>CP139502.1:251847637-252295570 GCA_021014915.2 Artemisia tridentata subsp. tridentata | reverse complement strand
TAGTTGTCTTAGATAAATCTAAAACAACTAAGTATAGAAACTGTCTTGCAGTTTATCAAAACTAATGCGGAATCTTGTATTTGATCTTAAGAAGAACTTTATATTGCATAAAATAGTAAACAAGAAAACAATTGTATCAGACTAAACACTTCAATATTATTGATATAATACGAATACTCAAAAGTATTAGGGTTTACAACCTTGAAGTTCTATAGAAATCGTGTTAAGATGTATCTATGATCGTTTCTATCTCTATGCCCTAGGACCTTCTTTTATAGACTAAGGAGTCCTAGTCGGCTTACAATAAATTTCTATACAAGATAAATCTTTTTAGAATCTTTTCTATACTTATCTAAACATACTATACATATCAAACCGACTCTAATACTCCAGCAGCACTAATAATGAATCAGCACCACTAACTCTTTGTTCTGGCAGCATTAAGTCTTCAGCAGCATTAACTTAGTACTAGTAGCACTAAGTTTTCTTCTAGCAGCATTAACTACTTAGAGTATTTTTCCTTGAAGTCTGTCAGCAATCTTAATGTGCTCTAGCAGTCTTAACTTCCATAAGTAGCATTAACCTTTATAACTAGCAGCAGTAATGACTTGAAGCATTTTTCTTGTAATACCTGAGTAGCTGTAATTACATGAGCAGCATTAACACCTTGGATGCTTTTAATTCCCAAAAATCCTCCCCTAAACTTGATATTTTCTTCTAAAATCATCAAGTTTCCTTCAAAGCTTTAACCATCACCAAGAGGATGCTTCCAAACACTTCATTGTTCATTCCTCAGTCTTATAATAAACCAAATAAGCTCATCTGCCATACTTTCATTCATTCCATATTCCATTTGAAGCCTACTTTCAAGCATCTTTCCTAATTTAGTCTTTGTGAGTGGATACTTCTTTTAAACCAACATGTAGATATGCATAGCATCCATTGTCAATTCATAAAGTCCACATGTATCTATCAACCTCCAGCTTATCACCTTCTGGTTATAGAAAGGTCTTCTCCATACTTCATCTTCTACATGAGGTTCAAAGATATTCTTCAAATCTCCCCACAAAACATAATCTTGATCAGACACTGGTTGCTTCAATGGTCTTGTTGGTCCATACTTCTCCTTAACAAGTTTCCAAAGAGTCTCCAAATCCTCTTTGTTAAAACTTCTTAACATCCTATTAAACCTGAAGAATACATAAAACTTTCCATAAGCTCTTTTGATTTCATATACTATGGATACAATACGAAATGCTGAAAATATATAATTACTTTCACTATTCATAGCTTTTCGTTAAAAGTTGTCGAAAAGTGTTTTTGGAACATTTTAAGTGTTTTAGAGTCAAAAGGAACTAAAACGGACTATATCAAAGACGTAGTATTTTACGTACACACCACTATGGAGTCGAAAGTTTTCAAATAAATGATTAATGAGATGTTTTACATTAAGGACTTGAATACTTGTAAAACATATAGTTGGTTACAATGATTTTCAATAATTGATATACTTCGGCGAAATTACATTTTTGCTACTAAGACAACTTATATATTCTAGGTTGCCGTAGAGTTCCTCACGTTTGAAAACTCATTTCAGTTCCTGACATCTCGATTTACATTGATTACCTTCGGTGAGCTTCATAGCCCCTGTTTTTATACATTGTTTGTATCTTATTTTAAAACCCTCGAGGTGGGAATACATTGCATATTTTTCGGACACAAGTACTAAAACTGTTACATTGTCTAAGTTACCGTTATGCCGTTAAAATCCCCATGAATCATGAACCGTTAATTACTTGTAAGCGCGGATGCTATGAATAGATCTATTTGGGTTAACACCCCCGTCCCAGTTGGTCGCGCCAACCTGTCAAACGGACGCATATCATTCGGATTATTTCCGAGTGTCTGGCAAACACTTAGTTGGCACATTGATTATTATTATGTTTGATTGTATACCATTTCGTTGAGCTTCGGGGTCATGAGCTTAGGGCAATGTACATTATTTTTGGCTATGACGTTATATTTGTTGTGATTGTCATGTTTACTGAAATCTTGTGGTCCGCACATTACTTATTTACTTAAACCTATGAACTTACCAACAATTATGTTGACTTTTAGCATGTATTTCTCAGGTAACTAGACGGTAATGCTCGGTATGTTGGAGCATTCACTAGAGTCACATTTTGATCACACCATCATGATAAAGATTTACATGCATTACTAAGCGTTTGGTTGTAACACCCCCATTTTCGGGATACGTAGCGGAATATAAGCTGGGGTGCTACTTCATGGTTCATAGTCATGGAAATAGAAAACGACTCGAAAAGAGACGTTTTTAAATAAAAATTGTTATCATTCATTTATTCAATATCAGAGTACATAAGATAGGTCCCAGAGGGAGGTTCGGAAAATACATTATGAAAGTTACATTATTCTGTTGAATGATAACAAAGTGGACACCCTTTTATTTTAAGAAGAAAGTCCACCGCCACTCTGTGCCAATAATCATACTTCTAGATACCTGAGATAAACATGCTTAAAAAGTCAACACAAAGGTTGAGTGAATCCATAGCGTTTAAAGTTAAAATCAGTTTGAACACAAGCCAAATAAGAGAAATCAGTTATATCACAGTTCGGAAAATTGCACTAAGCCTCATGACACACAAAGCGTTAACATGTTAAAAATTACCCCATAATTAAATGTAGGTAACCTTGCCCCGGGTAGGAGTCTGCCTGAAACTCTTTATTAAACTCAAATATAATGCATTTGGTTACTTAACCAGCAACACAAATGGGACGTCAACTGCCAATAGATCTATTCACTATATTCGCGGTCACCCGCAGGTGATTAATGGAGCATGATAAAAGGGACTTCTAAAATAAATAGGCAACAGTTAACTTATTGCAATAACAATCAGGAAAATACTTGTGTTCGGTTTAATAGCATGTATCTCCCCACAATTTTGGAAAACATATAAGAAAAGTGGGACTATGAACTCACCTGGCAGTCTGGATGGAAAACAAAGTTAAGTGAAGTTGATAAACGTCTCCGGCTTGCAACCTGGGTTTGTATGTCAAGTTTTTCAGTAACCGTTTCTGATTATATAAGTTTTCATTGTTCGTTTCGTTATGTTTTGGTTTGATAGTTAAATACTTAATAGAGCCAATATAAAGTTTCAAAAGTAAGATTTTATCTGATCTTCTTATCTGTAAGTTTCGGTTCCGTCCGTTCGTTAAATGGACACTTCGTTTGTTAGTTATGGTACAAAACGTATATTAAGTTAAAATAAAACTTAATAATAATAATAATAATAATAATAATAATAATAATAATAATAATAATAATAATAATAATAATAATAATAATAATATTATTATTATTATTATTATTATATTATTATTATTATTATTATTATTATTATTATTATTATTATTATTATTATTATTATTATTATAATATTAAATAAGGATTAGGGTTTTTATTATATTTTTATTTTAAACCTTCAAGTTTCTATAGTTGACAACTTTTACCCTTAGACTTTATGAAAATGACAACTTTGACCCTTAGACTTTTAGTTATTTGACACTTTGTACCCTCAAGTTTCAAAATAGTCAGTTTTACCCCTTTAGGGATTCCCCGATTACAAGGAAGGTCCAAAACAAAAAATTTATTGAGTTTTGACAGAAATGGTCCTTGTGTTTATTAAAACATTTCCACTCGACATCCTATATACCAAAAACAATTTATTTCCAATGATTCAAGCCGAGACCTTTCACGAATCCTTTTCTAAAATGTTTATTAGTATCTTAAAAGTATTTTTGTAAAGTATTAAGGGCTGATTCGAACCCACGACTTCAAAAATAAAAACAGAAAGTCGTGATCTAAGTTTCTCGACACAGAATTTTAACCCAACTTCACACGCCCCGTTCTCCCTCGTTTCTCAACGAAAAACGTTGATTCTTTTTCGTATGTGTAGCTATTTTAGTGTACTTTAACCATGTCGAAAACTAGAATTTATAAGACTCGTTTACTAGGCTGGATTAAGGTCGAAAGCAGCAGTGCTTCTGCTGTGTCGACAGGAACAAAAAGAAGAAAGAAAAATCATTTTTATGAAATCCGATCTTTAGACCTATGGTTTTTATGTTATAACTTGTTATTATAATATGTTTAAAGAGTTCCTAAACCATTTCTATCATCCTAGGTATTGTAGAACTCAAATTCGAAATCATTTTTATTTCATAGCTCGACATAGACAAAAATAAAGAAAAATATGTTTTTGTTAATTCTGGGATTATAGACTTATTATGACATGTTCTAAGGTATATTTAGACTCAATATAAGTATACAAAAGTGAATGAAAAGGGCTATAGATATACCTTGCTTAGTTTGATCGACTAGGGCAAAATTTTGGTGTATGGTTCGAATTGAGCTCCCCTATGGTTCTAGCTTCATCCTACTGCCTTCTTTGGGTTATTTGAACTTAATCTAGGCTTATGGGATTAGTGGGGGTAAAGGTTTGGTGTTTTATGGTTTGGTTTGAATGGTTTATGGCAATTTAGGGTTTTCATAGTCTTGTATTTATAGTGAAGGATTAGCTAGGATTTTATGAGGAAGATGAGGTGTTCTTACATGGTCCATAAGTGAGTTTGGTGTGTTGTAAGGTTAGGGAAGATGACACATAGTGTAAAACCCAAAAATTTGAAAGCATGGTAAAAGACAAAAATGCCCCTATGAATTTAAAATTTTAATAAAAGGTTTATAAAGTACCGAATCAATCCCGAACTTCTGGAAATGGACAAGTTATGCTACCAAATAATTTTGACAACTCCATTTAACCTTTATTCAAGTTAAAAAAATTACTAAAATGCCCCTACATGGACTGAATATATTTATATATATTATTATGATTTGTTAATTATGGAAAAATGGGATAAAATGAGAAATAATCAATCCCATCAAAGTGACAAACCATTCTACCAAAATTATGGGTCATATCCTCCCCATTTGACTCGGCTATTGATCCTCTTTTAAAATCAATCCACACGTTTTCTTGATAAAACCTATGTGCGAGTGAAAACAAAACACAAAGCAATTCGTATAGCCTCCATTCGATACCCTAAAAATCCTAGAGCATTTTTCTAAGTTAGATCATCATCCAAGGAGTCCCAGAAAAATCCTTGTGAGGTGGTGCATCGTGCGATTCGTTCTTGGTGAATTTATTCTTGTCGCGATAAGAAAAGCAAGGTATAATTTGTTATTATTCATCCGTCCCTTTTAAAATTCGTTTCTCACTTTTCCCAAGATCCTTACATCATATATGTTCTATGAAAAATGATTAAAAGGTTTTTAGATCGTTCGTGAGCTCGTGGTGAATTTTTGTGGTGTCGCGTGTGGATCTGAGGAAAAGAATTCGTTTTAGCCATTCCCTACATTCAAAATTTGGTTTGCTATTTTCCCTGAGTCTTTTATGATTTATGAACGTCAATTAAAATGATAAGAACATACCATGCATGATCTACGAATTATATGGGAATTAAATCATTAAAACGTGTGAAAATCATATAAATTACTATACGAATTTTCTGGAGATGAAATATATTTTATTTAGACTTCTTATGATTCATATATTATTGGAAAAATGTTGGAATGATTTATCATGGCCTATTCGAATTATGGATGATTTAATTGTTTAATCGGATTCAAAATAAACAAAGAAAGAAAAGAAGAAAAATCGTATGAACTAGGATTTGAGGATTTGGGCTTGTTTTGATGATAATAAATGATGATTAATGATGATGATATTATTGGTAAATGATTGGATATAATAGGGTTAAGTTGTTGTTGTTTAAAATATCATACGATTTAAAATAAAAGGTTAGGGTGTGTTTTGTAACTTTTAAAACTCAAGGGTCATTTTTATAACTTTATTTGGACTGTATATAATTCGTATAAAATATAACTTGAGGTTTCATGTGTAATTTTTGTATTAAAAGGATTAAAATGTTTAATTTGATAAATTGTAATTCGAATTGGAAATTTAATAAGTAGAGGGGTTAAAAGTGTAATTTCTAGAAAGTTAAGGTGTATTCGTGTATTTCAACATGTTAAGGGTGTGTTTGTGTCATTTTGACGATTTAATGGATTAATATGTAATTATTAGTAATTAAGGATTTAAAATGTAAATTAGAGGTTAAATATGTAAATCAATTAATTTGAGGGACCTATTGTGTAAATTATGAATATTGAAGGGTACATTCGTATAACATGTGAAAATAAGTACTCATTGTGTAAATTTGATTAATTAAGGGTTTAATGTGTAATTATGGATATGAAGGTTTAAAGTGTAACTTAATAAAATAAAGGGTGTAATTTGTAAATTATGAAACCGTGAGGACCAAATGTGTAAATCTGATCAAGTATACCCTATTTCCATTTAATAATGATTTAATTAAATTATATGACACAATCTTTCTAAAAATGGAAACCTGCTAAAAATAGGAAGTTACTTAAAATAGAAAGTCAAGTAAAATGAATAATTAAGAATCAGTAGTAATTCTCTTCTACTCCTTTAGGTGTGAAGGAGGAGGTTTTGATTCGCATCTGTGTCTTCTATTTCGTATTCGTGTTTGCATTCGTGATCAGGTACAGATATTCTACCCTTTTTAATTAGGTGCCTTCAGTTTCTTGAACTCTGATTTGATGTGACCCTGACCTTTGCTATGAACCTTTGACATTTGAACCTTTGGCATATGAACCTTTTGATATGAACCCTGTGATTTGGACTTTGATATTTGGACTATGACTACATGAACCTTTGCTTTGATTTGGACTTTGACATTTGACCCCAGTTTGATACCCGAGCCAAGTTCGTTTCCTAGCCATGAAGGTAACATGGCCGTGTCTGTGATGCACCACTGGCATGACTAGCGTGTAGCCCTAGTGATTTGGTTACACCGTCCCCATTTTGATTATGATATGCATGCACACTATATGATTTATTATGGCCTATATGATTTTATTCGGGGGGCGAATGGATGCATCCTAGGTTCGAGTCCGTGTTCGTGGACAGTTCGTTTTGATATGATATGGTGACTGAGGGTGGGTGCAATCCACTCCTTTCACACCCCTGGGAGCTGATCACTCCATTTGAAGAATGAGGACACCCCTCATATTATTTGGATTGAAGAATGAGGACACCCCTCATATTATCTGTTTATTGAGAGGCATCCCCTCTACATGATTATGCTATGATATGATATGTTATGATATGGGCTCGTGGTGGATGACTGTCCTAAACCTTACTCTTTATTTCCTTTTCCTATATCTCCTTCATTATGATATGTCTGTTCATTTCCATTTGATTTTGTTTCCGTTTATTATATATCTGTTCACTGGGCTTTTTAAGCTCAGCCGTATTTCTTTTCCTGCGGCAGGTTTTAGTAGGAAGCCAGGAGCTTGGGTTGCTTTGGGATGAGAGATTAGCTTATGAAGACGATACCTTAGTTTTAGTATTCATTTATGTATGACTACGTAGATTTGGTATATTTTCCTTTGTATCATTGTAAACCATTTGTATTATGTAAGTCGTATGTTATGCTTGCCTTTGATATGTCACCATTTGCGTGACACTTCTACCCTTGCCGGGTTGGGGTGTTACACATAGAGCTTAGGAGGGGGAAATGATGTGTATGTGTTGTATGCCATACACCTATTCCATTTCTAGAAGAGAGGTGAGGTGTATTCCTTCTTCTCCATGTATCTTGCTTACTTAGGGTTTAAGAGTTCCCAGTATTGGTTAGTTTAAGGTTAGGATTGAACTAGAAAGTATAACTAGGCTAGTTATGGATCGAATTGTGCATAAAGGTAGTTGTACCTAGGGCTTTGTTGACTTGTAAACTAAGGTTTAGGGTAGAATTAGGGTTCCTAGGTTTAAGACTTAGTTAGAAATGACTTTTAGATTTTTAAGACATAATTTTGTATATATCGATTTATATTTAAAATAGGAAAAATGATTTTGGTGCTCTAGCATGTTGTACTCTAAGCTTAAAATACTTGTACTAATGTTAGAAAAATAAGAAAAATGTATTTTTAATTATTTCTTAATTTTCTATAATTTTTATGTAATTTTTATTACACTTTAAATACAAATAAATGAGTTTTTATGATATTGTGCATTTAAGGGTTGTACATTGAGTTTATGGAGTTGTACATATGTTAAATAAATAAATAAATTATTTTTAGAATTTATTGTGTGAAAATATTACAAAGTATGTAATTTAAATAATTATTTTTAAAGTTTTTGTAAGGTTTTTATTTTTATTTAAGTTCTATGCTTAAAGAACTTGTACCTTGACTTAAAACACTTGTACATAATATTTTTATAAAAATATTAACTAGAGTTTACAAATAAAATAATAGTTTCTGAGAAATTAGGGTTTTATCGGAAGTTATAGTGGAATTAGGGTTCTATGCTTTAGTGACTTGTACATTACTCAAGTAAGTTGTATTTTAATATTTCTAGGGTTTCGTTATCTTCACATATTGCTATGGTAGTTTAGAGTTTCATAAAACTCTTATTAGTTAAGGAACATTCAGTTTTAAACGTACGTTAGCGAAATAACGTAAAGTGGTAAGTGGGACCTCATAACGTTTTAGGTCAAAGATGTTTACATAGGTAAATACTAAATCAGTTAAGGTTGGGTTGCAAGCAGGGTTGTCAGGGATGTGATCTTCGTCACATAAGATAATAGTTATAATCAAGAAAAAAAAATTCTACGTGGAAAAAGGATAAATATTCTGTAAGATGGTTTATTATAATAGTGGGATTTTCACAGTGGTTACATCACCCCCCCGTTAAGGGAATCTCGTCCCGAGATTCAGTCTACGTTAGTTGAAAAGTTGGAAAAGTGAAGTATAGAGATAGTCGGGCTTAGTTTTCTAACCTATACGGATAGGGAATATGAGAATAGGAAATCGTACAACGATTGGATTTAGGATGAAAATTTGATAGGCTTAAAATGGCTGAAGTTCAAAAATGATATTATAAATAATATTATCTTATCCTTATGTCCTATATCTCCAAAATTTTGCTTTTGAATGAAAATTGTTATTAGAAAATCTGAAAAGATAACTGCTCCATTTATGACATGATTCTTCCTAAATTATACATAGTTGATCAGGCTATGTATAATTGAGGACCAAATGATGTAATGTTTGGCTCAGTTACTGTAGTATTTATGTTTCTCCAAAAAGTTTTAGATGGTGTTCAACGTTTTGTTTTTGTAAATTAACAACATAATTATTCTTCACAAAATAAGAAAATTATTGTTCATACTATGGTGATAAGTCAGGAAGTTCTAGGGAACTAATGGGATATCCTTAAATCAAATCTTAGGGTTCGAGTGGAATTCTTATGGAATGGTCAAAACTAATATTAACCAAGTTTCTAGTGAGATGACAGTGTAGTGACTACGAACAAAGCAAGTGAAGTAGAAACGTAGTTTTGATTATTACGGAAATATTACAAGATAGAGATTTCATACGGTAGAAAAGATAGTTAATACACTTAAGTTACGTCCATTGTAACTAAAGTAGAGTACAATAGGAAACATGCTTAGGAAGTTTACAATACGATTTATTTAGCTATAACAGGAATTTCTCTTTTGTCTAAATAGGGATGCCATTCCTTGTCATGATCGGAATCTTAACGAGTTCTCATTCTCTTGCACTAGTCTTGGTTCGTCTGTGCGTTCCCATCTCCTAGCACATACGCTCTTCCACGGGCACCATTATTCTAGTCAGCTTTCGGTTTCGGGCACCGACTCTTGTAATGCCCCTTCTCACCACATTCGTAGCAAGTTATAGCTACTGGCTGTGTATTTGCTCTTGTTGCTCTACAGTCTTTGGTCTGATGTCCAACTTTTTGACAATTTGAGCACCTAATGGTGCATGGTCCGTAGTGGTGCAACGAGCATTGATTGCAAAATGGTTTTGTTCCGACATAACCATTCCTCTCAGCAGGTGTGGCAGTATAGGCTTTGGCTGTCTCTTGTCGACGATTCTGTTGGTGGTGGTGATTGTTACGATCGTACTGGTAGTTGTTGTGGTGATGGGAGATCCTTCTATCATCAAGCTTCCGCTTGTGATCATCATTTGCTTGAATGGAATTTCTCTTGATTTCACGATCCATCAGCTTCTGGGCTGTGGTCATTGCTTCCTCCAGCGATTGAGGATTTGAAACAATAACGTTCCCCTCGATGCTTCGAGGTAAACCCTCAGTATACTTCTCTAACATCTTCTCCAGATCAGGCACAATAGTTGGACATAGGAGAGCAAGCTCCTGAAACCTCCTATTGTAAGCCTTGATATCTGTTCCTTTTACTGCTAACGGGTGGAATTCATCCTCCAATTTCTTGATTTCAGCACGAGGGCAATACTTATTTAACATTCTCTTCTTGAGATCATCCTAAGTGAGTTGATGAGCTGCTTCTATTCCCATTGTCCGGGAAGTAGCAGACCACCAAGACAAAGCATCATCTAACAAAGTCCCTGTCGCGAAGGCAACTTTGCAGTCATCAGAACACCCGCTCCTTACAAAGACCACTTCCATACGTTCGAACCAACGAGCTAATTCTGTAGCTCCTTCTGTTCCTTTGAAGAAAGTTGGTTTGCAGTTCATGAAATCTTTGTAAGTACACTTGCGAACATTTGCTGGCTCGATTTCTCCATTGGGTCCGCTAGTGCTTCCAGTACGAGCAAATTCTGCTGCTTGACTCTCTAGTGCTACAGCAACACTATCTGCAACAAGCTTTCGGATAGCAGCTTGGGACATGGGTGGCTCGGGGGAAGTGCGAGGCATATTTCTAGTAATACGATGAGAAAACACACGTTTAAAATTTGACCATGTTAAATTAACAAGGTAAAATCTATGTTAATCATAAAATCACAACATGTCCAAATACTATCATACACGTGTGTAAGATGATCTTCACTGGCCCTCATTAACCGATACCATACACAGCAAAAATCGAAATCACATATATTCATAAATAACTTGCTAACTTGTTATATATATATATAACAAAATTAGTACAATCGTCATATTTATGCTATATATCTCATGGCCAAGGTATTGTACAAAAGCTGGTAGATATAAATCTGATTTTAGTGGCTACCAGAAACTCCTTCGAGTCAACTTTTCAGTTTGATGGTCATGCTGACGAGGATATATATTTACTCTTAATATCTATCTTGCATATCTCCCACTATTTTCTCCAAAATAATGATCTTCGTCTGAGCTGTCGTCAGTTCTTCATTTTTCTTCTTCATTTCTTCTCTTTTCTTCTAGCATCTTCAATTCGTCATAGGTATTTCTCGTCTCAGCTGTTCATGACGGTTCTCTGCCTTCTCACGATTCTCATCCATCTTCTGCTTCATGGTCTCTAAATCTTCTATATTTTATACCCTCGATGTATTCTAGAAGTAGCTTGTCTAGATGACCTAAGCAGTCTCGATCTGTTCTTCTTGCTGTTCTAATCGCGTCAGCAGGGTGGAAATAGTCGGCTGTCGTTCCTGTGCCGTCTGCGAGCTTTCACTCACCTCAAAGACTTGTGGTGGAGTATGGAAGTCGGGAATAGGTAATCGGGGTAAAGTATGATATCGGGCGATAATGGTCCTAGCTTCTTCACTAAGTTTAAATGGGACATATGGGAAAAATAGAAACTTATAGATGATAGTGGATGTGGTAGTGGTGATGAGGATGCAGGTATTATCATGATGTCCGGTACTATCGTGATATTTTTCAATATCCGAGTCCGACATAAGAGGAATAGGATGGGTAGGGAAAGTCAGGATTCTGTAACCACCCGGTAATTATAAACATTTTACTATGTAACTAATAATTAGAAATAAACATATAAAAGTAACGTTTCAGTGGCGTTGTGGCACGGAGGACTTTTTAGTTAAGTTTGTGAAAATCGGTTATAGTCCAATGTTTGAAAACATTTGGTTCTCTATAACCACAAGCTCTGATACCAATCTGTAACACCCCCATTTTCGAGATACGCAACGGAATATAAGCTGGGGTGCTACTTCATGGTTCATAGTCATGGAAATAGAAAACGACTCGAAAAGAGACGTTTTTAAATAAAAATTGTTATCATTCATTTATTCAATATCAGAGTACATAAGATAGGTCCCAGAGGGAGGTTCGGAAAATACATTATGAAAGTTACATTATTCTGTTGAATGATAACAAAGTGGACACCCTTTTATTTTAAGAAGAAAGTCCACCGCCACTCCGTGCCAATAATCATACTTCTAGATACCTGAGATAAACATGCTTAAAAAGTCAACACAAAGGTTGAGTGAATCCATAGCGTTTAAAGTTAAAATCAGTTTGAACACAAGCCAAATAAGAGAAATCAGTTATATCACAGTTCGGAATATTGCACTAAGCCTCATGACACACAAAGCGTTAACATGTTAAAAATTACCCCATAATTAAATGTGAGTAACCTTGCCCTGGGTAGGAGTCTGCCTGAAACTTTTTATTAAACTCAAATATAATGCATTTGGTTACTTAACCAGCAACAAAAATGGGACGTCAACTGCCAATAGATCTATTCACTATATTCGCGCTCACCCGCAGGTGATTAATGGTGCATGATAAAAGGGACTTATAAAATAAATAGGCAACAGTTAACTTATTGCAATAACAATCAGGAAAATACTTGTGTTCGATTTAATAGCATGTATCTCCCCACAATTTTGGAAAACATATAAGACAAGTGGGACTATGAACTCACCTGGCAGTCTGGATGGAAAACAAAGTTAAGTGAAGTTGATAAACGTCTCCGGCTTGCAACCTGGGTTTGTATGTCAAGTTTTTCAGTAACCGTTTCTGATTATATAAGTTTTCATTGTTCGTTTCGTTATGTTTTGGTTTGATAGTTAAATACTTAATAGAGCCAATATGTAGTTTCAAAAGTAAGATTTTATCTGATCTTCTTATCTTAAGTTTCGGTTCCGTCCGTTCGTTAAATGGACACTTCGTTTGTTAGTTATGGTACAAAACGTATATTAAGTTAAAATAAAACTTAATAATAATAATAATAATAATAATAATAATAATAATAATAATAATAATAATAATAATAATAATAATAATAATAATAATAATAATTATTATATTATATTATTATTATTATTATTATATATATTATTATTATTATTATTATTATTATTATTATTATTATTATTATTATAATATTAAATAAGGATTAGGGTTTTTATTATATTTTTATTTTAAACCTTCAAGTTTCTATAGTTGACAACTTTTACCCTTAGACTTTATGAAAATGACAACTTTGACCCTTAGACTTTTAGTTATTTGACACTTTGTACCCTCAAGTTTCAAAATAGTCAGTTTTACCCCTTTAGGGATTCCCCGATTACAAGGAAGGTCCAAAACAGAAAATTTATAGAGTTTTGACAGAAATGGTCCTTGTGTTTATTAAACATTTCCACTCGACATCCTATATACCAAAAACAATTTATTTCCAATGATTCAAGCCGAGACCTTTCACGAATCCTTTTCTAAAATGTTTATAAGTATCTTAAAAGTATTTTTGTAAAGTATTAAGGGCTGATTCGAACCCACGACTTCAAAAATAAAAACAGAAAGTCGTGATCTAAGTTTCTCGACACAGAATTTTAACCCAACTTCACACGCCCCGTTCTCCCTCGTTTCTCAACGAAAAACGTTGATTCTTTTTCCTATGTGTAGCTATTTTAGTGTACTTTAACCATGTCGAAAACTAGAATTTATAAGACTCGTTTACTAGGCTGGATTAAGGTCAAAAGCAGCAGTGGTTCTGCTGTGTCGACAGGAACAAAAAGAAGAAAGAAAAATCATTTTTATGAAATCCGATCTTTAGACCTATGGTTTTTATGTTATAACTAGTTATTATAATATGTTTAAAGAGTTCCTAAACCATTTCTATCATCCTAGGTATTGTAGAACTCAAATTCGAAATCATTTTTATTTCATAGCTCGACATAGACAAAAATAAAGAAAAATATGTTTTTGTTAATTCTGGGATTATAGACTTATTATGACATGTTCTAAGGTATATTTAGACTCAATATAAGTATAGAAAAGTGAATGAAAAGGGCTATAGATATACCTTGCTTAGTTTGATCGACTAGGGCAAAATTTTGGTGTATGGTTCGAATTGAGCTCCCCTATGGTTCTAGCTTCATCCTACTGCCTTCTTAGGGTTATTTGAACTTAATCTAGGCTTATGGGATTAGTGGGGTAAAGGTTTGGTGTTTTATGGTTTGGTTCGAATGGTTTATGGCAATTTAGGGTTTTCATAGTCTTGTTTTTGTAGTGAAGGATTAGCTAGGGTTTTATGAGGAAGATGAGGTGTTCTTACATGGTCCATAAGTGAGTTTGGTGTGTTGTAAGGTTAGGGAAGATGACACATAGAGCTTAGGAGGGGGAAATGATGTGTATGTGTTGTATGCCATACACCTATTCCATTTCTAGAAGAGAGGTGAGGTGTATTCCTTCTTCTCCATGTATCTAGCTTACTTAGGGTTTAAGAGTTCCAAGTATTGGTTAGTTTAAGGTTAGGATTGAACTAGAAAGTATAACTAGGCTAGTTATGGATCGAATTGTGCATAAAGGTAGTTGTACCTAGGGCTTTGTTGACTTGTAAACTAAGGTTTAGGGTAGAATTAGGGTTCCTAGGTTTAAGACTTAGTTAGAAATGAATTTTAGATTTTTAAGACATAATTTTGTATATATCGATTTATATTTAAAATAGGAAAAATGATTTTGGTGCTCTAGCATGTTGTACTCTAAGCTTAAAAGACTTGTACTAATGTTAGAAAAATAAGAAAAATGTATTTTTAATTATTTCTTAATTTTCTATAATTTTTATGTAATTTTTATTACACTTTAAATACAAATAAATGAGTTTTTATGATATTGTGCATTTAAGGGTTGTACATTGAGTTTATGGAGTTGTACATATGTTAAATAAATAAATAAATTATTTTTAGAATTTATTGTGTGAAAATATTACAAAGTATGTAATTTAAATAATTATTTTTAAAGTTTTTGTAAGGTTTTTATTTTTATTTAAGTTCTATGCTTAAAGAACTTGTACCTTGACTTAAAACACTTGTACATAATATTTTTATAAAAATATTAACTAGAGTTTACAAATAAAATAATAGTTTCTGAGAAATTAGGGTTTTATCGGAAGTTATAGTGGGATTAGGGTTCTATGCTTTAGTGACTTGTACATTACTCAAGTAAGTTGTATTTTAATATTTCTAGGGTTTCGTTATCTTCACATATTGCTATGGTAGTTTAGAGTTTCATAAAACTCTTATTAGTTAAGGAACATTCAGTTTTAAACGTACGTTAGCGAAATAACGTAAAGTGGTAAGTGGGACCTCATAACGTTTTAGGTCAAAGATGTTTACATAGGTAAATACTAAATCAGTTAAGGTTGGGTTGCAAGTAGGGTTGTCAGGGATGTGATCTTCGTCACATAAGATAATAGTTATAATCAAGAAAAAAAAAATCTACGTGGAAAAAGGATAAATATTCTGTAAGATGGTTTATTATAATAGTGGGATTTTCACAGTGGTTACATTGGTTAAGTATTAAAATCTTTAAATTTTATTGTGAACTCTGATTTAAATCTTTTGTCAATGTTTATGTTAAAACAAACGCTAGTTTTGAAATGACTCACTTGGTGGTCATTCTTTATTTCCTTGTACTTTGTATTCCAAGAACTTCACACCCTCGGAATTCCATTTCGCTGCAATCCAAATTTAGGGGTGTGACATTATATAAAGGTTATTTATATATACGTTTATAAAAAGGATTTTTATATATATTCTTGATTGACTTTTGATCACTATTTATTTATATAAAAGATTATTTATATAAAAGTTTGATTGATTTTGACCTCTTATACTCGTTTCCAGAACTTCATGTCGAATCTTGTTTTTCCCCGATCATATATCTACTATTACATTTTTAATCTATAAAACTTTTTCAAGACATTGTAATTGATTACAATGGTCTCATTCATTATTATGACATTGTCAGTGAAACAGTTGTCTCAATTAATTTCAAAACATTGTGAGTAATTTCATTATTTGCTAAAACTTTTCATGATCTTTCATAACATCATTTTACACAAACCCATTACAGTCTATCGAATCCCCTCAATTGTCTTATTATCTGTCTCCAGAGACGAGTTTGAACAATTGACCCATACTCTTGGAACATCTACATCGCCTCGTAAACCATCGCCTAAAGACACGGCGGTTGATTAGAACTTGACTTTAACGTGCCGCCTTGGAACACCTACTTTCAGAACATGACTTTATAATATCTCATTCTTTTTCACTCCTTTTGGTTTTGAAAAATAATACCGCCAAGAAGGTAACGCCGAAGCTTGATGGTAATGTTTAGCCTTACTTAATACTATCTTTCGTTTACAAGGACAAATTGGAGAACTTGTCTGCCACCATTCTGACACCTACTTCACCAACCTACATACTGATGTCCGATAGTGAGACAGAGCCATTCGAGGACAAGGCTATGGAGTGTGAACCCAAACCAGAAAATCACTCACTCGAAGAAGAACCCGACGAAAGACGAGGATGAGAACCACTACTACACCTACTCCTCCCAGCCGACCAAAGTTTATCACCAGAAAGCCCATCCACCACAGTATCCCATCGCTGGTGACGCACATGGCACATCATGAGAGATATTACACGAGCTGTGATGACCAATTTACAGTCTCATTGGAGGAGAGTAAAGCTCGAGGAGCCAAATACAGATCTTACTCAATCAACATTCGTGATGTTTATTGACTTTACCATTTATTATTTGTTTTCATTTATCCTCAATCAACTTTCGTAATACTCAATGTCTTTCTCATTTTATGTTTTTTCTCAATTAACATGCATGCTTACAACGTAATGCTTTTCTCATTTATTGTTGGTCCCCATTCATTCTCAATATTCGCAATGCTTATTGTCTTTGTCACTTATTGCCTTTCTCATTAATTGTTTACTCTCAGTTTGCATTCGTGCTGCCAGTTGTCTTTCTCATTTATTATTCGGTCTCATTTAGCATTCTAGATACATATTGTCTTTCTCATTTATTGATTTTCTTAGTTATTCTCATTTAACATTCGTAATATTTATGATCGTCATCATTTATTGTTTGATCTCCTTCGTGACACTTATTGTCTTCCTCATTTATTGTATGCTTTCACATTTATTGTCTATCTCATTTGTTCTCATTTAACATATTGTAATGCTTATTGCTTTCTCAATTTTTGTCCATTTCACGTAATCTCTCTTAACAATCATGATGTTTATTATCCTTTTTAGATATGGATTCTCATTATTCATTCTCATTTGACATTCGTAATAAATATTGTCTGTCTCATTATTATTGAACCTCATTTAGAATTCTGTCTTTAAGTATTGGCCTCTTTTGGCTATTGGTTTGATTCGATTGATTGTCTCGGTTAATTGAATTACTTCATGTGATATTCTATATCTCTTCTCTTTACTATTGTGATAAATTATGATTCTTCTATTTGCGTAAATTTGTCATTGGCTTCTCTCTTACACACCCTTTCGTTTGCTTCTTTGTTCGTACGAATATCAAATCTTTCTTTCGAGCACTCCTTGCTCATACCCGTACGAATAATATTGATATCTAAATCTATTCACTATTGTTTTAATTCATTGATCCTTCCATTTGCATCGGTTGGTAACAGTTGTTTCTTTGTTCATACAAATACAAATCTTTCTTTCGAGCACTCTTTGCTCATGATAAGTACGAATGTTCTTGATATCTAATTTTGATCCATTATTGTTATTCATCAATTCCTTCATTTGCATTGATCGATAATGGTTTGCTCCTTTGTTCATACAGATATTCAATCTATCCCTTTTAAGCAATCTTTGTTCCTAAATATTACACACGGCAGAATCACATTACTATTTTTATGATTCATTAGCTCTTTCAATTTTATTGTTATTCGATTTTTGTGAATATCATTTCTTCCAAGACATTGATATCTACTTCTTTCAACTGTTAGTACGCCTCCGTGGTTGTCCCATTTACATTAATCGTTAGTACGTATCAGGGCTTAGGAGCAACACCCCAGACAACAGGCTGCAAGCCGCACGAAGTCGTCAGAAGAGTTACGCCAATGTGACAGGTAATCCATTAGAATATCAGGTTGGAAATATAATCATGCCGAAAGTCTCGCCATGAAAGTACATGATACATTTCGAGAAACATGGAAAAATGAAGCCGAGGTACATTGAACCCTTCAAAAGTTTGGCTGAAGATGGTCCGGTAGCTTACCGACTCGAACTTATACCATAACTCAGTAGAGTACACAACACATTTCACGTTTCAAACCTAAAGAAATACTTAACAGAGGAAACCCTCAACATTCCACTAGAGGAGACTCAACTTAACAACAAACTTCATTTTGTCGAAGAACCTGTAGAAATCATGGACCGAGAGGTCAAGTGACTGAAGCAGAGCCGTATCCCTATTGTCTAGGTTCGTTGGAACTCTCGACGAGGAAAGGAGTACACTTGGAAAAGAGAAGACTAGATGCGTCAGAAATATCCACATCTCTTCGCCAACACATCATCGACATCTAACTCGAACTGAATCCCGGGACGGGATTCCCTTTAAAGATTAGGTACTGTAAAAATTTACAATTTTGATGTCATTATTTAATTATTTTATTTTACTTAATATCTTATTTTAAGTAAACTTACTTTTGCGAGTAACTGGATAGGTTATTCCGCGTACAACGTTAAACGTACATTTAACTCAAACCGACACCTAACAGTACTCAGTATAATTATTTTTATACATTTTGGTTCCTTACAATCATATTTTAAATATTCCATTTTTACTTTTTCATTTTTACTTAAACTTTGTACATTTCGCGTTTTGCGCGTTTTCAGCCTACATTTTTAATTTTTAAACAACAATTAATCACCCAACAAACTCAAGGATCACCTAAAATATCAAAATAGGTTTTGATGACAAGTTTTAACATTTTTATAAGTTTTACATTTTAACGTTACCCGATTTTAAGTTTCGCGTCTTAAAAACTTTACGTTATCAATTACCGGGATCAAACTATACCCTCTAAACACAAAATTACACAAAAATAGCAAACCCTTCCCACCCCACTCACAAACAATGACCAACCCACATGGGTATACATCCATGTGGTGAGTCATATAGTTGTGGTGTCAAAAAATGGATCAAATTAAGACACTTGTACTAAATCCTTGCATGTCTTACTATAATACTCATAAACTAGATCTCAAAACAAAAACTACACCATATTTCTTGTGCTCTCTCTTTGGCATGTAATCTCAGCCCACAACACCCTTAAATCAATCCATTTCTTGATCGTGTGAACTCAAAACTTTGGTGACAAAAAAATATGGAAGCTTGTTGATTGGTGGTTGCAATCTTGTGCTCTTGATTCCTAATTTTTCTTGTGTTCTAATTCCACTTTTGTAAGAAACCACACAATATCATCCATTTCACTACTTATGTATATTTCATTATACGTATTTTTCATGTATCATATATTTATTGTATTAGTTTATGCATTGTACATAGCTTAAAATGCTTAAAACTATCATTGGGACTAGATTTGCAAAGACCTTTTTGACCAGGGACTGTTCTCATAATTACTGCAATTAATCAGTAGATTTTGAAGCTTAGGTAAAAATATAGGGCTATAGACCTATCTCTTAGCTTTGGTTTTCCGGGTGGTTGGTCGCGTGACGATACCTGATGATTTAATTGGAAAATAAAAGGTAAAACTTGTCGGAAAATGCACGCCATATTTGAATGTCTAAAAACTCTAAACATTTGTATTAAACCCCTTGTTGCACAAAGAATAAAAGTGGTAGATAACACTTTAACTCAAGTGATGAACTCAAATAAATACATTTTATTATCATCATTTATCCTATTTATTTGACTTGTTTTATTATATTATATATGAGAATTGATACGTTAATGTTTACTTTTGTAATTCTCAGGTAAAAACAAGTATTAAGTGAAACTTGGCGATTTTGGACTAATTATGGAGCAAAACAAGCAAGATGTTAAGAGTCTACTGAAATGTACAAGATCAAGATCATTCTGCTCCAGATACGCCGCAACTTACTTCTTACATACGGCGTATCACTATCAAGATTTCACAAGTTACAATCCAAGACAGCAAAGGACATGCGCCGCATAGAGAAATGGAGTTACGCCGCATCTTAAGGTGGTGTACGAATATTTCTGAATATATTAATCTTGGACCCCACGCGAAGTTAAGTCAATGCGCCGCATCTACTTATCCTATGCGCCGCATCTAACCCTCAGACAGAAACTATAAATACCCCAAAGTCAGACGAATTTTGAGTGCAAGATACCATACATACGAGTACCAAACCAGAGACGAATTCAGACGTATTAGCAGCACAAGACACACCCTGAACGAAGATACAAGAGCTGTAAGAAGGTCCTGCATGTATTCAAATCATTAAGTAGTTTTGTTTTATTGTATTAGTACACTTTAATTCATCAGGATTGATGGGCTGATGTCATGTGACTACGGAATATCATGCGCACCCCTTAAAATTGCTTTCCCATTAATTAAAGTTTATATGTTGATGTCTTTGGTGACTTTTATTAGTGCATTGATAACCTCTGTGGCTAGCTGAGCATTGCTTGGGTTGCCATGCCCCTTCCTCGCCTATTTATTCTATCGTTTCTAGGATAGTGGGATAGACATAAGTGATCATTAAGGGTTTACTCGCGGATAAGATTAGAGCCAACGAGAAAGGGTTAATTATATACACTTCATATAAAACTAACATTAAAACAAGTGACAAGCTACTTAATTATCAGGACAGGTCTTCTTATTGTCTCAAGTATCTATCTGTGTACGTGTGTGCTAATCGCTGATTCGTGCTCATTAGTTTACTATTTAATCATAACCAAACCGTGCCAGTCTCTCAGGCTGAACCCCCTTGCGTTAGATTAGGTTGTATAGCTAACTTAGGATATTAAAATACTGATTAGAATAACTAGATAATACGTTCCACTCTTAGTGATCGACACTCTACTTACCATTATATTCATACTGACCGGGTACACTGCTCGTTAAGTGTGTGTGTTATTGATAAGTCGGCTAAATATAAATTTAAAACTTGAGTAGGCATTAATACTGCTAAACCGCAACGACACATCACGCTCCATCAAGTTTTTGGCGCCGCTGCCGGGGAGTGAATTGTTATTATCTGTTAATTTGATTAGTATTTTAATTAGGTTTTTTTTTAGATTCTAACCACTAACCCGTTGTATATTAGATAGATTGCATTCATTGTATAATTTGCATATTTTCTGTTTTTGTGTGTTTTTATTTTCTGTAATTTGTGTTTCTTTTTGTTTGTTTTATTTTTGTTTGTTTTGTTTTTCTGTATTTTTCTGCATTCTGCTATCGTTGTATTGTGCTGATACAAACGATATGGCGCATCTGTTTTCACAGATACGGCGTATTGCGTTTAATTTTTATAAAATACAACGCGTTTAATAAATTCGAGTACGACGCATCTTTCCCCAAGATACGGCGTATTCTGTTTTTAATAAGAAATTTTTCTAAACCCTAACGCCATACGGTGCATCTGTTTTTGCAGATACAGCGTATTTATTATTTACATTAAAAACAGTTTTCGAATTATTAAACAGATACGACGCATCGATCCCTGTCGATACGGCGCATCTTCTGAATCAAAAATCTTGTATTTTGAAACGTAACGAAAATACGGCGCATTAGCTTCTGTTAATACGACGCATTTAATTTTAATAAATATAGACGATTTTTGATAATTTAAAACTGATACGGCGCATTCTAATTCATAAGCGGCGTATCTGCTTTCTGAATAAAAGTCTGATTAAATTTTAACGATTATAAGATACGGCGTATCCAACTTTTTGGATACGGCGCATCACTTGCAGATATCAGCAACTTTTATTTTTCGTATTCCGTTTTCGTTGTTAATTTTCTGATATCTTACTTTCTTGAACATACCCTACTGATGTTTTTGTGATGGTTTCAGGAAGTGCATGACCAGGAGTTCAACTAAGAACTTGATTAAACCTTTCGAAGATCCTGAACGAGCCCTACATTCGCTTAAAAGGCTTTTCAACACAAAAAGGTTTGAAATTTCAAGTTCGTTCGAGCTTGATTACTTTTCTGAAGAGAAAGAGGAAGAAGAAACAGAAACAATGGCGGAAAACACTACTATGGAGGAATACATGAACAAAACCCGTGCTGATTACAGTTCAGGAGTTGCTAGACAAAGTTTGATGAAAAGTCAAAGTTTGAGTTGAAGGGTCAGTTTCTCAAGGAGCTAAGAGAAAATGCTTTCAATGGAACGGAACATGAAGATGCTAATGAACATGTTGAAAAAGTCCTCGAGATTGCAGATTTGTTTACTACAGAAGGAGTCTCTGACGATCAACTTATGCTAAGAATCTTTCCAATTTCACTTAAAGGAGCTGCTAATAAGTGGCTAAGGAATGAACCTGCTAGTTCAATCACAACATGGGAAGATTTGAAGAGCAAATTCCTGAAAAGATATTGTCCACCTGCTAAAACTGCTAAAAAGATGGAGGCTATCAACAGTTTCAAGCAAGAGCTTGATGAAACTCTTTATCAAGCTTGGGAACGATTGAAAGACTTATTGATGAAATGCCCTCAACATTATCTAAGCCCAATGCAGGAGATAATATTGTTCTATCAAGGATTGGACGTGCCTACTAGACAAATTTTGGACGCTAAGGGAGCTGTGCCTCAAATGAGTGCAGCCAATGCTAGAAAAGCTATCCAAGAAGCTGCTGATCACTCTCAAAAATGGCACGACGGAACCTCTACTAGATCTAAGAGCAGCACTAATTTTGACGGGTTTGCTGCTTGATGTGTTTTTTTAGGTCTATAATAAACTACCAAGTTTTAAATTTATATTTTGCCGAACTAACCTATAGACTCTAAACACTAACGAGCAGTGTACCCGGTCAATGTAGATAGTTTCTAGGTAAGCAAGGGTCGTTCACTAGGAGTGAGATTTCTAATATACTAATTCTAGAGGTATTCGACTCTCCTAAACTAACGTAAAGGGGGGTTCAGCCTAAGAGACTGGCACGGGTTTGGTTTTATTCTAACTAAACTAAGATAAACAAACAATACAAGTATGAAGACACCAAAGATAGGAAGAACGGGTTAGCCAAGTCTAATCCATTTTATAGTTATACATGCTTATGTCTACTTGTTTTAATTCATTCAATTGTTAATCGGCATATCAATTACGAAATTCTGTCACAATTAAGTAACTAGCCCTCGGGGCGGATATGACGAAAGATCATAGTGACTCGTCTAGCATCAATACTAACTTATTGCTTTAAACCATCTAACCTAGTTCGGTATTACACGCTACTAGTCCTATTAGGTTGTAGACACGTTCCGTTTATGCCAAACAATGATTCCTAATAGAGATTCGGGTTAACACACATATAACTCAACCCAAGCAACCACAATTACAGGTAGTTAAGTCACATCAATTAAAGTTATAAGGATCATAACCTAGTTACATAGACTTCTACTAGTTATAAGCAATAAACGAGTTTTTATCGACAAGCACCCAATCCAATAACAAAGCAAACACATCGACAAAATCATAAAAACTAATAAAACTTCATAAACATGGCTAACACCTAAGGGTGTTAGCCCATAATCTCTGTAACAAAGTACATAAACATAATCATAATGAATAAAGTATGAAACATAATGAATACGATACGCTAACCGAATGATTAAGTAATATAACAATGATTAGAGATGTTCTTCAAGGATGATTAGGTCTTCAATATTGATCTTCTACTGTTTGGAGAGGCTTTGATCGTCTGGGAATGCCCCTAAGGGTTCCCAAAGATGCCCAAATTCGTTAATGAGTTCGGTATTTATAGATTCTGAAATCTGGGTCGATACGGTGCATCTATAGAGTTAGATGCGCCGCATCTATAAGTAAACGTACCCTCCAAGTCTGAAACTGACCCAATACGGCGCATCTAAATAACAGATGCGCCTCATCTCCCAATACGGTGCATCTAAGGACCAGATGCGCCGCATCTCCTTCAGATACAGGTAGATCTCCTTTTTCTCTTTCCGTGGCCGCTTGAATCACCTAAAACGGAGTCCGGATGAAGATTTTATGGCCAAAATACGAAAGCATCTTCAAGTGTCGACTTGTAATCTTGACTTCTTCATTAAGCTTCTAATCTTCACTTGATTTCTTGGTAAGGATTGTGTATGGCCGATACGGCGCATCGGATTGGTCCGATGCGGCGTATCTGGAGTAGAACAAGTTGGTTCTTCTTCGTTGACCAAAGTTTCATATGCGACGCATGATAAAATCAGATGCGGCGCATGCTTCAAAGTCAGGCAATGGTCTTTAATCTCTTCAATTCAGCAGACTTTTCCAATCTTGATCATTTTGCTCCATTTTATGTCCATAATAGCTAACTTTCACCAAATGCTTGTTTATAACTGAGAATTACAAAAGTAGGCGATTAAGTATCAATTCTCATATAAAGTGATATAAAACAAGTCAATACTATAGGATAAATGATGCTAATAATATGTCGTTATTTGATGTCATCAAATATCCCCCCACTTGAACTTTACTTGTCCTCAAGTAAACCTTAGATTAAAACTTATGAAAATGTATCCTGAATAGGATGTATTTTTACAATTAAGCATTTATTCGTTTTATCATAATTGCACAACCAAACACTTAACGAATTAGAAACAAAATAAAATATTTCGATAAAAGCAAATCTAATCGTTTAACTGTCCAGTCGTGACGAATATTCTATCATAAGCTTGGCAAGTATACACATCTCCCCCACTAAAGCCAAGGAATAACAAGTCTAAAGCGGTAAAAATGGTTTTGAGGCTTAAGGGTTAATCATTCTCATCCCTATCGATCTCAAATTCCAGAAAAGGCGACAAAATCACAAATACATGATCGAATCCACGAACACGATACTTGCAATTGCTCAAATCCTTAACTCGAATAGGCTAAAGATAGGTCCAAACTTCACCAATAATAATATATCAAAAAGGGCGACAAAATCATAAATACATAGCCGAATCCACGACTACGATACTTAAGATTGCTCAAATCCCTAATCTCAATAAATCAAAGGTTTGGTTGGATAAAGAATAATACAGGGTATGGATAATATTTGGGATATAAATTGGTGTAAAAATGAAAAATAAACAAAACAAATAAATTAAAATCCTAAGTGTGGTTAATCACTATCCCAACCATCCCATGAATAAGACTCATATCATAGAATAACTCACGTTTTAACACTTGAAACACACGCTTTAGGTAGACACGAATTATACTCAACAAGATCTTAATCAAAGAATAAACCTTAGTTGACGTTCCCATAACTGCCAACTCCCATTCAATCCATACATATATAACAACTAGTGGTGATATCGACCACTTACATAACTTTACATAAGTTGGTTTAATCAAACATCCAACTTTTTTCTTTTTCTTTTTCTTTTCTATTTTTTTTCGATTTTTTTTTTTTTTTTTTTTTTTTTTTTTTTTTTTTTTCAAACTACTAACATAGACATAGATGTGTAAAATTTCACCACATCACTATAATGATAATTCTGGATAATTTTTCCATATTTTTCATAACTTCAGAAATAACGGTAATAGTGAAAGTAGTAAACACACGAAAAATAAACTCAAAGATATACAATATTTACTTTCACTCCAATCGCATTGTGCAATTTCCCGACCTAACCATAGATAATGAATTACGCACGCGAACACAGGTAATGTAAGGAAACACACTTTGCCTATAGCAATTAACCAACCACGGATTTTAATCTACAGGGTAGGCTAAGGTGTAAGGGTGTAACGAAACATTTTAACAAAGGTGTAAGAAACGAAAGGAATGGCTCTGAGTGTTTTTCTAGGGGTATCTTACTCTAAAAATGAGAGTAACAAAAGGGTTTATACGGGGGTTAACTAACCAGTGTAGTTAGTTAATATCACATAACATATAAAGGCTATTTGGGTGTAATCCTAGAAATTTACCAATTTAGACAAGTCATTCCAATTATATAAATAATACTCATTATGGTGGTCTCGAATAGTATACAAGCCAAGTTCTAAAGTTTACAAGTCACCGGCACACTCATAGATTTGTGAATTTTGAAAAATCATAATTTTTGAAAATAAGGTTATGTGTGCAGCTATGCAACTTAGATTAAACAAAAACATGCTAAAAAAAAATTAAATTTTGATAATTAAGCATAGATTAAAGCATATTTTTGAAAATTTAGGACAAGTAACGTTCTAATTCTCCATCCCCCCACTTAAGTTAAACAACGTCCTCGTTGTTTGTATTGGAAATTAAAAACAAGAGATAGAAAGAATTAGAACGGAGAACTCCCCTGAGATTTGCTCGGTATGATCTTCCAATGTAAGTGTGCGAGCGTATAAAATGCGGGAGTCCATCAACATCTTCAATATTCCGGACCTGTAAAAATATAGAGACCACAGGAAAAACAAATCTCGAGAAACATCTCATTAATCATCGGTTAGAAAACGATAAACAAAAGAAAAACAAAGAACTGTATTCAATTCTGGCAGGTCGATACGCCGTATCTAAAAAGATAGATACGCCGCATTGATGTCAGCAAAACAGTTCGGACTAAAGTATTCCAGATGATTCGATACGCCGTATCCATAGGGGTTGGATACGCCGCATCGAAGGCCTGGGACAGACTCGACAGAAAATTAAATTGACATATATTAAAAGATAAGCATGGGTTGCCTCCCACGAAGCGCTTGTTTTTGTTCGAGTCACGAGCCTGAATGCACCCTAATTTTCGGATTGTCAATCTTAATTATTACCTGAGAGATAAACAAACAAGAAAACTAGCAGTAACCAGGACATTTTTTTTTTTTTTTTTTTTTTTTAATAAAATTTAAACACACACAAAAGATTAAAAAAAATGAAAAATATTTTTGGGGTCACGGAAAATCGATACGCCGTATCTAACAGACAATAGATACGCCGTATCGACATAAGTTAATACGCCGTATCCAACAGACAATGGATACGCCGTATTATCTTCCTGCAACATTTTTTTATAAAAATTTAAAAGCAATTTTTTTTTTTTTTTTTTTTTTTTTGGCCACAGAACGTCAATGCGTCGCATTTACAGACAAGAATGCGCCGTATTGAAACCAGAAAGATGCGCCGTATTCACAGACAAGAATACGCCATATCTCCCTTCTGAGACAGACACACAGAACATAAACAAACGATAAAACAAATAAACCAAACACACAAAAATAAACTAAAAACAGAAAAATACCAATAAAACTAGCAAATAGATAAATTCACTCCCCGGCAGCGGCGCCAAAAACTTGATGTGTTTTTTTAGGTCTATAATAAACTACCAAGTTTTAAATTTATATTTTGCCGAACTAACCTATAGACTCTAAACACTAACGAGCAGTGTACCCGGTCAATGTTGATAGTTTCTAGGTAAGCAAGGGTCGTTCACTAGGAGTGAGATTTCTAATATACTAATTCTAGAGGTATTCGACTCTCCTAAACTAACGTAAAGGGGGGTTCAGCCTGAGAGACTGGCACGGGTTTGGTTTTATTCTAACTAAACTAAGATAAACAAACAATACAAGTATGAAGACACCAAAGATAGGAAGAACGGGTTAGCCAAGTCTAATCCATTTTATAGTTATACATGCTTATGTCTACTTGTTTTAATTCATTCAATTGTTAATCGGCATATCAATTACGAAATTCTGTCACAATTAAGTAACTAGCCCTCGGGGCGGATATGACGAAAGATCATAGTGACTCGTCTAGCATCAATACTAACTTATTGCTTTAAACCATCTAACCTAGTTCGTTATTACACGCTACTAGTCCTATTAGGTTGTAGACACGTTCCGTTTATGCCAAACAATGATTCCTAATAGAGATTCGGGTTAACACACATATAACTCAACCCAAGCAACCACAATTACAGGTAGTTAAGTCACATCAATTAAAGTTATAAGGATCATAACCTAGTTGCATAGACTTCTACTAGTTATAAGCAATAAACGAGTTTTTATCGACAAGCACCCAATCCAATAACAAAGCAAACACATCGACAAAATCATAAAAACTAATAAAACTTCATAAACATGGCTAACACCTAAGGGTGTTAGCCCATAATCTCTGTAACAAAGTACATAAACATAATCATAATGAATAAAGTATGAAACATAATGAATACGATACGCTAACCGAATGATTAAGTAATATAACAATGATTAGAGATGTTCTTCAAGGATGATTAGGTCTTCAATATTGATCTTCTACTGTTTGGAGAGGCTTTGATCGTCTAGGAATGCCCCTAAGGGTTCCCAAAGATGCCCAAATTCGTTAATGAGTTCGGTATTTATAGATTCTGAAATCTGGGTCGATACGGCGCATCTATAGAGTTAGATGCGCCGCATCTATAAGTAAACGTACCCTCCAAGTCTGAAACTGACCCAATACGGCGCATCTAAATAACAGATGCGCCTCATCTCCCAATACGGCGCATCTAAGGACCAGATGCGCCGCATCTCCTTTAGATACAGGTAGATCTCCTTTTTCTCTTTCCGTGGCCGCTTGAATCACCTAAAACGGAGTCCGGATGAAGATTTTATGGCCAAAATACGAAAGCATCTTCAAGTGTCGACTTGTAATCTTGACTTCTTCATTAAGCTTCTAATATTCACTTGATTTCTTGGTAAGGATTGTGTATGGCCGATACGGCGCATCGGATTGGTCCGATGCGGCGTATCTGGAGTAGAACAAGTTGGTTCTTCTTCGTTGACCAAAGTTTCATATGCGACGCATGATAAAATCAGATGCGGCGCATGCTTCAAAGTCAGGCAATGGTCTTTAATCTCTTCAATTCAGCAGACTTTTCCAATCTTGATCATTTTGCTCCATTTTATGTCCATAATAGCTAACTTTCACCAAATGCTTGTTTATAACTGAGAATTACAAAAGTAGGCGATTAAGTATCAATTCTCATATAAAGTGATATAAAACAAGTCAATACTATAGGATAAATGATGCTAATAATATGTCGTTATTTGATGTCATCACTGCTATTCAAGCTCAATTGGATAAAATTAGTAGAGAGATGAAGAAGCGTGATGAGAAAGTTTATGCTGCCCAAGTTGGATGTGAAAAATGCGAAGGACCTCACTACACTTAAGATTTCCCTAATAAGAATGAAAGTGAGACGTTTGAAGAAGCATACTACATACAATTTGGACAACCATTCCGACCTTCAGGAAGATTTAGGGAAGCTGCTCCGGGATACTATCAAAAGAACAACTACAATCCCACTTATCAAGAAAGGAGGCAGACTTTGGATGACACTCTAAAGCAAATTATGGCCGATGCTGCTAAAAGACATGAAGAGAACACTGCTATGATCAAAGAAATCCGAGCCTCAACGGATACTATAACAAGAAATCAAGGAGCTTCGATCAAAGCATTGGAACAACAAATCGGACAAATGAGCAAAGTTCTTCAAGAAAGGGGATACGGAAGTTTACATAGCTCAACTGAAACCAACCAAGAGATCATGTCAAGGCCATAAGCACCACTGAGGAAGTCACGCCTAACATACCTAGAAGATTGATGAATGGTAATGATGCTGCAAAGCCCGAATTTTTCTTTAATTCTTCAATCAGTTTAAGGAGGTTACTCAAAGAGAAGGCAAAGATTGAAGAGGAGATCAAGGCTACAATGAAAGAAGAGAGCTCTGCAACCGACTTACGTGCCTTACCTCATAAAGAAAAGGACCCAGGAAGTTTTACTTTACCTTGTTCAATTAATGACATATCTTTCAATAATGTATTAGCTGACTTAGGAGCTAGCGTTAGTGTTATGCCCCTTAAGACATTCACTACCCTAGGACTAGGAAAATTAGCACCAACTAAGCTGCTTATTGAATTGGCTGATAAAACGATAAAACGACCTGAAGGGATTGCTGAAAATGTGCTAGTTAAGATTGAGAAGTTTGTTTTCCCCGTAGACTTTGTTATATTAGATATGCCCGAGGATGTTAAGATTCCTTTAATCCTTGGAAGACCTTTCTTGTTTACCGCCCATGCTAAGATTAATGTGTTTAAAAGAAAAATCTCATTAAAGGTAGGGAATAATAAACTAGTCTATAAGTGCCAAAATCCTGCTAAGAGCATAATTAGAGCCGTCTATATGCTAGGATTAAGAGAACGTATGGACCTCGATCTAGAAGCTAGGCTTATGGGTGAAACATTGATTCAAAACTACTCAACTGACCCTAATCATAAGAACCTCAAGGAATTTATTGACCTTAATGTACCTACCGAACTTAGGCGCGATATTGTTAATGATTCTGATGATGAGTGGTACGATTGCGTAGTGATTAACAAACGTAGGAGAATAGTTGAGAATACGAATTTGAGTAAAGATAAGTTTATTGAACTACCACCCCACCTTGCATATTTATGCCTATATAATAATAAGGATTTCCCGTCTATCATTTTGTCATCCCTGCCCGAAAGGGACAGAACTTTGTTTATACAGATACTAAAGAAGAATGGCGTGGAAATTAAGGACGAGCAAGGAGTGTTCAATATTACTGGACTGGCGATGAGGGAGCGCGATGCTTCCGACTCTTTCAGTGATCGGTATTAAGGAGCTGAACGTGAGTCTAACTTGAAGACTCTGGAATAAAGACAAGTGCTGACCGGGAGACAACCCGGAAGAAAAATTTTTACTCTTTTGTTCTGTGTCGAGTCTGTCAGACCTGCAGAAGATACGGCGCATCTCAATCCTAAGATGCGACGCATCGCCTGCACTGGTCATATCTTATTTAATTTTCTGCATTCTTATTTTTTACTTTAAAACTTTCTGTCAGTTTATTTAATGCGGCGCATCACTGGTTAAGGATGCGACGCATCTTTTATTCTGATTCGTATTTATTCCAGGCTCGATACGGCGTATCTTCTGTAACACCCCCAATTTCAGATAACAACAGCGGAAGACTTAATTTGGTGTTACGTAGAGGATCTTTCGTCATAATCATAGAAAACGACTTTAGAAAGACGTTTTAAGTTTATCATTCAAAATACAAGTATTTAAAATACAAAGATGTTTCATAGTTAACACGTTTATTTAGATTTGAATGATAAAACATTTATTTAACCACCCGTGCAGGGTTTAATGCCCACTCTGTGCCTTGAGTTCCAGCCTTTAGTTACCTGAGATAACATGCTAAAAGTCAACAAAAGTTGAGTGATATTCATAGGTTTAAGTTTAATAGTTTGAACACAAGTATAAGTGTTAATTGCATCGAATTACAATTAAACAAGTTAAAATCAAGTTATTATTGCATTAAGCTCATGACACGCAACGCTTAACAGGCATCAAATATGATGTAAAGTATATATGCCCTCGAGATGGGTATTTGCCAATAACCCATAAGTTTGTTCAAATAAAGTGCGTCTGGGTGGCTCATCCTAGCAGACCCAAACGGGGATTGTCAGTCCCAAATAGATCTATTCAGAACTATTTACGTTCACTCGCAAGTGATTAAGGTTCATGATTGAGGGACTTTTGGTAATAGCTACTTAAGCAATAATAATAACAGTCATAGCATACAAAAAGTTTGTGTTCAGGTTTTGTAGCATGTATCTCCCCACAAAAGATTTAAAAGTTTAAGTGTGGGCTATGAACTCACCTTAGTAGTACGGTAGTGGTAGTAGTATCGTTACTCAAACGATGAAAGGAAACGACTTCAACACACGACCTATATAGTATATGGCAAGTTTTAGTGGTTTGATAGTCTAAGTTTGGTTTATCGCGAATCATAACGTTTAAGGTTATATTGATTTGTTTGCAACGTTAAAATGTGCGCGTTTGAATGAACAAGGTTATAAATATAAAGTTATGTATAAAAAGGAATATAGAGTTATATATATGGAATATATATATATATATAAATATATATATATAAAATATATAAATATATTATAATATAATATATATATATATATATATATATATATATATATAACATCTTGGATGCGTGCTCGTTCGTCGGAGTATAATGGTTGACAAAAGGGATCGTTGTTTATAAATCAAAGTTGGTTGATGATAAGTTAGATTCTACGTTTAACGATTTCGTTAAGTGATTACGTATATATATATTTATAAGTTATATAGTTACGTATATAGAATTATTAGAAAAATGTGACACTAAATGTCGACTAAACATATTTGTTTCGGGTTTTGGGTTTTGTGAAATATAATCATAAGTATAAAATCAGAAATTTCCTTTAGGTTTTTACAAAGTTACACTTTTGACCCTAACGGCATAATCTTTGCACCGTTAGTCCTTGGTTAAGTTTTATTACATTTTAGGTCCAAAACTTTTAATATTTACATTTTATACTCAAAAGTTTCTGAATTTACAGTTTTCATCACAAGATATTAAAATGGCAGTTTTTACCGAAAGTTTCCAGATTTGACAATTTTAGTCCTTTGGTTAGCAAACTTTTGCAAATCAATTCCAAAATTTATAAAAATCAATGTTTACTATTTTTATTTCATAAATAAGTTTAAAATAGCTTTTGTAACTTATATGAACAGCTTATCTTGTTAAAAGCTTATTTTTAGCTTATGGGCTTTTAACGAGTTAAAACTACGGCCCATTATGGGTTTGCGATCCAATGAGTTTAGAGGGGGTTTGGGCTTGGTTACGGGCTCACTTTAGGGTTGTAAAAATATAACAATTGAGCTTATATGATCAGCTTATACGAAAATCTTAAATATTGCTTAGTGGGCTTATTAGCCCATCGCTAATATTTGTGTTTGTGTAAAACAGATTTTTTGTCGATTACTTTGGGGTTTAACAAGGTTCGAGTTGGGTTTTGTAGGTCGAATGAAATACATGGTTTGTTAGGTTGGTAGCTCGACTATTAGGTCGAGCTATAAAATGCAAGGGTTGTGTGTCGGGTTTGGAAAATATAAGTTCAAAGCTAACGTGACTTAACTTGTTTGAAACAGTTTTAAAAGCTTTAAAATATTCTAAGTGTTTTATGGAATTCGAAAATGTCCATTGTGACTTAGAAACGTGTGATGTTTATGATTTATACGTTTATATGGAGTTCGAATATTTGTTGTTCTCGATAGTTAATATGACAAATATTTGGAGTGTCGAGTAAAATATATAGGTTGTTAATATAGTTTACGAAATATCGAAGCCAAATGAACGTGACATGCAATATATAACTTATCGTAAGAAATTTGAAAATAAGAGAATGGCTTACTTCACCTCAAAAGGTGGGGCGTAATCACCAAGTCGAACTGAGTTAGGCCAAGCGAATGTGGGACTCGATTCTTTATCCTCCAAAGATATAGGAACGAGTTTTGGATGCTCCTTGGCTTGATTCGAATGCTTCGAACTTAGGCTAAGCTAGGCGAATTTAGGAACTATGAAAAGACTTAGTAAGTTTTTGAGTTGGAATTGTTTGTGTTGTATGTATGCCGCTCGGTTTGGGGTTATTTAAGGGCAATGCATGGAGTGTTTTAATGAATAAAATGATGAAGAATGATGATGCATGATGAGAGTAGCAGAGGGTGTCATTGTATAGTCATGTTTGAGTGTGGAAATAACTCAAATGATGGTTGCTTGTGGTATCCTTGGCCGGCGGTAAACACCAAGGAGAAGAGACAAATAGTTTTATGAGTTAGTTCTTGTGTCTTGTTCGGTTTTCCCATGCGTTTAACATATTTTGGACGTGATCAAGAATGAAAATAGGATCATTTGATAGTTCGTATAGTCCTTAAAGGCTCGTTCGAATTATTGGTTAGCCAAAATAGATGTTATGTCGAGTTGTGTGTTATACGAGAATCAACTAGGCCAAAATGTGAATTGTGGGTTGTGTTCATTACATGGCTAAATGCGTTGAGCTTTGATAGAGTTTAAATAGGTAAATAGTCGAGTTAGGATAGGAGATTTGTTGCACTCGATTCTTAGTTGGGTGAAGAATTGAGTCGTGCAAAGTTATTATATTGTTGTTAGGTTAAATTGTTCGTAGTTTAATCAAAGTGTTCATTACTTATGCAGCCAAACCGAATGTATACATATATAATCTTTGGGCTTTGTTTTGTTGTTGGGCTCGTTCGGTGGACTGGCCCAAAGAAGAAAAGAGAGGAAATATTAAGGGTCCATTTGGCATGTTCGGTTTGTAGTAATATTGGGTCGAGGCCCAATAGGTTTAGCGGTCGAGGCCCAATATATTTACTGAGTATTCGTGATAATTTATGTGAGCTCGGGAATGTATTTGATCCCGTTCGGTTGGTTGACGAAACGTATAAACGTTAAGTATTAAACGTTAATGGTTTTAGGTAATTTCGCGATTTTTAGACTATCAAGGCTCGTGTGTAAGCATCGTTTCTAGGTAATCGGTAATCACAAGTATCGTTGTGATTAAAATAGTATAACATGCATAACAAAAAAAAAATTGTTACCAGTAGAAATGGTTATTAAATCACGTAATGATTTATTAATCGTTTATTAGCATTTACTATTCATAGGGGAAAATTACGAGAGGTTACAGTACCTACCACTTACACTGAATTCCATCCCGGAATTCCAGTCTAAGATAGGTAATAGAAGTGTCTACGAGAATAGGTGTGGGTATTTGGCTCGAATTTGGTCTTCGCGTTCCCAAGTATATTCCGGTCCTCGTTTAGAGTTCCATCGGACTTTGACAATGGGAATGCGGTTCTGTTTTAGTTGTTTGATCTCTCTGTCCATGATCTCCACGGGTTCTTCTGTAAAGACGAGTTTGTCGTTGAGCCGAATCTCTTTCAAAGGAATTATAAGAGATTCATCTGACAAACATTTCTTAAGATTTGATACGTGAAAGGTGTCGTGAACTCGACTAAGTTCCTCTGGTAGTTCGAGTTTGTAAGCCACTGGTCCTATCCTCTCTAGGATTTTGAATGGACCAATGTATCTATGGTTAAGTTTTCCTCGTTTTCCGAAACGTACCATTCCCTTCCAGGGAGATACTTTCAACATGACCTTGTCTCCAATCTGGAATTCTATAGGTTTTCTCCTCACGTCGGCATAGCTCTTCTGTCTATCTCTTGCCGCTTGCAGTCGTTGCTTAATTTTGACTATCTTTTCTGTTGTCTCATGAATGAGATCGGGTCCGGTGAGTTGTATATCTCCAACTTTGGTCCAACAAACAGGCGATCTGCACTTTCGACCGTAGAGTGCTTCGAATGGTGCTGCCTTAATGCTGGCGTGGTAACTGTTGTTGTAGGAGAACTCGGCTAGAGGTAAGTGTTTGTCCCAACCTTTTCCGAAGTCAATAACACACGCTCGGAGCATGTCTTCTAAGGTTTGGATTGTCCTCTCACTTTGTCTATCGGTTTGTGGATGATATGCAGTGCTCATATCCAATTTGGTTCCCAAGCCTTTTTGCAAGGACTTCCAAAAATGAGATGTGAAACGACTGTCACGATCTGAGATGATTGAGATCGGTCACTCCATGTCGCGAAACTATTTCTTTTAGATATAGCGTTGCGAGTGTGTCCATCTCGTCAGTTTCTTTGATTGCTAAGAAGTGAGCGGATTTTGTGAGACGATCAACGATGACCCAGATGGTGTCAAATCCAGTTGATGTCTTAGGAAGCTTAGTGAAAAAAGTCCATTGTAATACGTTCCCATTTCCATACAGGAATTTCGGGTTGTATGAGTAATCCTGACGGGTTTTGATATTCCGCTTTTACTCTTGAACAAGTCAAACATTTTCCGACATACTCGGCTATGTCGGCCTTCATGTTTGGCCACCAGTAAAGTTTCTTGAGATCTTGGTACATTTTGTCGGAACCTGGATGAATGGAGTACTTGGATTTATGAGATTCATTCATAATGAGATCACGTATACCTCCGTATAGAGGAATCCAACTTCTTTCTTTGAAACAGAGCATCCCGTCTGCTCTCTGCACAAAGCCATTCTTATTTTCTGGCATACCGTGAATCTTTTCACTAGGTCGGTTCTCTTCCTTAAGAGCTTCGGATTGAGCGGTGAGTATTTGTGAGGGCAGGGGTGAACGAATGGTTATTCCTAACGATCTGACTCTAAGAGGTTTCAGTCGTTCCTTCCGACTTAATGCATCTGCCACAACGTTGGCTTTTCCTGGGTGATAACGGATTTCACAATCATAATCGCTAAGTAACTCTAACCAGCGACGTTGTCCCATGTTTAGTTCTTTCTGATCTAAGATGTGCTGAAGACTTTTGTGGTCGGTGAATACTGTGCACTTAGTACCATACAAGTAATGTCTCCATAACTTAAGGGCGAATACTACTGCTCCTAACTCTAAATCATGAGTCGTGTAGTTTGCTTCATGTGGTTTGAGTTGTCGTGAGGCATAAGCTATCACTTTGTTTCGTTGCATCAGCACAGCTCCCAAACCATGATATGAGGCATCACAATACACTACAAAGTCTTCACTTCCTTCGGGTAGTGCTAATATTGGTGCTTCACAGAGCTTTTTCTTTAATAGCTGAAAAGCTGATTCTTCCTCTTTTCCCCAGATAAACTTCTTGTTCTTCTGAGTTAATTCGGTCAAAGGCTTTGAGATTTTTGAGAAACCTTCAATAAATCTCCTGTAGTAACCGGCTAGACCTAAAAATTGGCGTATCTCTGTAGGGTTTGTCGGAGATGTCCAACCTTTGACGACCTCAATCTTTGCAGGATCTACGTGAATGCCTTGACTGTTGATAACATGCCTAAGGAATTGTACAGTTCGAATCCAAAAGTCGCATTTGGAGAACTTGGCATACATTTGTTCCTTTTTGAGTAACTCTAAAATAATCTTTTGATGTTTGGCATGTTCCTGTTCGTTGCGTGAGTAGATTAGGATATCGTCTATGAATACAATCACGAACTTATCCAGATATGGTTTGCACACTCGGTTCATTAGGTCCATGAACACTGCAGGTGCATTAGTTAAACCAAATGGCATTACTTGGAATTCGTAATGTCCGTAACGCGTCCTAAAAGCTGTTTTGGGAATATCCTCCTCTCGAACTCTTAACTGATGGTACCCTGACCTTAGGTCGATTTTCGAGTATACACTCGATCCTTGTAATTGATCAAACAAGTCATCGATTCTAGGTAATAGGTAACGATTCTTTACAGTGAGTTTGTTCAATTCCCGGTAATCAATACCCATTCGGAAAGATCCGTCCTTCTTCTTAACGAATAGAACCGGAGCTCCCCAAGGTGATGAGCTGGGTCGGATAAAGCCTTTATCAGACAATTCTTTCAATTGTTCTGACAATTCCTTCATTTCAGACGGCGCTAACCTATAAGGTGCTTTCGCCACATGTGCCGCTCCAGGCACTAGTTCAATCTGGAATTCTACTTGACGTGGAGGTGGAAGACCGGGTAGATCTTCGGGGAATACTTCTGGGAACTCTTTAATGATCGGAACGTCTTCAACTCGTTTATCTTTCGATTTGTTTTCCGTTACATGAACCATGAATGCTTGGCATCCTTCATTCATGTATTTTACAAATCTGATATATGAGATGATACCGTATCGCGTTTTATTCTTGTCACCATGGACAATAAGAGTTTCACCATTACATGGAATATGCACGGCTTTCTCGTCACAGAGTATTCTAGCGCGGTGTTTGGATAACCAATCCATACCAATGACTACGTCAAAACTACCGAGCTGAATAGGCATGAGGTCGATGGGAAAAGGGTTGTCTTGTAGGATTATGGTACAACCACGAATTACGGAGTCGGTGCCAATTAGGTTTCCGTCCGCCATTTCAATTTCAAAAGTGGTGTTTAGTTTGGAAGGGGTAATGTTAAGCAAAAGAGCAAACGTAGTTGACACAAAACTTCTATCTGCTCCAGAATCAAATAATACCCTAGCATTATGTTGATTGAGTAAGAACGTACCCGTGACGACGTCAGGGTTCAGTGGGGCATCCTCCTCTTTTAACACATATGCTCTTCCTCGAGCGTTGTTTTGCTGACCATTTCCTTTCGGACAGTGGCTCTTGAAGTGACCTACTTCTCCACAGGAGTAACAAGTCGGAGTTACAGGCTGTAGGTTGCTACCAGTAGCGGGATTCCTGCAATCCTTTGTCTGATGACCCACTTTCTGGCATTTCAAACATTTGATTGTGCAAGGTCCACTGTGGTGTAGTTTGCATCTGTTACACTGGGATTTCTGACCTTGGTATCCCTTGCCTTCAGTAGCAGCATAGGCCTTGGGGTTTCTTGTCTTTGGTTTTGATGATGGTGAGATTATTTCGGTTTTGATGATATGGGTTATTGCTTCTATGGTTGTTATTGTTAAAGTTGCTGTTACGGTGGTTATTGTTACTGTGGTGGTGACTGGTTCTTTTGTCATCGAGCTTTCTCTTGAGCTCATTGTTATACTTGACCTCTCGGTCCAGTAGTTTTTTGAGCAAGTTCAATGGCTGCCTCTAGAGTTGGTGGGTTTGATGAAGTGACATTTCCCTCAATAGTACGGGGAAGTCCTTCGATATACTTTTCCAGTTCTTTTTTGAAATTTGGTACAACAGTAGGACATAGCATTTTAAGCTCTTGGAATCTCCTGTTGTATGTTTTAAGATCAATTCCTTTTACTACCAGTAGATGGAATTCATCTTCCAATTTTCTTAGTTCAGAACGGGGACAATATTTCTTTAGCATCTTGGTCTTAAACTCAGTCCAAGTGAGCTGATAGGCTGCTGTCATTCCCATGGCTTTGACTGTAGCATTCCACCATGACAAAGCATCTTGCATGAGAGTTCCAGTAGCGAAAATGACTTTGTTGTCCTCGGTACAACCGCTTCTCTGAAAAACAGTTTTAGATCGTTCGAACCAGTGAGCAAGTTCAGTTACTCCTTCAATACCTTTGTAGGAAGTTGGTTGACAACTCATGAAGTCTTTGTAGGTACACTTGCGGTTTGCAGCACTTACACTTTCTCCTGTCGGTAGACTAGTGCCACTGTTGCGAGCATTTGCTGCCGCCTGTTCTGCCAAGACTGCATTTACACCGTCAGCGATTGCTTTTCGGATAGCTTCTGGAGTCATAGTAGGCGTAGCAGTTGAAGTTTCATGATTTGCGGCGGAGGTTGCTTTCCTTGTACGTGCCATAGTTCTATCAATATTGCAAAAGCATATTTTTAGAAATCTCATAATGATCACGTTAGGTTAGAATAAATTGTATGGTAATTGGATATGGTTTATAATAATATAATATTAACCACAGCAATTTGGGTTTATAAGGATAATAATTCTGGTTTATATTTGTAAACACAACAAGTATCATATCATAAATACATTCACGACATGTCTGAATCAAATCACAACACACATGAGAACATAAATGATTGAATTGCACTGTATGAACCAATATTTCACAAGACAATATATGGCAAATCATAACGCATATGCAAGAAACAACCATGGAATACATAAATCAACATCAATATAATACATCCACACAACATAAGATTAATAACTTGTTCGATTTGTTTTACAAAACATAAAGATACAAGATTCTTTATTAATACAACATTGGTAGACTAAGACATCTCTTAGTTATACTGACACATCTCTGATCTATGGTCCTCCTGGTGCACCATCTAAGCGGCGCTGAAGATCTGCAATCACTGCCATCAAGGTCTTCACTGTCTGGTCTCGAGCTCTTTCCCTAGCCTGGGAATCCTCAACCATAAGTCTAAGAATCATAACCTGAGAGCTAACTCGGTCAAGCTCAGAGTCTAGTGTCTCAATCACTGTCTGCATCGAAGTAGTGGCCTCTCCTAGTATAGAAACAGTCTCAATGGCTTCTTCTAAACTAGTACCTACTTGATCGAAGACTGTCTCCATCGCCAACTGACCAATCACAAGGTTCTCCACTTCTTCCCCAAGTGTGTCAATTTGCTCGAGTGGTAAGTCGTCAAGAATCTCTGCAATGTCATCCAGACGATCCTCATGTCGGACTAATCTGGCTGCCAGTAGAGGTATGATGTGATGGATGGGTTCTCCGGTAACTAGAAGAATCCTTGAAGTAGCTATAGCCGAACTCTCTCCTAGTTCCATAGCTCTCGGTGCTCCTTCCTGGAATCTCCAGTGACGGATGATCGGTAGCAAGAAAGACCATCGGCGAGCATCGACACTCTTGTGGGTCCCGGTGCGAACTGTAGCCTCATCTCTAATCTGGGCATAGGGGTCCGATAAAGATGGAACCAAGCGGTATGTCCTCTTGCAAGGTGGCAGAGGCTCACTGAGAGTAGCTGAGGGTGGAGAAGCAAGGGGTAGAATAGAAGATGGTAATGGAACAGTGGTGGTCTGATGATAGAAGATAGTAGGTGGTGGAACTGAAGATAGTGGTGTAAGTGGTGGTGTCCTGGAATGCTCAGGAGCTGAGGGTGGTGATTTTACGGGAGTCGGAGTTGGTATGAGTGGGGCTGGTGGTGGTATGATCAGTGCTGGTGGTGTACGTACCCGTTTTCGGGGAGTGTGTTTGCGGACAAAACTTTCTCCAGGGCGTCGGTAAAGTTGGTCAAAGGGTTCTGGTTCATATGGCTGGAGTTGTCGTACTCGTCCATGCTGGCGAATCGGGCCAGGTGATGGGATTGGTGATGTTGGAGGGGAAGTCTCCAGGTCAGATGCCAGTAGAAATTGCTGGCTTTCCATGTACCGGCCAGTAGCAGGTGACATCGGTATAGCTGCCGTAGCAAAGTCTGAGGAAAATGGCATAGGATCCTCATTCTCTGAATCAGATGATACAGCGATAGGATGGGGTTTCGAAGACATAGTACTGTAATAATCCCGAATAGTAAATGTAAGCTATTAACATAATCATAAATATGTTAAACTTTGTTAAGAACTCGTGTAGTAAGCAACATCCTAAAAATGTTGGAAGTGTGTAGGCACGGAGGGCATAAGGTGGGTTTTTCACTACAAAAAAATAGGCTTTCAGAGACTGAAAAATCAGTCTCCGATACACCATGATCAGTTACGGATGGTCTATAGATGACCCATTTTTCTAGTCAAGTGTGTGAGGAGCATAGTGGGTTTATCAAAAAGCTTTCAGAGACTGAAAATCAGTCTCCGATACACCATGATCAGTTACGGATGGTCTATCAAGGACCCATTTTTCTAGTCACTAATCAGTGATAGAAGCTTAGTTACGGAAAGTGACGTTATCAACTGAAATTTAGTCCTTGTTGTATCGAACCAACGAGGACCAGAGATCAGTCACCAAAATAAAAAAGTCAGTCCTTATTTCAATGGGTTGGTATCATGTTATTTCAGTCCCCAATGCATATTATCGGCGACTGAAAAGTCAGTCGCCAATACTATGTTAAATCAGTTACTAACACATGGATTTAGGGACTGAAAATTAGTCCATAAACATTGTTTATAGTCCCTAATACGTTTCGTTGTTTTGTAAATTACCGTACCAAATCAGTCTCTAATAATAGGATTTAAAAACTGATTAGTCTCCGATGAAAAGCTTTAAAGACTGATTGTTAGTCACAAAAAACAGATGAATTAGTCCTTAATTTGTTTTTCTAGTGACTGAAAATTAGTTTCAAAATATATGTTAATCGATACAAAATAACATTCAAATCAGTCTCCAATATGATGGCGCTGTTCCATTATATTTCTATTATAAACTAAAAGTTAGTGGCAAATGCAATTTAATTCAGTCCTCATTCACAATGCATACATGACCCCTTACAATAGTATATAAAACTAAAAACCATAAACAATAATAATAACAATATTTCTTTAAAGAATAATAATCACCAATCCAAATAAAAAAAGTTTACAATTCAATATGTTTAAAAATAAAACCAAATTCAATAGAAATAAATTTGAACGTCCTATATATCACTATCAGTGAATGGATCATCGTTACCATCACCGTTACCATCACCTTCAGTAGTATTTGGTGAGTCTATTGTGCTCTCGAAGTCTGGAAATTTTTTGCTCAAGAATTTTGCCAATTTCTCATAATTACGTTTATACGGTTCAAGTTCACTAACCTTTTCTCTCAATTCATTAATCTCAGTCGAGTTTTGTTTAGGTGTTGAGTCAGCTTGTTAAGATGATTCAGCTGCTTCTTTCATCCAATAATCTTTTTTCCTCATCACTAGCCCAACACCCACCTCCCATGCTGACTGTATTGTCTTCTTTCGGCCACAAACACTTTTTATGGCTTGTCTCTATACCAAAATTTAAGATATAATCCTATACCAACATGAGATATATGGCACAAAAATTAGACGCTACTAACCATTGTAAATGCTAGCTGAATCACAAAATTATGAACTGCCGCTCCTTGTGGCTGCATAGAACCACATTGTTCTGTTAAGAGAGTATAATGAATGTTTAAACATATCCCAAAGTATTCAACTGTAAAAAAAAAAAAGTAACGACACCTCACAGCCTAAGACACGATATAGTTACAAATCTCATCATGCAAACCAGATGATTTGCCTATAGCAATCGTCAACTTTTGTTTAACTTTTAAATAAATAAATACATTAATCAAATAAAAGACTTACCATCTCTGAGTTTTGCTTGTTGTTCCATTGCTTGTAACCGCAGAGAGGAGATCCATGTTTGCATAATACATAAAGTCTATCTGCAAGTCTCCATTGCCTTCCCCTTTAAAAGTAACTGATGGAGGCGTTGGTTGCAGGGTTATTTGGATGTTTGATCCTGGCCATTCCAGATCGTCGATGGCTTCTTTCAAGGCTGCTGACTTCAAACAAAAACCATCATGTTAATAAGTTTACTTTAGCCTGCAGTATGTCAACATTCTCCATAAACCGGAACTGTTACAGATGAAGAGCGAGTAGGTACCTTAACAGTGAAACTAATTGGATTACTTCCTGCAGGTTCAAAATTGTAGTCCCATGAAATTGTGTCAGGAATCCTAGTTCTGATCTCCGCATAAGTACAAGTACTTACTGAGTCGGTAGATCTAACAAAAGAAAACAAACAGCATCATCCTACAGTAACATATTATTCGCAGAAGTTGAAAGTTAAGAAGAAAAGGCCATTTGCCTTAATAACATTAATTATCTCAGTGTGACTTTAGAGGGTGTTTGGGATTGCATATTAAAGTGCTTATTTGCTTATACACCTCCTTGATAACAAACTCCAAAAATATGTGATCTCAAACACCACCTTAATAACAAAATACTATAATCTGTCGCATTATAAAATTATAGGAGTACTTTACAGAAATCAAGAAAAAAAGGGAGGTCATAACGTACTTGAGAAGAAGCTTCATATCAGGCCCCGGGTATTGAAACTCGATTGTGCTTGAACGTCCAGGTATACAAAACGTGTTGAGGCAATCCACAAACAAGCCCAAGCTTACTCCAAACCTAGGCCGCCCATGTGCACTATACTCATAACGAACAAACAGCTACAAAGAAAAGACCAAGAAGCGGATGTCACTGCATGCTGGGATAAATAATGAGAACAAAAAACAGTCTATCCTCTACAGTGAAGTATTGGAAAACTAGTATGCAGATAGTGCATAATAACCTTGCGGTTTTCTTATTCTTTTAATTGACCGTGTTTCAATCACTATTCTGAACCATCATCTCAACAAATACAAAAAAAAATAATAATAAATAAATAAATAACGATACTATTTCAGTAACATAGCTTTGGCTATATTTTTATAATCAGTATAAGAAGCTATTTCTTCATTTTATCTCTGAGAGGTCATAGTTTAAAAAAATGATTAGAATCAGAAAACACCGCTCATGAAACTTGTATTTTAAAGCTTACTAAATCAGTACGCGAGAATGATCTTCCTTTGTGTATACTCTTAACCTTCCTATTTGTCGATATATCTCATAATTCACTACTTTACAAATATCTAAGTAGAACCTTTCTTTTATCATTTCCTAGTTGCATTGACTCGGACCATGTTTACACAACATAAAATCTATTATTAAACTCATTATACTTACATAAGAAAAGCCTATGAGAATATAAAATATGATAGATACCTCTCGTTGTAGATAAACTATGGCTTGAAGACAACCAGTATCCTCAACAATCAAAACAATCCCATGTTCACTTAATTCCAAAACAGCATCCTATATTCATTAACAAACAATTAAAAACTAAACCCTAGGTTTTACAATTAGAAACATAGTAAATAAGTGAAAGAGAACCTGATGACGTTTCCATCGGACTAAGGTTAAAGCATCAACATTAATCAAATATGTGTTTGAGCATACCCATGATGAGAGTAGGATATGTGAGATGAGGGTGATGGTGGCTCGATTGTGATGGTGGTGGTTATCTCGAACCAAACAACCGATGCAAACAAACTCACCCCTTGCCTCCCTTGTCTTGATGATGGTGATGGCGTGGAGGATCGATGGTTGGTGGAGCGACGGCGAGATAAGGCGGTGAAGTGTGGCGGTGGTGTGAGTCGGTTCTAGAAAGAAGGAGAAGAGATGAATAGAGAGAAGATAGATCTGACTATCTGTTTTTGATAATGCTAAAGGGAGGTGGGAATGAATGGATGTAAAGTGTTAAGGTTTTGATTTTGGGGGAAAAAGGGGCGGGATCTTGAGCGGGATATTGAAATTTGGGGGAAAAGATAGGATTTTTTTTTTTTTTTTTTTTTTTTTTTAAGTAAAATAGGTAAGGATAAGACGTAAATGATTTGAGCTTTTGTCGAGTAACTAGAGTTCGTTCAAGCTGATTCATATCGAGCTTTGAGCTCAAGTTCAAGCCTATCAAATGAACTCGAAATGTTTAATGAGTTGAGCTCAACCTTATATAAGTTCGACTCGAGTTATTGTTGAGTTTTCAAACTTGTAAATGATATAACATATGTTTTTTATATATTTTGTATGTAAGTGTACTAAGTGTAAATACTTATTTATGAATGTATCGAGCTTTTCGAGCTGAAGTCGAACCGAATTCGATTCTTAGGTTATATTTCAATTTTAATTTGTGTAAGAAAACACATCTTTACAAATAAATCGAGCTTTTTGAGTCAAGCTCAAGCCGAGTTCAAACTAAGATAGGTGATAATGCCTAATTCACATGGGTCATGGGTCATGTGCATTAGGTTTTGTAAACTAAGACAAATACTATACAACATTTTTATACGTTTTGTATTTTTTTTATGTTTTCATCCGTTTGTAACGTTTTTCGTCATGTGCATTAGGTAAGGAAACCTGAATGTGGAGTTCCCAAGGCAGGATATGTTGCTTGGGATTAGCTTGATCCATTTCGAGAAAATGGTATAGTATTTATAAGGAGACCTTTAGGGGTGTGAGAACCCGTAAAGGCAATATGATGGTCCACGTGGTTTGTAAAGTAGAGTGCGTTGATTGACTATATGCCTATATGCAACTTTCTTGTTATTATCTTGAATGGAAGTGGTGTGTATAGTATAGTGGATTGACGATTGCTATAGGCACCACGACTTATTATATATGGTAAGAACGTAATAGTCGTTTCTTTAAAAGGGATGTCGCGCTCGATGAAGCAATTGATTGATGTCATTATCCCGATTACACGTCTTAAATTGTCAACACTCAAAATGAAAGCCATCGGTGAATACTAAAGATGTTATAAACGTCTGAAACTTGAATTCTGCTAGAGTTCCCACGTCACGGGGGTATAAACCGAGGTTTCGTGCGTGAACCCCTCATTGTTACACATAAATAGCAATCCGTAAATAGGTTTATATACAAACTTACAATTACTAACAAGGATACAAATATATGTAGGTCTTAAAAACAAGTGTAGTACATTACAATATATAGAACCGTATATTCTGTCGGTAATCCATTTTCGTCCATTTTTGTCAGTTTTTATCTGTTTTTTGTCCGTTTTTATACGTTTTCGTCCATTTTTTACGTTTTCGTCCGTTTTTTTATGTTTTCGTCCGTTTTTTTACGTTTGTATACGTTTTCATCCATTTTAGTCCGCTTTTTTTACGTTTTTATATGTTTTCATCCGTTTTCGTCCATTTGTATACGATTTCATCCGTATTTTTATGTTTTCATCAGTTTTTGTCTGTTATATTTTAACGTTTTTATACGTTTTCATCCGTTTTAGTCCGTTTTTTTACGTTTACGTCCATTTTTATACGTTTTCATCCGTTTTTTATGTTTTCGTCCGTTTTGATACGTTTTCGTCTGATTTTAAACGCTTTCGTCCATTTTTATAAGTTTTCGTCCGTTTTTAAACGTTTTAGTCCTTTTTGATCTATTTTTATACATTTTAGTCTTAGCTATGATGTCCATGTATTAGGGACTGAGTTGTGTTTCAAATTCAGTCACTAACAAATTTCCCTCCAAACTTTTTTTATTGCGCAAACATATTTGTAACTGAATTTTAGTCTTAGGTATGATGTCCATGTAATAGGGACGCAGCTGTGACTGAAATTCAGTCACTAAAAAATTTCCCTCCACACCTTTTTATTGTGTAGACATATTTGTAACTGAAACTCAGTCTTAGCTATGATCTCCATATATTAGGGACCGAACTGTGACTATAATTCAGTCACTAACAAATTTTCCACCAAAATTTTTTATTGCGCAAATATATTTGTAACTAAAATTTAGTTTTAGATATGATGTACATGTACTAGGGACTGAATTGTCACCCTTATTCAGTCACTAACAAATTTGCCTCCAAATTTTTTTCCCGTACAGGCATATTAGTAGCTGAAATTTAGTCTCAGATATGAGGTCACTGAATCGAGGACTGATTTTTAGTCGCCGCAATCAGTCAATAAAAGGTCAGTCCTTAAAAGTATCAGTAACTGATGTTTCACTTACCGACGCTATGTATCAACGACTGATATATCAGTCCCTAGAAATTCAGTCTCTGAAAGCCTTTTTTTTTGTAGCGTTTTCTTTATAATGGTCCGTTTAAAAAATGTAGTTATAGTCCAATGTTTAAAATACATCTGGTTCTCTATAACCATGAGCTCTGATGCCAATCTGTAACACCCTCAATTTCGGATAACAACAGCGGAAGACTTAATTTGGTGTTACGTAGAGGATCTTTCGTCATAATCATAGAAAACGACTTTAGAAAGACGTTTTAAGTTTATCATTCAAAATACAAGTATTTAAAATACAAAGATGTTTCATAGTTAACACGTTTATTTAGATTTGAATGATAAAACATTTATTTAACCACCCGTGCAGGGTTTAATGCCCACTCCGTGCCTTGAGTTCCAGCCTTTAGTTACCTGAGATAACATGCTAAAAGTCAACAAAAGTTGAGTGATATTCATAGGTTTAAGTTTAATAGTTTGAACACAAGTATAAGTGTTAATTGCATCGAATTACAATTAAACAAGTTAAAATCAAGTTATTATTGCATTAAGCTCATGACACGCAACGCTTAACAGGCATCAAATATGATGTAAAGTATATATGCCCTCGAGATGGGTATTTGCCAATAACCCATAAGTTTGTTCAAATAAAGTGCGTCTGGGTGGCTCATCCTAGCAGACCCAAACGGGGATTGTCAGTCCAAAATAGATCTATTCACAACTATTTACGTTCACTCGCAAGTGATTAAGGTTCATGATTGAGGGACTTTTGGCAATAGCTACTTAAGCAATAATAATAACAGTCATAGCATACAAAAAGTTTGTGTTCAGGTTTTGTAGCATGTATCTCCCCACAAAAGATTTAAAAGTTTAAGTGCGGGCTATGAACTCACCTTAGTAGTACGGTAGTGGTAGTAGTATCGTTACTCAAACGATGAAAGGAAACGGCTTCAACACACGACCTATATAGTATATGGCAAGTTTTAGTGGTTTGATAGTCTAAGTTTGGTTTATCGCGAATCATAACGTTTAAGGTTTTATTGATTTGTTTGCAACGTTAAAATGTGCGCGTTTAAATGATCAAGGTTATAAAAATATAAAGTTATGTATAAAAAGGAATATAGAGTTATATATATGGATATATATATATAACATCTTGGATGCGTGCTAGTTCGTCGGAGTATAATGGTTGACAAAAGGGATCGTTGTTTATAAATCATAGTTGGTTGAAGATAAGTTAGATTCTACGTTTAACGATTTCGTTAAGTGATTACGTATATATATATTTATAAGTTATATAGTTACGTATATAGAATTATTAGAAAAATGTGACACTAAATGTCGACTAAACATATTTGTTTCGGGTTTTGGGTTTTGTGAAATATTATCATAAGTATAAAATCAGAAATTTCCTTTAGGTTTTTACAAAGTTACACTTTTGACCCTAACAGCATAATCTTTGCACCGTTAGTCCTTGGTTAAGTTTTATTACATTTTAGGTCCAAAACTTTTAATATTTACATTTTATACTCAAAAGTTTCTGAATTTACAGTTTTCATCACAAGATATTAAAATGACAGTTTTTACCGAAAGTTTCCAGATTTGACAATTTTAGTCCTTCGGTTAGCAAACTTTTGCAAATCAAGTCCAAAATTTATAAAAATCAATGTTTACTATTTTTATTTCATAAATAAGTTTAAAATAGCTTTTGTAACTTATATGAACAGCTTATCTTGTTAAAAGCTTATTTTTAGCTTATGGGCTTTTAACGAGTTAAAACTACGGCCCATTATGGGTTTGCAATCCAATGAGTTTAGAGGGGGTTTGGGCTTGGTTACGGTCTCACTTTAGGTTTGTAAAAATATAACAATTGAGCTTATATGATCAGCTTATACGAAAAGCTTAAATATTGCTTAGTGGGCTTATTAGCCCATCGCTAATATTTGTGTTTGTGTAAAACAGATTTTTGGTCGATTACTTTGGGGTTTAACAAGGTTCGAGTTGGGTTTTGTAGGTCGAATGAAATACATGGTTTGTTAGGTTGGTAGCACGACTATTAGGTCGAGCTATAAAATGCAAGGGTTGTGTGTCGGGTTTGGAAAATATAAGTTCAAAGCTAACGTGACTTAACTTGTTTGAAACAGTTTTAAAAGCTTAAAAATATTCTAAGTGTTTTATGGAATTCAAAAATGTCCATTGTGACTTAGAAACGTGTGATGTTTATGATTTATACGTTTATATGGAGTTCGAATATTTGTTGTTCTCGATAGTTAATATGACAAATATTTGGAGTGTCGAGTAAAATATATAGGTTGTTAATATAGTTTACGAAATATCGAAGCCAAATGAACGTGACATGCAATATATAACTTATCGTAAGAAATTTGAAAATAAGAGAATGGCTTATGGTATGTGCTTAAACACATACCTTTATTTGACCAAAACCGGACCCAAATAGACCAAAAACTAACCAATTATGCCAAATATCTCGTGTTTTTGTGTTTATGATTGTGCAGGGATGGATATTATAAAAATGGACAAATATCGAGATAAAAAGACAAACCGAGCACGGGATTTGTGAAGAGGATTAAAAAGCCGGGACCCGGGAAGAAATTCACGGGTTTGGTTTGAGATATTTCTCAAAAATCCCAAAGTGCCCTTGGATTATTCTTACTTGGAAAAATTGGCCCCTAGAAGACTTTGAAGAAATGGTAGAAATGGTCCTTGAGGTTTCATGAATTACAATATTGGTCCTTTTATCTAAATCCATATTATCCTAAACTAACTCAACACAACCGGATCCAATATTCACCTAAACCCATTAAACCCACCATTACACTTAACAAAATCCCTTTACCCAAAAATCCCACCGGCCCAATTCACTAACCGCATCCCCAAGCCCACTCACCATTAAAACCCGACCCACCTAATACTAATGGATAAAACGGGGTCAAACCCTTCTTTCCGGTCAAAATCCCAATCGATCGAACCCTAATTCACTACTTATCTTCTTCACTCCATCTTTTCCTCCTTAATCCGCCTCTTAATCCCAACCATCACCATCACCTTCGCTACCAGCCAAACCTTCACATGACCTTGTCTTTGGTCCCCTCTCCTCCACCTCATCAATCCGAGGGCTACAAAGAAGATCAACGATCAAGAATAAAAGTTGTGGGGAGCACGAAATGATCCAAGGGTCAAGGAAGAAACACAAATGCACGAGAGGAACACACACACTGAAGAAACACACTCATTCTAGGGTTTTTCTATATTTTTAGTATAAATAGAGGGTAGTGGTTCGGTAGCAGATTTTTTTTTTCTAGGTTTATTTTAGCATTTTTATTTTTTAAGGTACTTTGTAATTTTATAATTTCAGTTGTAATTTACTCTAATTTTAATTTTAATATCAGTTTTTTCTTTTTTTGAAAGTCGAATTAGTATAGGTTATTTTATCTGCTTATGATGTTTTCTTTATTTTGCTTGCCTTGCTTATTTGTTGTTTGTTAATTATACGGTATGCCTATGTAGGTCAGTAGATCACTAATTGTTTTTAGGTTGTTTCTTAGGTAGTATAAAGATCTTTGAGGTTTTTAATTGCTAAGTAGAAAATAGGTAGGAAGACTTTTTTTTATTTGCAGATAGTTTAGTTTAAGTAGGAATTTGGATTTTAATTTTTGTTTTTCAAATAGATCACTAGATAGTCTTAATCTGTTTGTGATTTGGATCTTGGAGTTTATTTTCTGTCTTCTCATTTACTTTACTAGTTTTGAACTTTATATTTTGTTGAAGAATTTTGGTTATTGATCCTTTATGGATCACAGACTTTTGTTGTGGTGAAATCTATAGCTGTTACTGCAATGAGCTTGTTAGTTGATGGGTAAACAATTGATATCAGTTGTCCTATATTTTTAGTCAAGAAAACAAAAATAAAAAAAAGGTAGCAAAACTGCCATGCCTGGGATTCGAACCCAGGCCAGCAGACTAGCAACACCAACAACACAACCACTGGACTCTTAGCCTCTTCTTAGTTAAACCTTACAAAATTTTATTTAAAACCCCTTTTATTTTTTTTTTCTTTTCCCTTTTAAGATTATTGTGAACTGTTTGCTTATTTTCGGCTTATTTAAAAAAGCATTTTCACCTTTTTTATTTTTCTTAGCATTCTGGTAGTTCAAAGTATTTTAGAAAAAAATTTCAGAATTTTCTTTTTCCATTTAGTATTTTTAATCAATTATTTTCTTTTAAATAGTTTTTAATTTATAAAAAATTATTAAAAAGTCAAAAAAAATATTTTTATTTTTTCCAAAATTTTCTTTTTATATTTAGGACTTAGGAAAATTATTTTGATACACGTAGGATTAGTTTTTCAAATATTTTACGTTTTTACTCGTTCGTAGTTTAACGTTCGCGTTATTTTAATTTTCGTTTTAGTCGATATTAAAAACCAATCAACTCTCGTCTTTTCAAGCATTTTAATACCAAACCGAAAACGATATCCTCAATTTCACGCCTCGTTGGGACCTCGACCCGGGTAATCGCTTATCCGGTTATTAAATCGATTTTGCGTTAAGTGTTGCACGTTGACTTTTCTTCGTGAGAGGTTGACTTGTGATTATTTTAACACTAATCAAAATTTGGCGCCGCTGCCTGGGATGTGTGTTGCGACAATATCGTCACGGTTTGACGATTAGTGACTTGAAGATCCTTCCTCGTGAAGTTTCGTAAATATCTTGTGAATATTTTTTATCCAAAAAATCCAAAAAAATTAAAAACAAAAAAAAACCCAAAAATATTCTTCTTTCCTAATGTTCTTGGTGCATGCGCACACGTTCTTCTTCGTCATCGAGTCCCTTTCTTGAACTCGTCGCAATTCCGCGAAGACGTAATCGTAGACGTGCTGCCTCATTAGTCGAACCCAAGATTCGTACTAATCCCGATACTCCCATTACCGAAATGGCCGAGGATCAACGTACCATGTAAGAGTTGCTCCAATGTCCCACCGTGGGATACAGAGATGCTATTGTTATACCCCCGATTCAAAACACAAACTTTAAACTCGAAACCGGTTTAATACAACTTGTCACGGGAAATCAATTTCATGGTTTTGAGAGGGAGGATCCCCACGCACACATCCGATGGTTTAACCAATTGACATCCATACACCATCATAAGGATGTCCCTCATGACTCTATCAAATTAAGGTTATTCCCATTTTCCCTCGGGGGGGCAGCCCGGATTTGGCTTGAAAAAGAACCCCCTCAATCGATCCATACTTGGGAAGATCTCGTCAAGAAATTAGTGAATTATTTCTTTCCTCCATCCAAAATGACTAATGCCAGGAATGAAATCACAAATTTCAAGCAACGATTTGATGAAAACTTTGGTGAGGCATGGGAACGATTCAAGGATCTCCTACGGAAATGCCCACATCACGGTTTCTCGGAATTACATCAAATCGATACGTTCTACAATGCCTTAACTCAATCAGATCAGGATTCACTCAACGCAGCCGCCGGTGGCAATATTTTGAGTCGAATGCCGAAAGATATCTTAACGATTATCGAAAACAAATCCAAAGTTCCCACTTCACGAAACAAACCGGTTGTTTCGAAAGTGAATTCTTCCACCCCTTCTTCTTCATCGGCCCATCCATCGGAGATGGCCGAGCTTTCCGATGCTATCCGGATGATGATGAAAGAGTTTAAGCTCCAGAATCAGAAACCGGAGCCCGTCAAAGCAGTTACAGAAACTTGTGTTATATGTGGTGGTCCCCATCCTTACTATAATTGTGCAGCTACCGATAGCCAAGTTTACAATGCTACCGTAGCAGCTGCAAACTACAATCAAAATGAAGGATTTCGTCCTCAAAATGTTAGCAACCAAATGGGACCACCCGGTTTTCCACCCGTTCAAAACAACCTAAACCGTTTTCCTCAAACCAATCAAGGTTATCAAAATTACAACCAAAATCGGGGAAACAATTATCAAGCTCAACCGCAACAAGTCTATCAACCTCCTCCTCCCCAAGTTGCACCTTCTCCCGACTTTGCGAGTTATGTGAAAACAACCGATGCTAGCATACGAACTATGCATGGTCAAATCAACAATATGAGAGCTGACTTTCGGAAGGAGATTGATACGACGATTTCTCGACAAACAAACGAGCTTAAGCAAATGATGAGTGGATTTTTTCAAATGAATCAACCCTCACCCTCGGGTGCATCTTCTCTTCCTAGAAACACAATTGCTAACCCGAGGGGTGATATGAAAGCAATCACCACCAGAAGTGGTGTTTCATATGATGGACCCACGGCTCCGACTAGCGCTTCTTCTCTTCCTCCCAAGGTAGTTGTCCGTGAGACCGAGGTGACAAAGGACACGGAACTTCCTATTAATAATGGAAGGACCGAAAATGTCCAACCTCCGGTTGTCCAACCTTCTAAACCTAAGGATGTGCTTGAGCCCGAAAAAGCTCCCATAAAAGCAAAACTTCCTTATCCATCGAGATTGAATGATCAAAAGCTCCGCGAAAAAGCTTCAAATCAAATGGAAAAATTCTTCCAAATCTTTCAAGAATTGCATTTCGATATAAGCTTCGCGGATGCTTTACTTCTGATGCCTAAGTTTGTTTCCACCATCAAAAGTTTATTGATTGTTGTTGGTCAAAGATATCACAAGCCAAACTTCTCACGAAGAAAAGTCAACTTGAAATCCTTAACTCAAAAACAACCAATTGTAATAACCGGATAAGCGTGTACCCGGGTCGTTCTCCCTGCGAGGCGTGAAATTGAGAATATCGTTTCCGATTCGGTATTAAAATGCTTGAAAAGACTAGAGTTGTTTTGTTACTAAAATCTATAAAAACGAAAATTAAATAACGTAAACGATAAACTACGAACGAGTAAAAACGTCAAAATATTTAAAAATTAACCCTACGAGTATCAAAATAATTTTTATAAATTCTAAATGACAAAAGAAAATTTTGAAAAAAAAAAAGAAAAATATTTTTTTTGACTTTTTAATAATTTTTTATAAATTAAAAACTATTTAAACTATTTTAAATTTCTAAAAATACGAAAACTAAAAATAAAATTCTGAAAATTTTTACTAAAATACTTTAGACTTAAATAAAGCTATAAAAAATATGAAAGGTGAAAGTGCTTTTTCAAATAAGCCGCATACAAGCAAAAGCTCACAATAAGCTAAAAAGAAAAAAAGGTAAAAATAAAATGGTTTTATATAAAACTTTGTAAAGTTTTAACAAAGAAGATTGAAGAGCGGAGTGGTTGTGTCGCTTGGTTTGTGGTCTAGCAGACCTGGGTTCGAATCCCAGGTCGAGCAAGTTTTGATATTATATTTTTTTTTTCTTTTGTTTAGTTCTTCTTAAACAGATAACTTTGTACCAAAACAAACACAGACACAAACATATATACGCAGATAATAACTTTTAACACTAACTAAAAACACAAACACAAACAAACATTCAATAAATAACACAAACACATTCAATCAGCATAAACACAAACACAAACAAACAAGAACAAAACTACACAAACACAAACTATATATGTTTTTTTTTTTTTTTCTTTACTGAAACTCAAACTCAAACAAGAAACTTAAAACAATCCAAAGCCAAAACACAAGCACAAACAATAAACAGAAACTTAAACCAAATCCAACTTCAAACTAACACAAACACCACAAAATTCAAACTAAAGCAAAACTTAACTATTTTTTTTTTTTCGCTTACTGAAACACCAACAAGAACAACAAGAACAACAAGCAATAATCTTAAACCGATTTAAATCCAACAATAACCTCAACATTCACCACAAAATTCTAACCATCAAAGACTACCAACATCAGCAGTAACATAAACTAACCATATTTTTTTTTTCTTAAATTACTAACAACTTAAAATGGCAGAATCGAAGCAACAATAACACTAACAACTTAAAATAGCAGAATCGAAGCAACAATAACAATAACAACTTAAAAAAAAAACAGAATCGAAGCAAAGCAAAAAAAACTCGACTTAAATTAAATTAAAACAAAAGTAAATTACAACTTAAAAATAAAATACAAATTACCTTAAAAAAAAACGCTAAAAATAAACCTAAGAAAAAAAGAAAGGGCCGGCTGCCTTTAACTATTTATAATAAAACTTATCAAAAACCCTAGCAACTAGTGTGTTTGTTGTGTGTGAGGGTTCCCTTGTGTGGTTTGTGCTTCTTTGATGGCCCTTGGATCGACTTGGTCCTCACAACTTTAAATCTCGAACGTTGATTTATCCTTTAGTTGGTGCGGATCGATGAGGTGGAGGGGGGGACCAACGACATAGTCATGTGGGTGGTTTGGCTTGTAGTGAGGTGGAGATTAGTGGAGATTAGAGGGTGGTCATGGGCGGTAGTTTAGGGGTGAGGAAGAAGGGGATAATGGATTAGGGATTTTGACCCTTTGCATTTGGGGATTTTGACTAAAACTATATCCGGTGTTAGTTTTAATATAGAAGGGGTCGGTTTTATTTTTGTGGGTGTGGGCTTGGTTAGTTTTAGTTAAGTGGGCCGGTTGTGGGTTTTGTTGGGCTGGTGTGAGATGGTTGGGCCGGCGATGGGTGTGTGTGGGTAATGGGGTTAATATGTTGAGGTGGTGGGCGGTTTAGGGGTTAATTGTTTGCAAAGGGTCCGGTTGAGGTTTTTAGATTAGGATGAATTTAGGAGATTTAAGTTAAATTTAGGGACCAATTTTGTAAATAAGTAAACCTCAAGGACCAACTCTGCTATTTCTCCAAAAATAATCCAAGGGTAACTTTTGCCAAGTAAAAATAATCCAAGGGCCATTCTTCAAAAATATTATCTTTGACGAATTTTCCCCGGCTTCGGCTCTATAAATCTCTTTTCCACGTCTCGTGCTCATTTTCTCGGATTTTGCTTGATTTTGTCCCTTTTTCATGATATCCGTACCTGCATAGAAACAAACACAAAAACACAATATCTTTGGCATTTATGGTTAGTTTTTGGTCGTTTTGGGTCCGGTTTTGGTCAAATAAAAGTATGTGTTTAAGCACATACCAAAATCCCCCCAGACTAAGATGTTGACGTGTCCTCACGCAATGTCATAAAAACTCCCCGATTTTCCTTTTATTCTATTTTTGTATTTTCTTATTATAATCATGTGACGGCTTTGTTGACAATCATTATCTCACGATAACTTTTAGGGTCTTCGAGTAGGAAACACGACTCGTAAAGAAGTGACCATACGGATAAAATTCGTCGTCCCTGATTTTTCACGAGTCCCCAAACTAAGCTTAAAAACGAAATCATTGTCATTTACAAGTCAGATTGCCAACACTACTCATAAAAATTAATTGTGGACTCTTCGTTCCCAAATTCCTATTTTCCTCTATTTATTTTATTTTTGGTGAGAAATGAATTTCTTCAAATTCTCGTTTCGATAATTTTTAAGCCGATAAAAATACCTTAGTTTAGACGCTAAGTAGTTTCCAAACCTTCCCTCGAAAACCGTTGCATACAAAAATGAGGTCCACATCAAGGTCTCTGATTTAACACGATTTTGAGGATATCCCTTTTATTTGCGACCGAAACAACTCATCTACGAGTCCAGAGACGGAAGCCTTTATTAGGACACCCCCGGAGTCGAAGTTTGGCATTTTTAAACATTATAAAGCACATTAATGTATTTAGTCCTTGGCCCTTTATAACAATCACAACATCGGCTGCGAACCGGCAAGATGTGATAGTCTATTATGACCTTGGAATTTTTCCTCTGCCTTTATTAGAAGTCTACAACATCGGCTGCGAACCGGCAAGATGTAGAAAACTTTTTATGGCTTTGGATTATTATTATACATTATCATATTCATTAATTATTTGCCAAACTCCAAGTCCTACGGCTTTTATAAACAATCCCAACATCGGTTGTGAGCCGGCAAGATGGAATAGTCTATTACACCATAACACTGGCAGTACCTTGATGTGTACCCAACTTTCATAAGCAAGGATTCTCTAAGGAAGAAATAAAAACTAATTATCGCCAAAACCAAAATAGCTTTAATTATTCCTAGATTACTATTTTTGAGTGAAACAAGCTTATGGGAACAAAAAGCCACAAATAACTTCGATGAGCTCTAAAGAGATCCAACTACTCCACGTTTAGCAATCTAACTTATAAACAACTCTATCATTTCTCGTTCTTCGCAAATTTAAAATCTTAAATAATAAGATCCGCGAATGCTTAGCCTTATAATCAAGCCATGCATATATAAAGTCGATACGGGAACTTGCAAACTCTTGAAAAGAATTCGCATTTTATAGCTCCTTGTGTAAAAGACTAGCACGAGCTTATAGATTATAAACGGTTAAGGGGACAAGCTAGGGCTCAACACGCCCGGTCAAGTCAGAATTTTATTCCTACTCTCACCAGCGGAAAGTCAACAAAAATGTCAAAATTTATTATATTTTTGCAAAAATTTTTAAATTTTTCTCATTTTTTTGGATTTTTTCAAATTTTGAGGAAAAACGGGGTTGCATGAGAAAACGGCAAAAATGCAAGGTAAAAATCAAATCGAAAGATTACCCCCCCAGACTAAAACGAGACATTGTCCTCAATGTCTTAAAGGTAAGGGTTCTCCTACATAAATCTAAGGCCGTTTATTAATTATGCCAAAGATAAACGTAAAATGATAAGATTAAGGATATCAGATGAGCAACGAATGATGAGACTCGAGTGGAGAGAAGGCAGAACCATGAGCACGAGAGTCTTCATCAATCGGGTAAACCTGAACACAGCACTGAAAACCACGAAACACAACAACTGGAAGAGGAAATCCTCCTCACGTCACTTTATTAGAAAATAGATGGATAAGCATGGGGTGCCTCCCACGAAGCGCTTGTTTTGGTATCGAGTCGGAAAGCTTAGACTCGCCCCGAATTCAATTGTCCTTGGGGGAGCAAGTGGAAGAGATAATCTCAATCGGACTTTCATTCAAGATGTTTGAATAAACATTGAAGCATATGAAAGTTCCACTCCGATGAGATACCCGCGGCTCTAATTAGAAAGAAAAGACGATGCCGGGGTCAAAGATGGTGTCTTCACTCCCGAAGGAGTAAAGGATAGGAGAAGTCACAGCATATGTGATGAAGAGCATAAAGATTTGGATGATTATCATAATAAGCTCTTCATCATCAACAGAAGTTTTGTCATAAGTCTTGGGCGGGAGGGTTGGGATGAAAACTTCATGAGAAGGTACACCTCCCCCCAGACTAGTATCTTCCTCCAGATCAAAATAGAATTTATCATATTCTGGAGGAGATATCAAAAGAGAGAGTTCACCGGAGAACTCCTCGTGATAAAGATCATTCATATCAAAATGAAATGAATCATATTCGGGAGGAGAGATATAAGCATGAGAAGTGGTACTGCCACTACTCGTCTCCTCCGAATGATCAATAAAGTAGAAAGCTTCAAAAGCCGGAAGAGAAAAATCAGGACGAGAAGTGGGATTGCCACTACTTTCCTCGGCCGTATCAAACAGAAAATTCTCATATTCGGGCAAAGCATCCTCGAGCTCGAGTGCTGGAGGATCTGACGGCTTTTCTTCAAAAATAACTTCTTTAACTTCTTCCGGGGGAAAGGAAAATGGTTCATCAACTTTCATTTTTAATAACGAGACATCTTCCCCCGGATCAAGATAAGAATCATCAATTTCTGGAGAAATTGAATCTTCTTTAAGACAAGCATCGATCTCTTCCAAGATAGGATCACTTCCCTCAACCGGCGTGAGGGAAGGGGAAGAGTCGGAAATGATAGGTAGAGTGGGATTGCCACTCGGAGGTTCATCTGATATTTGAAGATCTGCAGGGGCACACTCCTTGTCATCTTCCTCATCATCATCATCGTCATCAAGAAGGGCAGCCCTGCGAAATATAGCACGCATTTTTGCTCCTCGTTCTCTGGCTAGTAATTCTGCCATAGATTCTTCATGAGGATTTTCTTGTGCTCTTCGTTCTTCGGCTATTTCGGCCTTAAGATCTTTAAGCACATCAAGAAGACCAATGAGAATTTCATTTTTTTGTTCTGTGAATGATGGCTGAGGTTGTGCATGAATCATTTGATACTGTGGAGGTTGATCATGATAAGAATAATCATAATTGTCACGAGGGCCGTGCTCATAGACAAGCGGGCTCCTTGTTTGACAATCAGAGCTATAGTGAGGACCTCCACAGTACTCACAACAATAAGTTTGTTGTGACTGATTCAGTGAATCATATGGATAATGGTCATACCCGAAGCTTTGATCACATGGAACTTGCTCATAGACAAACATGTTCCCTGTTTGACAATCAAAACCCGGGTGAGGACCTCCTCCACAATATTCACAAGAATAGGTTTCCATCTCATGGTGTGGTGGCTGGTTGAAAAAGTCGGTTGTTTCATGGTAGGAATAAGGATTTTGGTCATAGACAAACCCGTTTCCCGATTCCACCATGCTACAACCGGGACAATTCCCGCCATTATGAGGACCCGCCACACCATTGACAACCATAATGGTAAGATGAAGACATAGAGAAAAGGAATTAAACGGATAGAGGGATAAAGAGATAGAATTAAACGGTTAAGAGGATAAGAAGATAAGAATTAAACGGTATGAGAGGGTAAAGAGATAAGAATTAAACATATAAGAGGAGACGAAGATTATTTTTGGGTTTTTTTAATTTTAGAGACATTGAAAATCACAAAAGAAAAAGGAAAAATAATTTGGAGAAGAAAATCTTTTTGGGTTTTCAAGGTTTTTCAATTTTTTTTTTTTTGGATTTTTGATAAAAAAATATTTACAAGATATATACGAAACTTCACGAGGAAGGTTCTTCAAGTCACTAATCGTCAAACCGTAACGATATTGTCGCAAGTCAAACTTCTCACGAAGAAAAGTCAACTTGAAACCGTTAACTCAAAAACAACCAATTGTAATAACCGGATAAGCGTGTACCCGGGTCGTTCTCCCTGCGAGGCGTGAAATTGAGAATATCGTTTACGGTTCGGTATTAAAATGCTTGAAAAGACGAGAGTTGTTTTGTTACTAAAATCTATAAAAACGAAAATTAAATAACGTAAACGATAAACTACGAACGAGTAAAAACGTCAAAATATTTAAAAATTAACCCTACGAGTATCAAAATAATTTTTATAAATTCTAAATGACAAAAGAAAATTTTGAAAAAAAAAAAGAAAAATATTTTTTTTGACTTTTTAATAATTTTTTATAAATTAAAAACTATTTAAACTATTTTAAATTTCTAAAAATACGAAAACTAAAAATAAAATTCTGAAAATTTTTACTAAAATACTTTAGACTTAAATAAAGCTATAAAAAATATGAAAGGTGAAAGTGCTTTTTCAAATAAGCCGCATACAAGCAAAAGCTCACAATAAGCTAAAAAGAAAAAAAGGTAAAAATAAAATGGTTTTATATAAAACTTTGTAAAGTTTTAACAAAGAAGATTGAAGAGCGGAGTGGTTGTGTCGCTTGGTTTGTGGTCTAGCAGACCTGGGTTCGAATCCCAGGTCGAGCAAGTTTTGATATTATATTTTTTTTTTCTTTTGTTTAGTTCTTCTTAAACAGATAACTTTGTACCAAAACAAACACAGACACAAACATATATACGCAGATAATAACTTTTAACACTAACTAAAAACACAAACACAAACAAACATTCAATAAATAACACAAACACATTCAATCAGCATAAACACAAACACAAACAAACAAGAACAAAACTACACAAACACAAACTATATATGTTTTTTTTTTTTTTCTTTTACTGAAACTCAAACTCAAACAAGAAACTTAAAACAATCCAAAGCCAAAACACAAGCACAAACAATAAACAGAAACTTAAACCAAATCCAACTTCAAACTAACACAAACACCACAAAATTCAAACTAAAGCAAAACTTAACTATTTTTTTTTTTTCGCTTACTGAAACACCAACAAGAACAACAAGAACAACAAGCAATAATCTTAAACCGATTTAAATCCAACAATAACCTCAACATTCACCACAAAATTCTAACCATCAAAGACTACCAACATCAGCAGTAACATAAACTAACCATATTTTTTTTTTCTTAAATTACTAACAACTTAAAATGGCAGAATCGAAGCAACAATAACACTAACAACTTAAAATAGCAGAATCGAAGCAACAATAACAATAACAACTTAAAAAAAAAACAGAATCGAAGCAAAGCAAAAAAAACTCGACTTAAATTAAATTAAAACAAAAGTAAATTACAACTTAAAAATAAAATACAAATTACCTTAAAAAAAAACGCTAAAAATAAACCTAAGAAAAAAAGAAAGGGCCGGCTGCCTTTAACTATTTATAATAAAACTTATCAAAAACCCTAGCAACTAGTGTGTTTGTTGTGTGTGAGGGTTCCCTTGTGTGGTTTGTGCTTCTTTGATGGCCCTTGGATCGACTTGGTCCTCACAACTTTAAATCTCGAACGTTGATTTATCCTTTAGTTGGTGCGGATCGATGAGGTGAGGGGGGGGACCAACGACATAGTCATGTGGGTGGTTTGGCTTGTAGTGAGGTGGAGATTAGTGGAGATTAGAGGGTGGTCATGGGCGGTAGTTTAGGGGTGAGGAAGAAGGGGATAATGGATTAGGGATTTTGACCCTTTGCATTTGGGGATTTTGACTAAAACTATATCCGGTGTTAGTTTTAATATAGAAGGGGTCGGTTTTATTTTTGTGGGTGTGGGCTTGGTTAGTTTTAGTTAAGTGGGCCGGTTGTGGGTTTTGTTGGGCTGGTGTGAGATGGTTGGGCCGGCGATGGGTGTGTGTGGGTAATGGGGTTAATATGTTGAGGTGGTGGGCGGTTTAGGGGTTAATTGTTTGCAAAGGGTCCGGTTGAGGTTTTTAGATTAGGATGAATTTAGGAGATTTAAGTTAAATTTAGGGACCAATTTTGTAAATAAGTAAACCTCAAGGACCAACTCTGCTATTTCTCCAAAAATAATCCAAGGGTAACTTTTGCCAAGTAAAAATAATCCAAGGGCCATTCTTCAAAAATAATATCTTTGACGAATTTTCCCCGGCTTCGGCTCTGTAAATCTCTTTTCCACGTCTCGTGCTCATTTTCTCGGATTTTGCTTGATTTTGTCCCTTTTTCATGATATCCGTACCTGCATCGAAACAAACACAAAAACACAATATCTTTGGCATTTATGGTTAGTTTTTGGTCGTTTTGGGTCCGGTTTTGGTCAAATAAAAGTATGTGTTTAAGCACATACCATTGATCAACAAGGAAAAATTAATTGAATTAGCAAAAACTCCGTTAAATGAACACTGCTCAGCGGTTCTCCTAAGAAAACTTCCGAAAAAGCTTGGAGATCCCGGAAAATTCCTCATTCCATGTGAATTTCCGAGGATGGTTGAATGCTACGCCTTGGCCGATCTTGGTGCAAGCATCAACCTAATGCCGCTCTCCGTTTGGAAAAAACTTTCTCTTCTCGATTATACCCCCACTTGCATGACCCTCGAGCTTGCGGATCGGAACATAACCTGTCCACTTGGAATAGCCGAGGATGTCTTTGTCAAGGTTGGGAAATTCCATTTTCCCGCCGATTTTGTGGTGGTTGATTTTGATGCTGACCCCCGAGTTCCTCTAATTCTCGGAAGATCATTTTTGAGGACCGGGCGGGCTTTGATTGATGTGTATGGAGAAGAAATAACTCTAAGAGTTGATGATGAAAAAGTCACGTTTCAAATCAATCAGAACTCTAAACCGCTAACCACCAAAAGCAATGTTGCTGTGGTTAATCAAAAATCTGATCCGGTAATTGCTTCCAAAAGAAGTGATTCGATTCTCTCAAGATTTGCGGTTAAGAGTATGTCTGAAAAACGTGCCGAACTTAAATCTATGAAAATTGCACCCGGTTCAACCAAATGGTTTGAAAGTTGTTCCGCGGATGTTAAGAGTATTCTTGATGATGATGAATCAGATTCGGAGATCACAATGGAAGTGGTGGAAATTGCTAGCTCTAAGAGCACACCACTTGTCCCACCTCCGGAATCGATTTATAGAATTGAGATTGTTGAACCAAACCTTTCCGACTCTTCCCATCCTTCTCCTCCGATTGAGGGAAGTGATCTCTCGAGGGAAGAGCTCGATGTGTTCTTTGATGATGCTCCAATTTCGCCGGAAATTGTTGAGACCGATAGTGATCCCGGGGAAGATGTCTCGTTATTACAAATGAAATTTGATGAACCATTATTTTCCCTTCCCCCGGAAGATGTTAAAGAAAAGACGCCTAAATCCGTTCAAGTTTGTGATTCTAAATCAGAAGAACAAAGTAGTGGCAGTACCACTTCTAGTATTGATTCTCTTCTTGAGGAGTTCGCCGATGAACTCGCTCACATCGATCCAATCCCACCGGGGGATGAGGACGATGACTTTGATTTTGAATCTGACTTAAGAGAATTGGAATTTTTGCTGAACCATGATCCGTCTAAATGTGATTCTTATCCCGAGGAGTTCGCCGATGAACTCGCTCACGACGATCCACTTCCATCAGATGATGATGATCTCTTTGACTTTCATGCTGATTTTAAAGAAATTGAAAATCTTTTATACCATGCTCCATCATCTGATTCTTACACCGAGCTTAATGATTTACAAGATGATGATGACCTCTTCGATTTTGGGGCCGATCAAACCGAATGGAGAAATATTTTATATGGGAAACCTACTGATGAAAAAGGCCCTAAAATAGAAACCATAATTGAGGAGGCTACAATTGTTTCTAATGACTTATCTCCTCATTCTCCCGAGGATGATTTCCTTTTCTCCATTGATTCTCCTATCGAGTACCCTGCTGAGTTTTCTTGTGAAGACAAAGTGTTTAATCCAGGCATACTCGATGATGGTAAAATTCATCCTTTGATGAAATTGACTCTTGATAAGAATTTAAAGTTTCCCGCCTCATCTAAGGAACTTTTAATTCTGGAGAAAAATGATTCCCCTCTACTTCTTTCCCCTCTACTTCTTTCTGGTCAAAAACTCCCGTTCTGCATGGAGTTGTCTCTGATTGAAACTTTACTATCATTTCCAGCCGAAAATGAAGACAAAGTTTTCGACCCCGGCATCACCGCTTTTATCTTCTAGAGCCGTGGGTATCTCATCGGAGTGGAACTTTCATATGCTTCAATGTTTATCCAAACATCTTGAATGAAAGTCCGATTGAGATTATCTTTTCCACTTGCTCCCCCAAGGACAAATAAATTCGGGGTCGAGTCAAGCTACGTGACTCGGTTACCAAAAACAAGCGCTTCGTGGGAGGCACCCCATGCTTATCCATCTATCTTCTTATCTATTTTCTAATAAGTGTAGTGAGGAGGGCTCCCTCTTCCATTTCTTGTGTGTCGTGTTTTTCTGTGCTATGTCCAGGTTAGCCCGATTGATGAAGACTCTCGTGCTCATGGTTTGCTTCTCTCCACTCGAGTTTCATCATTCGTTGCTTATCCAATATCCTAAATCTTATCGTTTTACATCTATCTTTTGGCATAATTAATAAACGGCCGTAGATTTATGTAGGAGAACCCTTACCTTTAAGACATTGAGGGCAATGTCTCGTTTTAGTCTGGGGGGGTAATCTTTCGATTTGATTTTTGCCTTGCATTTTTTGCCGTTTACTCACGCAACCCCGTTTTTCCTCCAAAATTGAAAAAATCCAAAAAAAATGAGAAAATTTTACAAATTTTTGCAAAAATATAATATATTTTGACATTTTGTTGACTCTCCGCTGGTGAGAGTAGGAATAAAATTCTGACTTGATCGGGCGTGTTGAGCCCTAGCTTGTTCCCTTAACCATTTATAATCTATAAGCTCGTGCTAGCCTTTTACACAAGGAGCTATAAAATGCGAATTCTTTTTAAGAATTTGCAGGTTCCCGTATCGACTTTATATATGCATGGCTTGATTATAAGGCTAAGCATTCGCGGATCTTATTATTTAAGATTTTAAATTTGCGAAGAACGAGAAATGATAGAGTTTATTTAGAAGTTAGATCCTAAGCGTGGAGTAGTTGGTTCTCTTTAGAGCTCATCGAAGTTACTTGTTGCCTTTTGCTCCCGCAAAATTGTTTCACCATTATAACTGTAAGAATAATTAAAGATGTTAGGTTTTGCCGATGATTAGTTCTTGGTCTTCTTAAAAGAATCCTTGTTTTAAAAATTGGGTACACATCAAGGTTCCTTAATAAATAAGTTTAATAACAATAAGTTAAGTGCTCTAAGCCACGGATTCGAGATCGGGCCTTGGATCCTTATTTCCGGAAGGCGTTTAGGTCTTGGCTACCCTCTTACACCGGCCCTTGGACCTCTTGTTCAGGAATGTGTGAGGTCTTGGTCTAACCCCCTTGGATCCTCATTTCAGGAATGTCTAGAGTCTTGGAACACTCCGTTGTAACGGCCCTTGGATCCTTTATCCCGGAAGGTGTAAGGTCTTGGAACTAAACCGTGAAGCTCCGTCGTTTAGGGTACGCAAGTGAAAAGTTAGTAATGAAAAAAAAATAATAAATAAATAAATAAAAAATGGTGAAGATAGAAAAAGTTAAAAATATAAATAAAATCCTTGATGTGGACCTCATTTTCAAAGCAACGGTTCTCGAGAGAAGATTGAAAACTACTTAGAGTCTTAATATAGTATCTTTATCGGCATAAACATATCGAAATGAGAAAATATGAAGAAATTCATTTCTCACCAAAAATAAAATAAATAGAGGAAATTAGGAAAAATGGGAGCAAGAGGTAATTACACAAGTAACTTCCATGGGTAGTGTTGGCATCTAACTTGTAAATAGACAATGATTTCGATTTTAAGCTTAGTTTGGGGACTCATGAAAAATCAGGAACGACGAATTTTATCCGTATGGTCACTTCTTCATGAGTCGTGTTTCCTACTCGTAGATCCTAAAAGTTGTCGTGAGATAATGATTGTCAACAAAGCCGTCACAAGATTGTGAGAAAAATACAAAAATAGAATAAAAGGAAAATCGGGGAGTTTTTAGAACTTAAGATTTCTTAATCTCTTTTGAAAATTTTGCTACTTCTCAAAGTTAGTAAAAAGAGATTGGAAATTTTTGGTTTTGAAAACGTGTTTTTATAACATTGCGTGAGGACACAGCAATATCTTATTCTGGGGGAATTTTGGTATGTGCTTAAACACATACCTTTATTTGACCAAAACCGGACCCAAATAGACCAAAAACTAACCAACTATGCCAAATATCTCGTGTTTTTGTGTTTATGATTGTGCAGGGATGGATATTATAAAAATGGACAAATATCGAGATAAAAAGACAAACCGAGCACAGGATTTGTGAAGAGGATTAAAAAGCCGGGACCCGGGAAGATATTCACGGGTTTGGTTCGAGATATTTCTCAAAAATCCCAAAGTGCCCTTGGATTATTCTTACTTGGAAAAATTGGCCCCTAGAAGACTTTGAAGAAATGGCAGAAATGGTCCTTGAGGTTTCATGAATTACAATATTGGTCCTTTTATCTAAATCCATATTATCCTAAACTAACTCAACACAACCGGATCCAATATTCACCTAAACCCATTAAACCCACCATTACACTTAACAAAATCCCTTTACCTAAAAATCCCACCGGCCCAATTCCCTAACCGCATCCCCAAGCCCACTCACCATTAAAACCCGACCCACCTAATACTAATGGATAAAACGGGGTCAAACCCCTCTTTCCGGTCAAAATCCCAATCGATCGAACCCTAATTCACTACTTATCTTCTTCACTCCATCTTTTCCTCCTTAATCCGCCTCTTAATCCCAACCATCATCATCACCTTCGCTACCAGCCAAACCTTCACATGACCTTGTCTTTGGTCCCCTCCCCTCCACCTCATCAATCCGAGGGCTACAAAGAAGATCAACGATCAAGAATAAAAGTTGTGGGGAGCACGAAATGATCCAAGGGTCAAGGAAGAAACACAAATGCACGAGAGGAACACACACACTGAAGAAACACACTCATTCTAGGGTTTTTCTATATTTTTAGTATAAATAGAGGGTAGTGGTTCGGTAGCAGATTTTTTTTTTCTAGGTTTATTTTAGCATTTTTATTTTTTAAGGTACTTTGTAATTTTATAATTTCAGTTGTAATTTACTCTAATTTTAATTTTAATATCAGTTTTTTCTTTTTTTGAAAGTCGAATTAGTATAGGTTATTTTATCTGCTTATGATGTTTTCTTTATTTTGCTTGCCTTGCTTATTTGTTGTTTGTTAATTATACGGTATGCCTATGTAGGTCAGTAGATCACTAATTGTTTTTAGGTTGTTTCTTAGGTAGTATAAAGATCTTTGAGGTTTTTAATTGCTAAGTAGAAAATAGGTAGGAAGACTTTTTTTTATTTGCAGATAGTTTAGTTTAAGTAGGATTTGGATTTTAATTTTTGTTTTTCAAATAGATCACTAGATAGTCTTAATCTGTTTGTGATTTGGATCTTGGAGTTTATTTTCTGTCTTCTCATTTACTTTACTAGTTTTGAACTTTATATTTTGTTGAAGAATTTTGGTTATTGATCCTTTATGGATCACAGACTTTTGTTGTGGTGAAATCTATAGCTGTTACTGCAATGAGCTTGTTAGTTGATGGGTAAACAATTGATATCAGTTGTCCTATATTTTTAGTCAAGAAAACCAAAAATAAAAAAAAGGTAGCAAAACTGCCATGCCTGGGATTCGAACCCAGGCCAGCAGACTAGCAACACCAACAACACAACCACTGGACTCTTAGCCTCTTCTTAGTTAAACCTTACAAAATTTTATTTAAAACCCCTTTTATTTTTTTTTCTTTTCCCTTTTAAGATTATTGTGAACTGTTTGCTTATTTTCGGCTTATTTAAAAAAGCATTTTCACCTTTTTTATTTTTCTTAGCATTCTGGTAGTTCAAAGTATTTTAGAAAAAAATTTCAGAATTTTCTTTTTCCATTTAGTATTTTTAATCAATTATTTTCTTTTAAATAGTTTTTAATTTATAAAAAATTATTAAAAAGTCAAAAAAATTATTTTTATTTTTTCCAAAATTTTCTTTTTATATTTAGGACTTAGGAAAATTATTTTGATACACGTAGGATTAGTTTTTCAAATATTTTACGTTTTTACTCGTTCGTAGTTTAACGTTCGCGTTATTTTAATTTTCGTTTTAGTAGATATTAAAAACCAATCAACTCTCATCTTTTTAAGCATTTTAATACCAAACTGAAAACGATATCCTCAATTTCACGCCTCGTTGGGACCTCAACCCGGGTAATCGCTTATCCGGTTATTAAATCGATTTTGCGTTAAGTGTTGCACGTTGACTTTTCTTCGTGAGAGGTTGACTTGTGATTATTTTAACACTAATCAGCTTACTTCACCTCAAAAGGTGGGGCGTAATCACCAAGTCGAACTGAGTTAAGCCAAGCGAATGTGGGACTCGATTCTTTATCCTCCAAAGATATTAGGAACGAGTTTTGGATGCTCCTTGGCTTGATTCGAATGCTTCGAACTTAGGCTAAGCTAGGCGAATTTAGGAACTATGAAAAGACTTAGTAAGTTTTTGAGTTGGAATTGTTTGTGTTGTATGTATGCCGCTCGGTTTGGAGTTATTTAAGGGCAATGCATGGAGTGTTTTGATGAATAAAATGATGAAGAATGATGATGCATGATGAGAGTAGCAGAGGGTGTCATTGTATAGTCATGTTTGAGTGTGGAAATAACTCAAATGATGGTTGCTTGTGGTATCCTTGGCCGGCGGTAAACACCAAGGAGAAGAGACAAATGAGTTTTATGAGTTAGTTCTTGTGCCTTGTTCGGTTTTCCCATGCGTTTAACATATTTTGGACGTGATCAAGAATGAAAATAGGATCATTTGATAGTTCGTATAGTCCTTAAAGGCTCGTTCGAATTATTGGTTAGCCAAAATAGATGTTATGTCGATTTGTGTGTTATACGAGAATCAACTAGGCCAAAATGTGAATTGTGGGTTGTGTTCATTACATGGCTAAATGCGTTGAGCTTTGATAGAGTTTAAATAGGTAAATAGTCGAGTTAGGATAGGAGATTTGTTGCACTCGATTCTTAGTTGGGTGAAGAATTGAGTCGTGCAAAGTTATTATATTGTTGTTAGGTTAAATTGTTCGTAGTTTAATCAAAGTGTTCGTTACTTATGCAGCCAAACCGAATGTATACATATATAATCTTTGGGCTTTGTTTTGTTGTTGGGCTCGTTCGGTGGACTGGCCCAAAGAAGAAAAGAGAGGAAATATTAAGGGTCCATTTGGCATGTTCGGTTTGTAGTAATATTGGGTCGAGGCCCAATAGGTTTAGCGGTCGAGGCCCAATATATTTACTGAGTATTCGTGATAATTTCTGTGAGCTCAGGAATGTATTTGATCCCGTTCGGTTGGTTGACGAAACGTATAAACATTAAGTATTAAACGTTAATGGTTTTAGGTAATTTCGCGATTTTTAGACTATCAAGGCTCGTGTGTAAGCATCGTTTCTAGGTAATCGGTAATCACAAGTATCGTTGTGATTAAAATAGTATAACATGCATAACAAAAAAAAATTGTTACCAGTAGAAATGGTTATTAAATCACGTAATGATTTATTAATCGTTTATTAGCATTTACTATTCATAGGGGAAAATTACGAGAGGTTACATCTTCCGCCATAAGATACGGCGTATCGACTGACCTGATGATTTTCATTTTAATTTTTTAGTTTTATTTTTACTAACTACTAATGTATTATGCAAGTTTGAACCTTCTTAACTCAGGTGTGTTAAAGTCTGAATGGTATTATAGATTCCTGCATTCTTGTGGATACATCATTTTTGAAGCTTAAACGTTCTCATCCACAAGAAAGTTGATTTTTGCTCTTATACGAATAATGGAGGATCATACCGAGCAAATCTCAGGGGAGTTTTTCTGTTCTAATTCTTTTATTTTCTGGTCTAAATTACATAGCTGCACACATAACATTATTTCCAAAAATTGTGAACTTATCAAAATTCACAAATCTATGAGTGTGCCGGTGACTTGTAAACTTTAGAACTTGGCTTGTATACTATTCGAGACCACCATAATAAGTATTATCTATATAATTGGAATGACTTGTCTAAATTGGTAAATTTCTAGGATTACACCCAAATAGCCTTTATATGTTATGTGATATTAACTAACTACACTGGTTAGTTAACCCCCGTATAAACCCTTTGTTACTCTCACTTTTAGAGTAAGATACCCCTAGAAAAACACTCAGAGCCATTCCTTTCGTTTCTTACACCTTTGTTATAATGTTTCGATACACCCTTACACCTTAGCCTACCCTGTAGATTAAAATCCGTGGTTAATTGCTTTAGGCAAAGTATGTTTCCTTACATTACCTGTGTTCGCGTGCGTAATTCATTATCTTTGGTTAGGTCGGGAAATTGCACAATGCAATTGGTATGAAAGTAAATAATGTATAACTTTGAGTTTATTTTTCGTGTGTTTACTACTTTCACTATTACAGTTATTTCTGAAAGTATGAAGAGTATGGAAAAATTATCCGGAAAAATAGTGATAGAAAAGTTGTGAAATTTTACACATCTAAAGTAAAAAAAAAAAAAAAAAAAAAAAAAAAAAAAAAAAAAAAAAAAAAAAAATCGAAAAAAATAGAAAAGAAAAAGAAAAAGGAAAAGTTGGAAGTTTGTTTTAACCAACTTATGTAAAGTTTTGTATTAAGGGGGAGATATCACCACTAATTGTTGTTATATATTATATTTATGGATTGAATGGGAGTTGGCCGTTATGGGAACGCCAACTAGGATTATTCTTTTATTAAGATATTGTTGAGCATAATTCGTGTCTACCTAAAGCGTGTGTTTCAAGTGTTAAAGCGTGAGATATTCAATGATATGAGTCTTATTCATGGGATGGTTGGGAAAGTAATTTACCACACTTAGGATTTTAATTTATCTGTTTTGTTTATTTTTCATTTTACACCAATTTGTATCCCAAATATTATTCATACCCTACATCATTCTTTATCCAAACCTTTGATTTATTGAGATTAGGGATTTGAGCAATCTTAAGTATCGTAGTCGTGGATTCGGCTATGTATTTATGATTTTGTCGCCCTTTTTGATATAATATTATTGGTAAAGATTACTTGGTCCTATCTTTAGCCCATTCGAGTTAAGGATTTGAGCAATTGCAAGTATCGTGGTCGTGGATTCGATCATGTATTTGTGATTTTTTCTCCTTTTCTGGAATGTGAGATCGATAGAGATTAAGAAGAATGATTAACCCTTAACCAACAAAGCCTTTTTACCGCTTTAGACTTGTCATTCCTTGGCTTTAGTGGGGGAGATGCGTATACTTGCCAAGCTTATGATAGAATATTCGTCACGACTGGATAGTTAAACGATTAGATTTGCTTTTATTGAAATATTTTATTTTATTTCTAATTCGTTAAGTGTTTGGTTGTGCAATTATGACAAAACGAATACATGCTTAAATATAAAAATAAATCCTAATATCTTTTAGGATACATTTTCATAAGATTTATTCTAAGGTTTACTTGGGGACAAGTAAAGTTCAAGTGGGGGGATATTTGATGAACTCAAATAAGTACATTTTATTATCATCATTTATCCTATTTATTTGACTTGTTTTATTATATTATATATGAGAATTGATACGTTAATGTTTACTTTTGTAATTCTCAGGTAAAAACAAGTATTATGTGAAACTTGGCGATTTTGGACTAATTATGGAGCAAAACAAGCAAGATGTTAAGAGTCTACTGAAATGTACAAGATCAAGATCATTCTGCTCCAGATACGCCGCAACATACTTCTTACATACGGCGTATCACTATCAAGATTTCACAAGTTACAATCCAAGACAGCAAAGGACATGCGCCGTATAGAGAAATGGAGTTACGCCGCATCTTAAGGCGGTGTACGAATATTCCTGAATATATTAATCTTGGACTCCACGCGAAGTTAAGTCAATGCGCCGCATCTACTTATCCTATGCGCCGCATCTAACCCTCGGACAGAAACTATAAATACCCCAAAGTCAGACGAATTTTGAGTGCAAGATACCATACGTACGAGTACCAAACCATAGACGAATTCAGACGTATTAGCAGCACAAGACACACCCTGAACGAAAATACAATGTTGATCCCAGTTGAGCTTCACGATCTTATTAATTACTTTAGATATAAACCTAAAGCAATCGGTATAGAAACTGATCTTGAATTGTATATCAAATATTATGCGGAAACTAATACATGATCTTAAGAAGAATAAAACACAAACGAATTCTAAAACAACACTTCAATATATTAATAAGATTGCTCGATAGCAATAGGGTTACAAGAAACCTTGAAGTGTAAAACAATAACGATACGTATCTAAAACCTAACCCTAGACCCTCCTTTTATAGACTAAGGAGTCCTAGTCGGTTACAAAACTTTCTATACACGAAAAATATCTTTACTTATCTTTTCAATACATATCCTCAACATACTATACATATCCAATAAGCAGCAGCATAATCTTCCTAGCAGCAGAGTCTTCGTGGCTAGCAGCAGAGTTATACTTAGCTTATTATCCCAATCCAGCAGAGTTATAGTCTAATCAGCAGAGTTACTTAACTAATCAGCAGAGTAACACTTAGCATATTTCACGAACAGCAGCATCTTTAGACCCAACAATCCTCCCCTAAACTTGATATTTTTCTCCAAAAATCATCAAGTTTCCTTTAAACCCAGCTAATCACCAGGAGGATGCTTCCAAACACTTTACTGTTTTGAGGTCTTTGATTCCAGCACTTTTCTATACCTCTCCACTAACTCAAAAGCTTGATGATCTGATAAAAATGGTCTTTGCAAACTCAGCATTCCAGGTTGTAGCATATTAGTCAGAAGAGCAGTATTCTTGAACACAGGATAATCTTTCTCTGTTAACATGTATAAACACAAACCATTACTTCCAGTCAATGCATGTACTCCACATGATTGATATAGATACCATCTGATAACTTTTCTTGAACTTATCACATTCTTCCAATCAACACTTCTTTCATCAGGTTCAAACATATTCTTCAAATAGTAATAGTTGAGTCTTTCATGCACCACCTCTGGTCTAGTATCACCATAATTCATCTTGTAAAGCTTCCAGAGTTGTAGAATATCATCCCTATCCATGTAGTGCAACATTTGAGAAAAACTGATATATGCCACACTTGAACCATTTGATCTCTTAATCTCCCAGCATGCTTGACTACCATCTAGAACATCATGTGAGTAGGAAATGATTGGGTATTTTGTTGACAAAGGAACTACATTAAGTAACCCAGGTTCTTCTTGAGGTTTATGAACTGTGAAATCCATAATCCTTTTCATATCATCTGCAGTCACTTCTTCAAAATTATGCTCATCACTATCCTCTTTCTCTAAATCACTCATCAATACTGACTGGGTTCTTCTCTTCTTCCTAGCCACCTGCTTTACTTTCCTCCTATATCTTTTTATACCAACAGAGGATTCAGTCTTTATTTCAGCTTCAACAATAACCTCTTTCTCCTTTTCAGCATCAGACACTAATGGCTTTTTAACACTTGACTCAGGATTCATGTAAGCATTTGGTGCTACTTTGATTCTTGTAAGCTTAGCAACTTCATCATCATTTAGTGGATCAATTTTGCTTTCTATCTCCTTCCTTGCTGCTTCATACTTCTTTTCAACATCCTCATATGACAAAAGCTTCAAATCTTTTAATTTCCAATTCTTCATATGTCTCAGATAATATTCTTGATGAGTTGTGAGTTCCCTTCTTGTAGGAGGTTTAAGCACTTTCTTTTTCTTCCTTTGATTGACCAACTTCTTCTTTTGTTTTGCTTTAAACTCTTCCAAGAAGTCAAACTCATTTATAGCAGCAAAATCATCTTCTAACTCTTCTTTCACCTTAACCCATTTGATAGCAGCCTCATTACTTGCTTGTTCATCTTCCCAGTTTTCAAGTAATGCTCTTGTTTTTGCCTCATTCTCAGCCAGCTACCTTTGTCTTCAAGCTCTTTTTGCTCATCTTCTTCTACCAATTTTCTTGCAGCATCTGAATCATACCTAGATTGATCCTCTTTTGACCAGAATTCAAAAGGAATATGCCATGGAAAAGAGTCATCTAATTTGCCTTTACCTTTACCAGTGTATGTTGGTTGTGTAGGTTTAGACACTGGTTCAGGTTCTCTTATGGTAACTCCTTTGGCTTTTGGTCTTGTAGGCTGTGGTGCAGGTTTAGGTGAAATCTGTTTTGGTGTAGGTGTGTTGGTTCCAAGGTTTAGCAATACTTGGGCTAAGGGCATTGTGTCTTCATCAAATTCACCAGCAGAGTGATTTAGCCCATCAGCAGAATTCTTTCTCCCATCAGCAAAGTCAACCTTTTCATCTGTTACCATTACAACCTCCCCTGAATCCTTGAGTACCTCCCCTGAACCTGCTACATCCTCCTGATCATTCCTCCCCTGTTTGGAAGCATCCTCTTCCAAACATGGTTTGGAACTCTTCCTCTTCTTGGACTTCAGAATGTGAGGAAATCTTGCTCTTTTCCATCGAACACTCTCCAAATGCTTTACCCTTAATGTCAGTCTATGAATGATTTTATCTTGAGAGTGTTGAGTATTCTTCATAACCTGCAACTCTTCAGTAAGAGCAAGAACCTCTGATGACAATTTGGTACATTTATCCGTCAATTCATTAAGTTGTTTCAGAATAGTCTCACCACTTCGGTCTGTGTTACCTGACCCGAGAGGTGGATCATTGACATTGACATTTTGTACAAGTGGAGTAGCCATCAATTCAATATGTGGATGTTCAAGACTAGCCTCAATACTTCGACCTGTGTGACCTGGTCCGAGAGGTGTATCATAGGCATTGACATTTTGTACTATATCATCCATCAATTCAGTAGTAGTTTCATGTCTGTCCTCATCACTTCGGGATGTGTTAACTTCCCTGAGAGGTGAATCTTGGGACGAAAACTCAGTCTCAACCCTAGGTTGAACATCTGAGCCCCCCATAGTAGCCAGTTGGCTGGGGTTACCATCTTGTGCATCAAGTTCAAGAGAACCTTCAGCATTAGATGTTGCCAAGGTTGGTGTCTTACTTATGTTGACACTGGCCTGCTCAGTTACTAAACCAGAGACAGTAGTGTCAGCCCCTTCCTTCATGCCATCTCCACCACCTATGGCAGCCTCATCTGCTACCATACCAGCACTAGTCTGAGGTAACTGAGTGCCCTGTTCAGGTGAAAGCCTAGGTGAATGGGTATTTTGGGGATCATTAGTGGATGATTCATTCAAACTTGAAGTTGAGGATGTGTGATGGGAAGCTGTGGGAGTTCCAGCTTCTTCATCCTCATTAACAGCAGCCACAATGTCCAACATGTATTGAGATAGGGGAGTGATGGTACCAGAAAAACCTTTCCCATTTTTCTTCAGAAAAGTAAACATTTTGAGTGCCATTCTGCTACTTGGCTCAATATTTGTATGTTCCAAAGGTTCTTTTAGTTGATGGTTTATAATGAGCTGTAAAAACCTTGGATACAAATAAAATTGCTTTTTGACATATTTCTTCATACCTTAAAAAATCATGGATGAAAAATCAAACGGTTGTCCTGTGGCCAAACAAACTAAGGCCATGGCTTGAGGAGCACTAAATTCATTCCATCCACCTACTTTAGGAAACAAGCAATGTTGAAGAGTATGCAAAAGAAACTTCCAATGTGGGCAAAGAAGACCTTTATAAAATGTTCCACTAGCCTCAGGCCTCTCATACCCAATTTTCTCTAGCTCAATCAAAATAACATATGTGGTAAGATTAGGGGGTGTTGAAACACCTGATAGACGAAGGCTTCTCTTAATAGATGTTTCACTAACTACAATACTCTCTCCATCTACACTACCAATCAACCTTTCCTCCCCGTCTAGTGTATCAAGCTTAACAGTTGACCAAAACTGGTGCATATGAGATTTATATATGGGAGGATCAACTGTTAAAGCATACCTTAAGCGAGATGCACTGAGAAAATCCATGACTTCATGAAAACCTTCAGCAGCCGAAACCTTGCTAAGAAAAGCAATCTGATTGTGCTCATCAGGAAACTTTCTTCTAGCCATTATGATTTGGGGGTTTTGGATTTAATGAGATGAATTAGTGTTCTTGGGTGAGAATTGAATGTAATTTTGAGCAGTGAAAATGTAATGAGATCGAATTGGTGTTTGAGACCGTTTTGATCTAATTAGGGTTTAAGACGCGCCAAAATTTTCAATTTGACCCCTTTACTTTCAAACTCAGCAGCAGAGTTGTGAAAAGTTTGACTAAAAGTCAACTTTCCCAAAATCTCCAAATTTAATCCCTTAATACAATACCAACTCCGCATTTAAGTCTCATAAAAACCATAAATCTATAAATCCCTTGACATCTTAGCAAATCCCCAATTGCACAAACCCTAACACAAAAATCAAATAATCATGAGTGCATCAAAAACTCCGATCATCGAAATTTCCTCTGATTCCTCTTCCGATACTTCACAAGGATGGTAAAATTATTTTCCCCCAATTTCATCTTCTGCACAACGCAAAGGTAAAGTTATTGTTGAAGATGAAGTGTCTGACCCGCCTCCATCTACTCCATCTTCCTTTGAAGACTCCAGCTGCGATGAAGAAACAGCATCATGGCCAAAATCCTTGACATATTATCAAGGTTCTTGGGAAATAGATCCTCCTAATCATCCCTTGACTGTCGAGCTCACAAGACAAATGGAAAAAGCTGTTGCCGCTTTTGGAAAGAGTGTCGATCCGCCTCATCCAAAGCCACGTACGGTGGAGCAGGAACTCCCTGTTACAAAGAAGAAGCCGGAGAAGAAACAAGTTCCATCCTCAAGTCATGAGCAGAGTCCAGCTCCAAGACCAGTGATACTTGCACTTCCCTGCAAGCAGGTGTCTGAACACATGGGCAGTAGAGGACCCCGCAGCAAAGTCATGCCTGACTTTGTTGGGAAGGGAAAGGGAAAAGCTTGATTTGGGATAGGTTTGTTTAGGTTGTGAAATCTTGGTCCTTTTTTTCTTATGAACTTCTTTTGAACAATGGATGTAAGGAATCTTTATTTTGTACTTTGCTTTTTTGATTAATGAACTTTGAAATTTCCTTGCTTTACTTGATGTGTATTCATGTATATCTGCAAAAGGTTAGGAAAAACCACAAACACAAGCAAGAATATCCCACAATAACAGCAGAGTAGCATAGCAGCAGACAACTAAACAGCAAACAATTTAAGAAACAGCAAATTTTGACTGAACACCAGACTTTGACTAAACAATAGCACAAATCCTTACACAATTTTACAAAAACATACAGAGATAAGATGTTTAAAGATTAAAGATTTATCATGCCAATACTAGCAACTAAACATTGAAATCTACTTATATCAAAACTTTTTGTAAGTAGATCAACAACATTATTGTCAGTATGTATTTTAACCACTTGAATTAACTTTTTCTCATAACAATCTCTAATAAAGTGATGTCTTATCTCTATGTGTTTTGTTTTAGAATGAAAAACAGGATTCTTGATAATACACATTGTGTTGTTGTTGTCAATGTAAATTTTGGTGTTCATGAAATTGTACCCATAATCCAGCAGTTGATTCTGAATCCAGAGCATTTGTCCACAGCAGCTAGAAGCAGCTACATACTCTGCCTCAGTTGTAGAGTTAGCCACCACAGTCTGTTTCTTGCAATGCCATGAGATTAGCCTATGACCAAGGTATTGACAGCCTCCAGTGGTTGACTTTCTATCCAAACTAGCTCCAGCATAGTCACTGTCTGAGTATGCTATTAAGTCAAAGGGTGAATTATTAGGATACCAAAGGCCCAATTTAGGTTGACCCTTTATGTACCTAAAAATTCTTTTGACCACTTCCAAGTGTGAAACTTTTGGGGACACTTGAAATCTGGCACAAGCACACACAGAAAACATGATATCTGGCCTTGAAGCAGTCAGATACATCAATGAACCAATCATTGATCTATAAAGATGTACATCAACCTCTTCCCCATCTTCATCCTTGAGCAAAGGTTTGTTTTTATCCATTGGTGTCTTTGCTGCCTTCACATCATTGAAACCAAATTTCTTTAACATATCAGCCACATACTTGTCTTGGCTAATAAAAATCCCATCTGATTTCTGCTTGACTTGAAGCCCCAAAAAGAAAGTGAGTTTCCCCATAGAACTCATCTCAAACCTGTTGTGCATCAGCTTTTCAAATCCTTCACATAACACCTTATTTGTAGACCCAAAAATGATATCATCTACATAAACCTGAACAAGTAGGATATCCTTTTTGTCTTTCTTAATGAACAATGTTTTATCAATGGTTCCTCTGCAAAAACCATTGTTCAACAAATACTTGGATAAGGTGTCATACCAAGCTCTAGGAGCTTGATGTAGTCCAGACAGTGCTTTCTTCACCTTGTAAACCATATCAGGATACTTAGGATCTTCAAAACCAGGTGGTTGCATCACATATACCTCTTCAGGAATCTTTCCATACAAGAAAGCACTTTTCACATCCATTTGATACACAGGAAAATTCTTGTATGAGGCATATGCCAAGAATAGTCTGATAGCCTCAATTCTTGCAACTGGAGCAAATACCTCATCATAATCTATTCCTTCTTCCTGAGTGTATCCCTGAGCCACCAATCTAGCCTTGTTTCTAATAACAATGCCTCTTTCATCTCTTTTGCATCTGAACACCCATTTAGTACCAATTGCTCTTTTTCCATTAGGTAAATCCACCAATGTCCAGACTTCTTGAAGCTTGAACTGCAGCAACTCCTCTTGCATAGCTTCAACCCAACTTTCATCTTTCATAGCCTTGTGAATGGTTTTGGGTTCTTCTTGAGATAAGAAACAGGGAAACATACAATTTTGTAAATCCTTGTGGCTATTCCTCTTTTTAAGAGTTTGAGCAAACAATCCCTGATCAAGCAAATCAATCAAACCTTTTGATTTACTTCTGGTCAGTACAGCAGAGTGAACATCACCAATAATCTGCTCCTTTGGATGAATCTTGTGGATTCTGGTTATTGGAGTGGGACTAACAGGTATATCAGTCTCCAAATTTGATAAATCAGCTTCAGCACCAAAAACATCAACAACCACTACAAGAAAAGTGGCTTTTTAGGACCCCCATAAGCGTCATAAAATGGTACTTTTTAGGACCTTTCATTTGATAGGACCAAGGATGAAAGCGTTTCATGTAAGGCGGTTGTAATAGGTCCAAAGCGTCCTATTATCTCAAATACCTTATGAAACCAATTTTATGGTCGTATTATATGTCTATGAATAACATAGATAGCGTCCTAATAAAACCATATGAGGACACTTTTACAATGTTTTGACATGTGCTTACCTACTTTTAATCTTTTGACACACATAAAAAGGTCCTTAAAAGTTTGTTAGGACGCATATGATGCAACATCATAGCTATTTTAGCAACCAAGAACAGGGTCCTAATAACTCAAATAAGATTATGATACCAATTTTATGGTCGCATAATAGGTCTATAAACAACCAAATAACGTCCTAATAAAACCATATTAGGACACTTTTACAATGTTCTAACATGTGGTAACCTACTTTTAATCTTTTGATACACATACAAGCGTCCTTAAATGTTGATTCTTAGGACGGTTATCACATAACATTAAAGTTACTTTAACACCAAGAAAAGGGTCCTAATATCCCAAATACGATTATGAAACCAAATTTATGGTCGCATAATATGTCCATGAACAACCAAATAACGTCCTAATAACAACATATTAGGACACTTTTACAATGTTCTAACATGTGGTTACCTAATTTTAATCTTTTGATACACATACAAGCGTACTTAAAAGATAATTGTTAGGACGCTTATCATGTAACATTATAGCTACTTTAGCACCAAGAAAAGGGTTCTAATATCTCAAAGAAGATTATGAAACCAATTTTTTGGTCGTATAAAATGTCTATTAACAACCTAAATAACGTCCTAATAACAACATATTAAGACACTTTTACAATGTTAAGCGTCCTTAAAAGTTTATTGTTAGGACGATTAATAAGTTTAATAGGACAACTATTTTCAGCATGCACACTCTATTATTACGATATGAATAAAAGATCAACTAATTATTAAATGAATAAAACGAAATTGTATTTCAAATAAGCAATTGTCATAACAAAAGCACTAAACATAAATAAGGTAGACATTATCCAACATAAAGTCTTGTAACATTAAACAAGAAATTAAAGCAACAAGAAGCTTAGTCCGGGGTCATCATGCATCCTTTCTCAATCCTCACGGACCACCTACAAATAAACATCCATGTATAAGCATTAAGTTCCAAGGGCATAGAACACATATATTTAATGTTATTTACTTACATAAACGAACATCATAACTATACTATGGAGAAAACCGAAAAGTGTAGTACCTCTTCTGGCGCAGTATAGCGAAACAGTGCTTCTGCAAATTATGCACTGTTGCCTTGAGCAATAGCTCGCCTTCCAGCAACTGCTCCAACCGATCCATGGGGTTCAGATGCTTGATTGTTTGATGATCCATCATTTCCAACTTCTCTCATCTGAGATCGGTCAACAAGATATCCGAGCGAGGCTGTTTGCTCAGGAGTTCGCTCATAGAAATAAATAGTTAGTGATGGATCTGGGGATGGAGCATACCTGTTATAAAGCGCGGGTCAACAAATTCATAATACACAACACGACTAATGAAACTGATAGACGTAGAAGCACATAATGGTATAATTCATAAAAATTAGTAGGAATGCAGTAATTTGCAACGAAAGGAAACACTTACGGGTTTTCTACGAAGCTATTGCCAGCAGGATCGTCTAGTATGAAAGTAAATGATGAATTCCCTGTGGCACATGCTCTTAGTTTTAGTATGAACTCATGTATAGCCTCAGCAGTTTGGGGATCAATTTTCTGAAAAGGTCCAACATATCATATGAAATCAACAAGTCATATGAACATTCAAAGATGAAAATAATGCGAAAGAAATTGACTGCCATATGAAATAAACTACCCCACCTTTCTTTCATCTTGAAGTGCTTGCAACTCATCTGAAGCTCGGACCAAGATTCCCTCCACCTGAAACATATACATGATACGACTGATGTAAGAAAAACCAAGTTTTGTGTAACAGAAAACCTCACAAGTAGTAAAAAAGTTATTAAAACTTATATCGGGTTCAACTAAGACAAATTCATGATTTATGTTTCACTAGCTATCTTCCTATATACATACACTTGTATGTTGTGCTAGAATAACCAAAATCAACCCCTTTATAAGTAAATGGGTCGATATTGTCATCCCTAGAATAACCAAGAAACAGTAAACAAGCAGCCCAAGTTTGAATGTCCCAAAGGTGAGCTTATGATAGCTTAAAAAGGCTGAATTAAAATTCTACAAAGTACCCCTAAAATCTACAAACACAATAACAATAATAATGGCAACAAGAGGCGGCTACAAAGACCTTTGCCGAAACCGTTTGGTCTCGGCTTAGTCTTGCCGTGACCAACACTCGGCCGAAATGGCCTTGGTGGGTTTCTTGGGTTCTCGGTCAACACAAACAACAACATCAAGCCATTGCCGAGACCTCCATGGTCTCGGCTTACCTTCTAAACAACAGCAATAGTAACTCTAGCAACAAGAAAAGCAGCAGCATCACAAGTTATCATCAAGGGTCAACAAACAACAATAACACATCGGTCAACAATCAATATAATGACAACAAGCAACATGGCCGTGACCCTAGTGGTCTCGGCTCGTTCTTTCTTGGCAGCCCGTAACCACGACATAACAACAATAATCCACAACAACTTCAACAATCTAATCCTAACCCACGGCTTAACAACAACAGTTTCAAGAACATCAAGAAGGCCATGATATCAAAAAAAATAACAAGAATGAAGACATCAATGACACCGTGAATCAAAACAACAGCGGTAGTAACATCAAGAACACCGTGAGCTTTGGCTCACGGTTTGACCCATTCGAAACACACAACACACAACATCTTGATACCAAACTCATTTCAATCATGTTTTTATTTATCAAAAGCTTATAAAATATCAAAACCCATTAGTTTTATACCCAAAATCTCAAGTAATGTGGTGAGTTGGTCACGAGTTTGACTCGCAACGAGTCAACTCACACCCAACTTCACATTTTCTTACCTTTCTTCAATAGATCTATAGATTTAAGGGTTAAAATGATGGTGGTGGTGGTGTATTGACGGCGGTGGCACAAAAAACGAGGTGGTGTATAACTTTTAGGGCGCGTGTGATATAGTGGTAGATAGAGGAGATGATGAGGGTTCTTGTTGTGGTGGCGGTGTTGCTCAGTGACAGGCGGTGGAGGTGGTGTTGGGGGTTGACAGGCGGCGGCTAGGGTTTGTGAAGGAGGGAGTATGTTTGAGTGAGAGAGATGAAATGGGAAGATGAGGGTGTGTTTGTTTATTTATTATTACAAGGAGCGGGAAGTGTTTTGGAAGGAGCGGGAAGTGTTTTGGAAAAAAAAAAAAAAAAAAACGAAGCAGATTTGATTTTTTTGGAATTTTTTTTTTTTGAGAGCGGGAAGTGTTTTGGCAAAAAAAAATGATAGATTTTGATGAAGCAGATGGTAAAAAAAAAACATAGATGACCCCTATTTATGACGAAGCAAAACGAGCGTCATCTAGCAGGCTAAATTTTAACTGATTATGACCTTATGTTATGACGCTTCTGAAAACGAGTCATCCCTAATAAAAAATTTACTCGTTATGACTCTTATTTTATGACTTTGCTATTTGCGTGTCATCTTGTAGCGTCCGTCATAAAATGCGAGTCAAGGATAGACCTTTTTCTAGTAGTGAATAATCTATTAGATTTTGTGAAGCTATACATCAAGTGGTTAACTTACCACCAGGCAAGAAAGTATGGGTTTGATGATCAAAACTTTGCCAAATTGGTTGACTCGATCTTGACCCGTAACTCAAAACTAAATTACCATCATCACGAAGGACAAGTGATGCAGAACTTGTAACAGTACTAGACATGATGTTTGTTGACCAAACTATGTTGTCTGACTCGTTTAAAAGCACTTTGATTTTCAATTTACAAGAAAATTTATTGGAGATGGGTGACTCTCTGGTCCAAACTGATTAATTTCAGTACATTAGCCTAAGCACATATAAATAAGTGCAGATTAAGCAGAACTACTTAATAAACCTTTCGATTCTGATATATTGTTTCTGAAACACTAGAAAGTTGAAAGTTGAAACTGTTAAAAAAACCTAATCCCAATTAAACACCCCGTAAGAAAGCAAAGCCAATCAATAATGCACACAATATTCAGAAGATTAAACAAGCAAACTTTGCCAAACACTAATTAAACTGCGCATTTGCATACCATTTAATTTTAATCAGAAGAAAATTGAAACACTATATTCAGAAGGCTTATCTTAAGTCAGCATATAACCACCTTTGTTAAAGGATGTGAATCCGCACCGGGAGCATCAGGATTACACGTTTTCGTCCGTTTTTACACGTTTTCGTCCGTACTTACACGTTTTCGTCCGTTTTTACACGTTTTCGTCCGTTTTTACCATTTTTTGTCAGTATTTACACGTTTTCGTCCGTTTTTACACGTTTTCGTCAGTATTTACACGTTTTCGTCCGTATTTACACGTTTTCGTCCGTTTTTACACGTTTTCGTCTGTTTTTACATGTTTTCGTCCGTATTTACACGTTTTCGTCCGTTTTTACACGTTTTCGTCCGTATTTACACGTTTTTGTCATTATTTACACGTTTTCGTCCGTTTTTACACGTTTTCATCCGTATTTACACGTTTTCGTCCGTATTTACACGTTTTCATCCGTATTTACACGTTTTCATCCGTATTTACACGTTTTCGTCCGTTTTTACACTTTTTTCTCAGTATTTACACGTTTTCGTCCGTATTTACACGTTTTCGTCCGTTTTTACACGTTTTCGTCAGTTTTTACACGTTTTCGTCGGTTTTTACACGTTTTCGTCCGTATTTTACACGTTTTCGTCCGTTTTTACACGTTTTCGTCCGTATTTACACGTTTTCGTCCGTATTTACACGTTTTCATCCGTTTTTACACGTTTTCATCCGTATTTACACGTTTTCGTCCTTTTTTACACGTTTTTCTCAGTATTTACACGTTTTCGTCCGTATTTACACGTTTTCGTCCGTTTTTACACGTTTTCGTCCGTATTTACACGTTTTCATCCGTATTTACACGTTTTCATTTGTTTTTACACGTTTTCATCCGTATTTACACGTTTTCATCCGTATTTACACGTTTTCGTCCGTTTTTACACGTTTTTCTCAGTGTTTACACGTTTTCGTCCGTATTTACACGTTTTCGTCCATATTTACACGTTTTCGTCCGGTTTTACACGTTTTCGTCAGTATTTACATGTTTTCGTCCGTATTTACACGTTTTCGTCCGTTTTTACACGTTTTCATACGTATTTACACGTTTTCGTCCATTTTTACATGTTTTTGTCAGTATTTACACGTTTTCGTCCGTATTTACACATTTTCATGCATATTTACACGTTTTCGTCCGTACTTACACATTTTCGTCCGTTTATAGTACACACCTAAGTAAGTCATATGTATTGCACATCATACGTTCTTGCACCAGATGCAATGTCGTATTACACTATCACATAATAAGGAGTGTTCTATTATGGCGTATGATAATAAAACCACAACAAATAAGCGTACTATAAAGGTTAATGTTAAAAGACACAGGTGTATCAATCTATGGTACCCAAGTATCAATCTATGGTACCCAAGTATCAACTGTCATATTAACTTATGTTTTAATAATACATTTGCGAATAAGCGTTCTAAATAATTAATGTTTTATGACTTATGTATCAAGTGTCCTATTATGGTGTATTGTAATAAAACCATAATGAATATGCATCCTTTAAGGGTCCTATTAAGTTTTGTTATAATAAAACTTTTGCAAATAATCGTTTTAAAAAAATGATGTTATATGACTCAAAAATGAAATGTCCTATTATGGTGTACAATAATAAAACCATTGTACATAAGCGTCCTATAAAGGTTAACGTTATAATACCCACGTGTCAAAGGTCCTATTAAATTTTGCTATAATAAAACTTTTTGTGAATAAGCGTTTTAACTAACTGATGTCTTATGACTCAAAACTCAAGTGTCCTATTATGTCTTATTAGGTTATGTCATAATAGGACATCTAGTGATCAAGTGTCGTATTACACTATCACATAATGGGACACCAACAACTAAATGTCTTATAAAGTAATTTATTAGGATCCATATTTTAAGCGTCCTATTAAGGTTATGTCATAATAGGACATCTAGTGATCAAGTGTCGTATTACACTATCACATAATGGGACACCAACAACTAAATGTCTTATAAAGTAATTTATTAGGATCCATATTTTAAGCGTCCTATTAAGGTATATGATAATAGGACATCTAGTGATCAAGTGTCGTATTACACTATCACATAATGGGACACCAACAACTAAATGTCTTATAAAGTAATTTATTAGGATCCATATTTTAAGCGTCCTATTAAGGTATATGATAATAGGACCCCAAATCATCGACCATCCTATTATATAACTTTTTAGGACATTGCCTAAGTAGCAAATATTTAAAAAGGACCCTAAATGCTCATATGTCCTATTAAACAGTTTTTTAGGACTCCATTATCATAGCGTCCCACACAAAGGGTCCTAAAAAGCCACTTTTGTTGTAGTGAACTTCATCATCAGTGTCCACATACACTTCTTCTAATTCGGGCATCTCTTCAGAAGAATCATCATAAGAATCACCATCTTTATCAGCAGTAGAGTCCTTGGGCACAGCAGCAGAGTTACCAAGCTTAATAGTAGAGTGTTTGGGCCTAATAGCAGAGTGTTTTGGCCTATCAGCAGAGTGTTTTAGCCTGGCAGCAGAGTTGAGAGAACTGCTGCTATGTTTATTCCCTTGGATTCCATCAATTTGTGACTCTTCATCACTTTTCTTATCATCATTCTTGTCATCATGAGAAGGTTCATCATCTCCTTCTGCATTAACCTCTGGTACTTCCTTATGGACAGCATCATCATCTGAACTCTTTCCCTCTTTATCTGTTGGAGTGAAGAACTGATCAAACTTCCACTTCTCAATCAAAACAAACTCCTTTGCAGATCCATCCTTCTTTGCTTGTGTACCTGCATTGGGGTTAGTTTGTGTATCTGCAGACATGTTAGTAGTACCTGCAATGACTGGTTGATAATTCATACTTTTGGTTAAAGAATCAATATCGATCATCCATTCAGGACCTTTTCCATCAACATTAGGTGTGGTTTCTCTAATTTTAACATGTAAATTTTCTACCACATGCCCAGTCCTTTGATTGAAGACTCTAAAAGCCTTACTTTCAGTGGAGTATCCAACAAAGAAACCTATGTCTGCTTTCTCACTAAACTTTCCTAAGTGGTCATTGGTGTTTAAGATAGTGACAGGACACCCAAATGGTATAAAGAAATCTATTATAGGTTTCCTACCATGCAATAACTCATAAGGGGTCTTGTTATGAGGCTTGACTATCTTACTTCTATTTTGCACATAGCAAGCAGTGTTGACTGCTTCAGCCCAAAAGATAGTGGGTAACTTAGACTCTGACAACATTGTCCTAGCAGCCTCAATTAATGTTCTATTTCTCCTTTCAGCAACACCATTTTGCTGAGGAGTTCTAGCCACACTAAATTGTCTAGTTATACCCTTTTCCTCACAGAACTGATTCATTACTTGGTTATTAAATTCAGTTCCATTTTCACATCTGATGATCTTAACCTTGTGATTAAATAGGTTTTCTATCCTTGTAATAAAAGCCTTAAGAATGCCAGGAGTCTCATCCTTAGTAGCTAAGAAGAATACCCAAGTAAATCTACTAAAATCATCAGTGACCACTAAGCCATACATCTTTTTGTTCAAACTTTTCACATAAGTAGGTCCAAATAGGTCCATATGTAACATAAACAAGGGTTCAGTAATAGAATTCACCAATTTGGACTTACAAGATGCTCTATGTTGCTTTCCCATCTGACAAGCAACACATAGTCGGGAGATAAGACAAGACATTCAGTGTCTGTAAAAAGAACAAAATTCTTTCTGTCACACATTTGTGAGACACTAAAAAGATTGAACTTTAGTCCATTCACCAAATACACTTTCTCAAAATCCAATTTTCCAGTTCTGATGATGCCTTTTCCAACAATTTTACCTCCTTTAGGATCATTCCCAAAGGCAACATATCCACCATCCAAAGCTTCAAAGTTTTCCAAATTGCTCTGGTCTCCAGTCATATGTGAAGAGCATCCACTATCAAAAATGCATTTATCCTTTAGCTCCTTTTGTAGATTGCCCTGCACAAAAAGTAAGAGAATTAGTTTCTCTTTGGGACCCAAGCCATTACTGACTTGGATCTGCCTTGTGCATCAAAGTAGTCAAATTTCTTCAACTGCATTGGTGCACTGCTGTGTCTGAGAACATGATCCAAAACTTTAACTTTAGGTTTCCAGACCCAGCAAGCTGAGGCCTTAACAGCATAAAAATGGTTGCCCACAACAGTATCAGTAACAACTTTTGGCAAAACAGCAGAGTCTGCCTTAGCAGCAGAGTTTGCCTTAGCAGCAGAATCAACTATGTTCTTCTTTATGGGCCCTTTTGGTGCAATAGGTGAGATAACTCTAGAAGCACCATCTCTCATCAAAACTTCCTTGGGAACCATGTTTCTTTTGGGATGAGGGTGAGTCTTTCTAGCAAAATTTCTATGGTTCACCCTTGTATATTGGTTCCAAACTGGTTTTTGATAGTAGTAGCACTCATCTTGCAGATGATCAAAACTACCACAACTATAACATGCCTTTTTAAGTAATTGAAAATCAGTACCTAATCTTTGTGAAACTTGGTTGTTCCAATTTCTCTGGTTTCCTCTAGGCAAGTTATTGGTTTTCTTAGAATATACTCTAGGTGTGTTTTCATACTCAGCCATCTTCCTAGAGATACCTTTACCTAACTTAGGCTTAACAAACTCAACCTTTTTAGCCTTAGGTACTTTAGATTCAACAACAGCAGGAATTTCTTCCTTTTTGTTCTTAAGGGTTGAATCAGATTCCACTACTTCATCATCACTGTCAGACTCCCAATCTTCAATAAGGGGTGCATCAGACCACTTTTTCTCAACCTTAGGTGACTCTATTTTGGTTTCACTAGTTTCACCTACAGGTTTGGCCTCAGACTCAGGTATGAAAGATAGTGTCCTAGTAGGAGGGGCATTGGCACTAAGTTTCTTAGGTGGAGCAACAACATTATATCCTAGACCACTTCCTGAGTCTACAAAGTGTCTTCCTATTGGTTTACTGAGAATGTCAGTGGCAAATTGTTGTTTTTCCACCCTAACAATATGTTTTTCAGTCTCACTAATAGCTGAATCTTTAGCCTGTTCAGCCTCTTCTACTTTCCCCATAAGAACCTTAATCTCACAATCTTTCTTAATCAGCTCAATTTCTAGACTAGTGATCTTATCAAGATATTCAATTTCAGTCTTTTTATAAAATTCAAGCTTCTCTTCTAAATTCTTTAAACCATATTCATAACTAAGATTGTCTAACTTAGCTTTTTCATTTTCCATTTTAAGGTTTCCATTGCTAGACTTAAGTATTTCTATTGTATCAGAACATGATTTAAAAGAACAAGATGATTCATTGGATACCTCAGAGTCTGATCAAGAGGAAAAGTAGGCCATGAGAGCAAATTGTTGTTCATTAGGTTCTTCATCAGCTACCAATGCATAATTTGGACCATCTTCAGCATGATCACTCCAGTCATATTCTCCTAACCCATCACATGACACCATAGCAGTAGTAGGATTTGGCTCTTCATCAGTAGACTTCTTGACATTCTCATTGTTCCTTTTTGGTGCTCTTAACTCTCTTGCAAAGTGTCCCTTCTTATGACAGTTAAAACATTCAGCCTTTGATTTGTCAAATCCCACATTCTTGTTTCTTCTAAACTTCATTTCTTTACCAGTTCTTTTAAGAAACCTTCTAGCCCTCATAGTTAGCATTGCAAACTGCCATTGCATATCAATCTCTTCAACATCATCAGGATCAAGTTCATCCAGATCTTGAGGCATAACTGAAGTACTTGTAGTAAGTTCAGCTAAATAAGCACAAATAGCAGCATCACTGGTGGTGTTGGTATTTGTAGAGTCAGCAGCAGAGACATGTGAACCAGTAGCAGGAACGAAAGTACCAGCAGCAGAGTGCTGTTCTTGATGACTACCAGAATTCTTGTTGCTTGAGGAAACAAAAGCAAGATTGTTTGTGGTAGAAGATGAACTTGACAATCCCTTGACTTCAGTTTCATACACTTTCAAGTTGTTATACAGATCATCCAAAGTCATCTTCTCAAAATCTTCCTTGTGCCTCCAAATCACTGTGTGAATGTTCCATTCAGAAGATAGACTTCTCAGAAATTTTAGATTGATATCTTCTTGAGATACATCAATCTTCAATAGAGCCATCTGACTGGTCAGCTTATGAAGTCTATCATAAGTTCCCTCAATATTCTCAGAACTCAAAGCAGTAAAAGTTTCAAACTGGTGCTTCAGCAGGTTCTTTCTTGATTTCTTGGTAGCTTCATTCCCACCAAAGCGAAGTTCAATAGCTTCCCATAAATCCTTAGCAGACTCAATATGATTAAAACTTAGTTGATAATCATTAGGTATTCCCATCATGAGAATACTGTGAGCCTTGACCTCCAATCTTCTCTGTGCTTTCTCTTCACTTGTCTTGAGAGTCAAGACTGATCCAGTAGCAGTCTTGGCTGGCTGACTGTCGCCATGTAGAACAACTTCCCAAAGTGAGTAATCAACCATTCTCATGTATTGTTGAATTCTCATCTTCCAGATCTCATATTCTCTAGTCTTGAGCATGGGGACTCTTGATGCAGTAACCATGTGTGTAGAATCGGATTCCATTGCTTACTTTGATGATTAACAGATGTTGTATTTAATAATTCTTCTTGGTACCAGTTTCTAGATCACAAGCTCTGATACAACTTGTTGATCCCAGTTGAGCTTCACGATCTTATTAATTACTTTAGATATAAACCTAAAGCAATAGGTATAGAAACTGATCTTGAATTGTATATCAAATATTATGCGGAAACTAATACTTGATCTTAAGAAGAATAAAACACAAACGAATTCTCAAACAACACTTCAATATATTAATACGATTGCTCGATAGCAATAGGGTTACAAGAAACCTTGAAGTGTAAAACAATAACGATACGTATCTAAAACCTAACCCTAGACCCTCCTTTTATAGACTAAGGAGTCCTAGTCGGTTACAAAACTTTCTATACACGAAAAATATCTTTACGTATCTTTTCTATACATATCCTCAACATACTATACATATCCAATAAGCAGCAGCATAATTGATGAAGCGAAAAGTGTACCGCTTTTAGGGGGTCATTTAAGCCCTAAATCGTATTTATTTGATCAAATACTGCCCTAAATCGTTCCTTTTGTCATTTTAGGTACTTTGGAGAAGAAATTTGGAAAAGGAAGCATTTTGGAAGTTTTTGGAGCATAAAAGTGAAGAAAACGACAAAGTCTCCAAAGCTGCTGGAAAAGTACACTTGACGGCGTCAAGGATTGCTCTTGACGGCGTCATGGCTTGGCAAAAGAGGTGGATATGAAAAATACACATGACGCGCCAGAGAGTTTTACAATCGAAAGTCTGACGGCGTCACCCTTTAAGGTGATCAAGGCCATCACGGTTTAAGTTAAAGGGAGACGGCGTCAAGCACATTTCTGACGGCGTCAACCCTTGATAGGCCAGAGCGGATTTTAGAGGATTAAAGAGGGACGGCGTCAGGAAGACCATCCGGGAACCCTAGCCGCGGCGAGGTGACGGCGTCACCTCCTATAACGTGACGTCGTCAGCCACTAAACTCTATATATAGTTTTGCAATTTTTATTCATAGTGTGCAACTTTGTGAGGAGAAACCCTAGACGAATTTTCTGCCATTTTTAAGGGTTTTATACCCTTGGATCTCCCATGTTTAATTAAAGATAAGTAATCATTTAATCATTCAATATGTCTATGTGTTGTTTGATTATATCTTGTTCTTGTCTTTTAATTAACATGCTAGGCTAGATTTATCTTGTGTTTGCTTAGATCTAATGAAACCTAACTATTGATTATTGGTTGTTGGTGTGTTATTAATTGTATTGGATGATTGTTTATCGATGTTAGGCTTAAGAAAACTGGCTAACCTCCTATACGGTAACTTGCTTGAACGTCTTAAGAAACATGAACCAATGCGTACTAGGTTTATATTGTTGTATTTAATGCATGAGCGAATTCTAGTGATCCCATGTTAGGAGCTTCTTAGCCGGCTCGACATAGGAGTGAAGTAGGAGCTTGTAGAGTTGGGGAAGTACGTACGCCACCCCACGATTGGTATTAAGGAATACACCCATCATCCACGCAATTAATACACACTAATCAACCGGTAAAAGATAGTTAGGGAGTAAGGAAATCTAAGTAAACACATTTCTCCCCATACAAGTTCCACAACCTTTTCATTTTCAGTATTTTATTTTATTTGCAATTATAGTTATTTGGGTTAGTTGACTAGCAACTAATTCCGCCCACTCCTTCAAACCCGAGATTTTACTTGCTTTCATAAAATATAAAAATACAAAAAGAATCTTCCCTCACCCTTAGACCTATTAGAGTAGTTTTTCAATCCTAACGACACTATTCCCCTAGAGAACGATCAATCCCCCGGTACTTACCACTACACTATACTACATCGGTCAGGTACACTGCCTGGTGGGGATTGCAAGCCTCTTGAGATCCCTCGAGAGGTAAAACCTGTTGTAAGGTCGCAAAACTACGCATCAAGTTTTTGGCGCCGCTGCCGGGGAATAGTTATTGTTTAGGTTGAATTTTTATTTTATTAGGTCTACTCACTAGATTCCTTTCTAGTGATATTTTTATTTTATTTTTCTAGATTTTCTTTAGTCTAACTATTTTCTTCGTGCTTTTGTTCGTATAAGATTTTCATTGACTATTCAGTTTTCCATTATGGAAAACGCGAATCCACCCCTTACACCTGACGAAGTGGCTTTGTTGCGTAGCCAAATTGAGGATGAGATTAGCGAGCTCAGAGAGCTCAATAGAATGATTGATATAGAGCTTGATTATGCCTTGAACAACTTAGAAACCGCCATATACTCAGATAATTACTTAGAACGTAATAATCTTACGGTTGAGGAGCTGATTGTGAAACTTGATGAAGTGAAGGTAGATCCTAGGTTGGATGATTACTTCAATGAATACCCCACTAAGGAGGAGATTGCTTACTATAACAACCTAGTTGATAACCCTCGACCACCTTTTGTTAGAATTGACCCAAAGATTAAGAGGGGTGATCCCGGGAATGTGAAGATACCATGTATGATTGGGTACCAATACGTTGAGCATGCTTACATTGACTGTGAATCCCCAACCAACGTGATGTCCTCAGGCCTTTATAGCCAAATCATAAACACACCACTTGAGCCTAGGAAAGACCCCAAGTGCCCCGGCGGAGTTTCCAACTTCGTTGGAAGGATTAAGGACATGCATATCCTTGTTGGGAATTTTACCTTGGTCACCGACTTCGTGATCTTAGAAGATTTGGCAAGTGTTGTTGACTGCCGCCTATCTCACGTGGTGTTAGGTAAGCCGTTTATTGAAGCATCCAATTTAAAGTATGATCGTTTAAGAGGCACGGTTCAGTTTTCTAATCACATAGATAGAATCACATATAGGATGCCTTATCGGGTAAATGAATTTCGTTTTGTGCCTCGATTTGACAAGGACAACATTGGTGCGATTTGAGGACATCAATGATGAGGATAAAGAGAAAGGCATGGACTATGTTTGGAATAAGAGAAGCCTTTATTATAAAGATTGCTTGAACCTAGGACCTAAATACAAAGTTGATATGGAGGTTGTTAGGATGATTAGAGGGGCAATTGAGAAGCAAAACGGAAAAACGTAGAACCCGTGACTTTGAGTCTAGCTACAAGACTCGTTAATAAAGAAAAGCGCTTCTTGGGAGGCAACCCAAGCTTTATTTGCTTTGTGTGTTTATTTATGTGTTTGTTTGATTTTATTTGCTTCCGTATGTATGTTTAATTTTTATTATTATTGATTCATGTTCAAAACTAAATTGTGAAAATGCTTTGTCTTGTTTTTAACTTCGTCTTAACTACATATAAAGGTATTTTGCAAAAGATAAGTGTAAGGGAAATCCAAATTGGTTTATTAGAACAAATGAACATGAATCATAACAATAATAAATTAACATACATATTAGTATTTGTTTGAGTCAAATGCTTGTATCGAGTCATAATGATGTTTTGCAGGAGTTCCAGGAAGTAAGGTATAGGTTTTTCCAAAAATTTTCCGGAAACTTAACATGAGAATTCTGTCAGATCATTTCTGACGGCGTCAGGTTTTAATTTTCTGAAATTTTTGAAAGTTTTGTTATCATAAAAAGTTTTTATTAAATCTCTAACTTATAAACTCCAGGAATCTGCAAAATAATCATTCCACAAGCATTATATCCTTATATAGATTTATCTCGCCGATGTTATGCAGGTTTTCGTGTTTGTTTTCTCAGGTTTAACAGGTTATTTTTGGACAAGGAGATGTATGTGGAATCTAGCTTTTGGCGTTGCTTTAGTCTTGGAGCTTCTACATTACCTTGGAAGAAGATCTAACCATGTTACCTCTTTATCCACCAAACGAATCAGGGGAGTATTTGATTTCATTCTTTTACCTTATTTACTTTTACATCTTGTTATTTGAACATTGGGGACAATGTTCATCTTATGTGTAAGGGGGGTAAAGTACGATACTTTAGAGAATACAATTGCACTTGATTTTTGTTTGTTTAATGGTAAATGTGTAATAAAACTGAGAGAAATACCTGTTAAGGCAATTTTAGTGCCAAATTTAAAATTTTTTACAACATATAGGAGTGAAACTTTGGTCTTAATGAGCGTCTCACGGATAGGAGTTATATGACTAGCACAAAAACCGTACCACTAAAAAAAATTTCCACCCCAAATATGTGAGGTTCGCCCTAGAATTGGTAGGAAAAGCATTTATGCTATGATGTGTGTACCGGTAGCACTTAGATTCTAGAACTTGCGTTAGGACCATTCCGAGGCCACAAGTGAGACTACATTCGTGTAGTTAGATTTACTACATGATAAGAGGCATTAGGATTAACCCATTGTTTTACACCTGTGTTTTTGTTATAATTACATTGGCTACATTGGTCAAGTAATTCTCCCACACCCTTTGCGTTGTACTCATTTTTAGTACACGATACCCCTAGTACACCCCTCAGAGCCTATCTTTTCGTTTCTAACTTTAAGCATTTTACTTAAAGGAAGAATTTGTTACACCCCACTTAAATGTACACCCAAATCGCCTTAGCCTACCTTGTATGCACTCATTTTTAGTGCATTATTGTGACAACATTTGTTTAAACCCTTAGTTAATTATCTAATTGATTACATGGTTGCTAAGTCGAGTCATATCCTTGTACATATTGTTTTGGGACGATTGGGACTCATGGGTAAAGTACTAGTGTAATGGAGTAATGGGGAAGAACAACATTATTACCCCCATATGTGCTAAATATTTTAAAAGTACTCCAAGTGTTTCGATTATCTTAATTCGAGTCATTAGAATAGTTAATTGTAAAGTTATGTAAAAGTTCAAGTGTAAGGGGGATACAACCCCCCTGCGATGTATTATTTTGGATGGTAGGGCAAGAGTGTATGCAAAAAAAAAAAAAAAAAAAAAAAAAAAAAAAAAAAAAAAAAAAAAAAAAAATCGAAAAAATAAAGAAAAATACAAAAAATGAGAAAAAGAAAAGTAGAAAAAAAAACATACGGACTACCATCCCGTTTCATTTTATGTTTATTTTATGTTTTTGTTATTTTGTTTTTAGCTTAAGTCGAGTGTAGTCTTGGCTTAGCAACGCCATATTGTACATGTAATTAATCAAGATCTTTAACTCGCCACCAGTAAAATATCCTTTATCCAACAAATCCGTGTTTATCATATCCCTACACCTCACGTTATAACCCATGTAAAAGCCCTCTTTGATAGTTTATCTTAGGTGCTTACGCCTAGTGGAGAAGGTTTTTGATCCTTTCCCAAGCCTATGGTAATCTATTTGCTATGACAGGTAGTGAGAGATATTATCCGTTTTCATTTATGAGATATACTTTTATGACACCTGAGAGATGTGAGTATCTAAACACTACTTGTGAGGTGCTAGTGTGTAATCTCCGTGCTTATTATGATTAAAGTGGAACGACTATTTGTTGTAATTACTTTTATATTAGCATTAAATGACCCCTAACTTGTATTTTGATTAGAATAAAAGCGCATTTGCTTGAGGACAAGCAAATCTCAAGTGTAAGGGTATTTGATGAAGCGAAAAGTGTACCGCTTTTAGGGGGTCATTTAAGCCCTAAATCGTATTTATTTGATCAAATATTGCCTTAAATCGTTCCTTTTGTCATTTTAGGTACTTTGGAGAAGAAATCTGGAAAAGGAAGCATTTTGGACATTTTTGGAGCATAAAAGTGAAGAAAACGACAAAGTCTCCAAAGCTGCTGGAAAAGTACACTTGACGGCTTCAAGGATTGCTCCTGACGGCGTCATGGCTTGGCAAAAGAGGTGGATATGAAAAATACACGTGACGCGCCAGAGAGTTTTACAATGGAAAGTCTGACGGCGTCACCCTTTAAGGTGATCAAGGCCATCACGGTTTAAGTTAAAGGGAGACGGCGTCAAGCACATTTCTGACGGCGTCAACCCTTGATAGGCCAGAGCGGATTTTGGAGGATTAAAGAGGGACGGCGTCAGGAAGACCATCCGGGAACCCTAGCCGCGGCGAGGTGACGGCGTCACCTCCTATAACGTGACGCCGTCAGCCACTAAACTCTATATATAGTTTTGCAATTTTTATTCATAGTGTGCAACTTTGTGAGGAGAAACCCTAGACGAATTTTCTGCCATTTTTAAGGGTTTTATACCCTTGGATCTCCCATGTTTAATTGAAGATAAGTAATCATTTAATCATTCAATATGTCTATGTGTTGTTTGATTATATCTTGTTCTTGTCTTTTAATTAACATGCTAGGCTAGATTTATCTTGTGTTTGCTTAGATCTAATGAAACCTAACTATTGATTATTGGTTGTTGGTGTGTTATTAATTGTATTGGATGATTGTTTATCGATGTTAGGCTTAAGAAAACTGGCTAACCTCCTATACGGTAACTTGCTTGAACGTCTTAAGAAACATGAACCAATGCGTACTAGGTTTATATGGTTGTATTTAATGCATGAGCGAATTCTAGTGATCCCATGTTAGGAGCTTCTTAGCCGGCTCGACATAGGAGTGAAGTAGGAGCTTGTACTTCACGCAATTAATACACACAAATCAACCGGTAAAAGATAGTTAGGGAGTAAGGAAATCTAAGTAAACACATTTCTCTCCATATAAGTTCCACAACCTTTTTATTTTCAGTTATTTTATTTTATTTGCATTTGTAGTTATTTGGGTTAGTTGACTAGCAACTAATTCCGCCCACTCCTTCAAACCCGAGATTTTACTTGCTTTCATAAAATATAAAAATACAAAAAGAATCTTCCCTCACCCTTAGACCTATTAGAGTAGTTTTTCAATCCTAACGACACTATTCCCCTAGAGAACGATCAATCCCCCGGTACTTGCCACTACACTATACTACATCGGTCAGGTACACTGCCTGGTGGGGATTGCAAGCCTCTTGAGATCCCTCGAGAGGTAAAACCTGTTGTAAGGTCGCAAAACCACGCATCAATAATCTTCCTAGCAGCAGAGTCTTTGTGGCTAGCAGCAGAGTTATACTTAGCTTATTATCCCAATCCAGCAGAGTTATAGTCTAATTAGCAGAGTTACTTAACTAATCAGCAGAGTAACACTTAGCATATTTCACGAACAGCAGCATGTTTACACCCAACATACAAGAGCTGTAAGAAGGTCCTGCATATATTCAAATCATTAAGTAGTTTTGTTTTATTGTATTAGTACACTTTAATTCATCAGGATTGATAGGCTGATGTCATGTGACTACGGAATATCATGCGCACCCCTTAAAATTGCTTTCCCATTAATTAAAGTTTATATGTTGATGTCTTTGGTGACTTTTATTAGTGCATTGATAACCTCTGTATCTAGCGGAGCATTGCTTGGGTCGCCATGCCCCTTCCTCGCCTATTTATTCTATCGTTTCTAGGATAGTGGGATAGACATAAGTGATCATTAAGGGTTTACTCGTCGATAAGATTAGAGCCAACGAGAAAGGGTTAATTATATACACTTCATATAAAACTAGCAATAAAACAAGTGACAAGCTACTTAATTATCAGGACAGGTCTTCTTATTGTCTCAAGTATCTATCTGTGTACGTGTGTGCTAATCGCTGATTCGTGCTCATTAGTTTACTATTTAATCGTAACCAAACCGTGCCAGTCTCTCAGGCTGAACCCCCTTGCGTTAGATTAGGTTGTATAGCCAACTTAGGATATTAAAATACTGATTAGAATAACTAGATAATACGTTCCACTCTTAGTGATCGACACTCTACTTACCATTATATTCATACTGAGCGGGTGCACTGCTCGTTAAGTGTGTGTGTTATTGATAAGTCGGCTAAATATAAATTTAAAACATGAGTTGGCATTAATACTGCTAAACCGCAATGACACATCACACTCCATCATCAAGCGTAGCTGAAAACCCCGTGTAAAACGGAGTTACGGAACTCACATTATCGCAAAAATGGTGGGACTGTTTAGAGGTGTCCCGGATTAGACTTGACTTATAAGGATAGAATGGTAATTTCACTTAGGCTATGCAATTTTAAGAGCAATAAGACCCACAAATATGATTAGCACACTTAAATACAATTCCGAAAATATAAAATTTGTAGTATAACTCCTTATGGTTTAGGAGAAACGGAATTTTTAATAACAAATGTCGACTTTTTATCAAAACCCGCACTTAACCCAAAAATTATATAACTTATCAAATTTACTTAAAAATAGTCAAATATATTTTATAATATCTATAAACATTATAAAATAATAATAATATTGATGTAACTATTTTATAAACATAAAATTTGGTAAACTATAATTTTATTAAACACTTGATAAATTTTGCACTACCCAAAGTGGTAGGACCCACTTTCGAAAATAGACCCGATAAATTATCTGCTTGACAAATTGACCACATATCGACACAATAAGATACTTGAACTGTAGAAATAACATAAAAATCCGAACCTCGGATAACTTATAAATTAGGGCTCGTAACACTTTCACAACTTGTCAAATTTAGTCTCTGTCACTTTATAAACCTTAAAAACAATGTGTACAATTGCATGATTAATATAATATACTTGCATTCATAATCTATTATTTTAAAACCTAAGACGCAACATATTATTTTTAGGTTGCTCTTAGGATATCTCGGTTTTCACATTCCTTATTTACATCTTGCTATTTGATCTTTGGTGAGTTCATAGCCCCACTTTAACTCCTTAAACTGTTTATAAACCCATTGGGGGAGATACATGCTATTTTATAATTTGGACACAAGTGCTTTAAACTGTATGCTTACCTAAAAGTATTATTGCCTAAGTACCGCTATTGCAAAAAACAAGTCCCTAACATCATGAACCATTAATTACGTTATGTAAACACGAATATTTTGAATATGCCTATTGGGATTGATGAATCGTGTTTGTGTTGATTGGATAGACAACCAAACGCACTATATTTGAATAACAAGGTAAATGGAAAATTACCTTCCAGGGCATTATATTCATTTCTATGAAACCCACAGTTAACGTTTGAGTGTTGTTAATACAAATATCGTCCTAAAAACATTATTTATATTTTACGATCTTTGCTTAATTTTGTTAATGAAAATTATAAGGTTTATCTTTAGCAAAGCATAAGTATATGTTAAAGTCTTTTACATTTTAGTAACAAGTTTTTAAAACTCATTTACATATCATATGATCACTAGGAATTACACATTACATACATATATACATTTACATGTTTATTTTTATTTCTTAAAAATAGAAATACACATGACATCATGGCAGTGTCTAGTTCGGGTAGTGAAGACGAAGAGTATGCCATGGCTGTTAGAGATTTCAAAAAGTTCTTTAGGAGACGAGGAAAGTTCGTAAGACAACCTCGGGAAGTAAAGAAATCCTTCCGAAAAGACCGTGATGATAGGAAAGGAAAAATGGATAGGAAGTGTTTTAGGTGCGGGGATTCCGGTCACCTAATAGGAGATTGTCCAAAGCCTCCAAAGAACAAGTCTCAAAAAGCATTTGTTAGTAGAGCTTGGAGTGACAGTGATGGTGATGACGACGAGCCAAAGAACGACGAAGTTGCTCTCATGGCTCATGACTCAGAAGAGGTACATTCTGACTCGTCATATTCCTCTATTGATGATGAAACCTTAGAAGTAGAATATAACAAACTGTGTGATATTACTCTAAAAATCATAAACAAAAATAAGTTCTTAAAAACCAAAACGACACTCTTAGAAAACGAAGTCTATTGGTTAAAAGAAAAAGAAATACGATCAGAAAAGGGTAAAAGTGTTAAAGAAACATGTGTCTCATGTCAGGAACTTAAACTAGAAATAGAAACACTTAAAACCACACATGAAGATCTTATCAAACAAAACTCTAAATTTAAAAGGTTTGATAAAAACATTTGTTTAGCAGATGAGTTAATGCAAATTCAAAAGTTGCCTCATGATAAAACCGGACTAGGATTTATGAAATCAGGAAACTTAAATGACTTTATGAAACAAACAATGAAAGTACAAGAACCTGTTCCAACTAAGTCAGACACCCACGGATCTGGCGGATCCAAAAATTTGGTTCCGCCAGTTGTACCAAAAGGTTCCGCGGGTACTATTGATGAACAGAAGGTTCGTAATTCGGAACGTACTAAATTTGTAAAAGTCACAAAGAAACCTAGCACTAGTACACCTATTAACAAACAAAAACAAATAGTTACTATAGGAAAAGATCGAGTTAAAAATGAGTTTAGAACCAAAACGGTTCAACAGACACCTAAAACTAGTTTTCCCAAAGAGTAATTTCAACTCACAGCATCATCACCAAAATAGTTGGAACCAAAACATGTCTAGAAACTTTCAAGGTCCCAACTACATGCCATGAAACACGTGTCCACAATTTCCATACATGAACCATGATAATGTTATGTTTAACCTAAACGGACCCGTGAGATATTGGGGACCAAACGCTTGAGTTTTTCTTGAACTTAGGTGTGCTTGAAAGTTGAGTTAGAACCAGATGATTGGATTAAAGATAGTGGGTGTTCAAGACACATAACGGGAAACAAAAGCCTTTTCTCAACCTACCGAGTGTACAACGGAGGTAATGTCACATTCGGTAGCAAGCTTAAAAGTAAAATCATCGGAAAAGGTACAATCTCTCATGACTCTCTCACTATTGATGATGTTGCTCATGTAGATAACTTAAGTTTTAACTTGCTTAGTATTATTCAATTATGCCGTAAAAAGTATAACGTCCTTTTTAGTGAAAATGGAAGTAAAATACTTAGAGACGGTATAACCGTAGAAAAAGGTATTTTAAAGAATAACGTATACGTTATGAAATTAGACAAAACACCTAAAGACAAGCTTTGTCTTACTTCTTTGGACGAAAACTCAACTCTATGGCCTAGACGCTTAGGTCACGCCAACATGAGGTTAATCCAATCCTTATCATCTAAGGAACTTGTTAGGAATCTACCCAAGTTGAAATACGACCAACACTTTTGTGATGCTTGCAAAATTGGGAAACAAGTTCATAATAGCCATAAGGCTAAAAACATGGTGTCTACATCTAGGTGTCTAGAATTATTACATATGGATTTGTTTGGTCCATCCGCTATACAAAGTTACGGGGGAAACTTCTATACTTTGGTAATAGTAGATGATTACTCTAGGTATACCTGGACTAAGTTCTTGAAAACTAAAAACAAGGCATTTGATAAATTTAAAATTCTAAGTAAGAAAATTCAAAATCAAATAGGAAATAACATTGTGTATATTAGAACCGACCACGGTCTTGAATTTGATAATGAAATCCAATTCGGAGCTTTTTGTGATGCTAATGGCATAACATATAATTTCTCAGCTCCTCGAACTCCTCAATCTAACGGTGTAGTAGAACGCAAAAATAGGACAATTCAAGAAATGAGTAGAACTATGTTAAATGAACATAACATACCACAAAAGTTTTGGTGTCACGCCGTAGATACAACCACATACATCTTAAATAGAGTATTAATTAGACCTTTTTTGAAAAAAGACTCAATATGAGTTATATAGAGGCAAAAAGCCTACTTTAGGATATTTTAGAGTCTTTGGAAGCAAGTACTTCATTTTAAACACTAAAGACTATCTCACCAAGTTCGACCCAAAGTCGTATGAAGGTGTGTTTCTTGGGTATTCACAAAATAGTAAAGCCTACATAGTTTTAAACAAAGAAACCTCAAGAGTCGAGGAATCGTTGAACGTAACATTCGACGAAAGTCCACCTCCCTCTAAGACATCACCTTTGGTAGATGATGACTTATTTGAAAGTCAAATGGTTGAAAACCAAGAAAACATAGAAAATGACAAAGAAGACGAACCGGTAAAAAGAGAAATAGTCAATATAAAAGAATCTAAAAGTCACCCATTAGACAACGTCATAGGAAAAATTAACGAAAGAACCTTAAGGTCAAAATTCCAAAACCAAAGTAATTTTTTTGTTTTCTTTCAACCACTGAACCTAAAAATGTTAATGAAACGATAAAAGATGAATCTTGGGTCATAGCAATACAAGAAGAATTAAACCAGTTTGTTAGAAATGACATTTGGACATTTGGACATTAGTCCCTCAACCTCAAAATCAAACCATAATTAGAACAAAATGGGTATTTAGGAAAAAATTGATGAAAATGGAGTAGTGTCTAGAAACAAAGTTAGGCTAGTAGCTCAAGGCTACAATCAACAAGAAGGTATAGATTACGACGAGACATTTGCACCCGTCGCTAGGCTTGAGTCAATTAGAATATTACTTGCATATGCATGTGCTCACGACTTTAAATTATTTCAAATGGATGTTAAAAGTGATTTTCTAAATGGTTTTATTAATGAGGAAGTGTACGTTGCACAACCTCCCGGCTTTTCTGATTTTGAAAAACCTAATCATGTCTACAAACTTAAGAAAGCTTTATACGGACTTAAGCAAGCACCAAAAGCTTGTTATGATCGACTTAAGACTTTCCTAGTTGACCATAACTATACCATGGGCCTAGTAGAGAATACTCTTTTCACCAAGAAAAAGGGCTCACATATTATCATAGTCCAGATATATGTTGATGACATTATATTCGGTTCAACTTGTCAAGAGTTATGCAATGATTTCTCAAAAATCATGCATGACGAGTTTGAAATGAGTATGATGGGGGAACTAAACTTTTTCTTAGGTCTCCAAATCAAACAATTAGAAGATGGGATATTCTTCAACCAATCTAAGTATATCAAGGATATGCTTAAGAAATTTGGTCTTGAAGATTCTAAACCAATGAAGACACCAATGTCTTCCGAAACCAAACTCACCAAGGATGACGAAAGTGAATCCGTAGATAGCACTAAATATAGAGGGATGATTGGTAGTTTACTCTACCTCACTGCTAGTAGACCGGACATTATGTTTAGTGTTTGTCTATGTGCACGCTTTCAAGAAGATCCCAAAATATCCCATCTTGAAGCCGTTAAATGAATATTTAGGTACATAAAAGGCACTACACATTTAGGATTATGGTATCCCAAAGGAACGGGTGTAGAAACCATAGTGTATGCCGACTCAGACCATGCCGGTGATTATGTCGATAGGAAAAGTACAAGTGGTATTTGTACTTTTGTAGGGCATTGTCTCACCTCATGGTTTGCTAAAAAACAAACGGCCCTCGCAATATCAACAACTGAAGCCGAATACGTGTCAGCAGGAAAAGCTTGCCAACAAGCTCTTGTCGACTATGGAATTGAACTCAACGACATTCCCATTCTTTGCGACAACAAAGGAGCTATCGACCTCAGCAAAAATCCAGTCCAACACGCTAGAACCAAACACATAGAAATACGACATCATTTCCTATGTGACAATGTTCAGAAGGGAAACATCTCAATTGAGAAAGTATCCTCAGAGGACAACATTGCCGACATCCTCACAAAACCTCTTAAGAGAGAACATTTCAACTTTTTTACACTTGGTTTAGGATTAATGGAACCTAGTGAGTATATAAAACATTAGCTTGAACCTTAGAATTAACCAAACACCACAATAACCAAAATCCCAGGCTGATCCCGCGGAAACAACCGACAACAAGGACGGAACCCTTGTTTTGGTTCTGCAAGATCCGCGGCCTGCTGAGCAAATTTTTTAGTATATTAAACAAACATCCTGTACTATTCATCACACTTCCCAAAAACATACAAGCTACTGGTATTCGACCCTTATCACACCAAACTCATAATTTAGGTCATCTCCTTTCACCAATTTGTGCTCTAAACATCTATGTAAGTATCCTAATCACATCTACATTCCTGATCTGTGTCTAGGATTTCTATTTCATGCACAAAATCAAAACTTGGGGTTTATGCCTATTTTTTGCAAAATCATGAAACATACTTACTGAATTGCATTACAAACCATGTTTTCCTTACTTAGGAATTGCATCTTGTAGTACATTATCATAATTCATCAAAAACCCCATGAGAAATTTTTATCAAAATCTTCTCACGACTAGGAAAAATGTTTTTTCTTAACATTGTTCATACAAATACAAAACGTTATGTTTTAAACATCACTTGCATAATGTCTCTTGAATGCTAAAGGGAATACATAACTAATATGTATTTTTTGGTACATTCAATCGTAGCCATATTGAAGTAGGAGCATTTGGGTTATCTTTTATTTTATCATAAAACTTGCATACATAAAATTTTCATGCATCAAAAGGAGTCGAGATAACCGCACCTCCACATTGTCCCCATATAGGCACACACTAGAAATTATTATAAATATCTTCGATAGTTTTAACTAAACTATGTAATTTTCGTGTCTAGGATAATCATGCCTCCCGCGACCTATTATGATCACAAAGAAACCGTCAAATACCTACCTAAACATCACAAAACCAAAGGACTTAGTGAGGAACAAGTTGAAATATTCAAAGCCTTAGAAAAACGCTATCTACATGAGGGTAGAACTGTAGACCCCTCATTCCTAGAAGGAACCATTCTTAGAGAACAACTTGCTGCCATTCGATTCGATGGTCTCCTAGACATCGATGAACTCATAATCCCCAGATTCATACTTGAATTCTATGTAACTATAGGTCTTAGCACAAATGATTATGGTTACATGAACATACATTTCAAAGTCAACCATAATCAATTCAACATCCCTCTAGATCAATTTGGAGATGTCTTAGGTGTTCCAAGTCATGGAGATTGTTTCTATTCGGAAAAATGGTCATTGTCCATCCTCGAATCCAACCTTGATCGTACGCATCCATATGACACACCTTTATTCTCAAAAGAGGACATCCGTGCTCATCTTTTTGTTCCTAGAACCTCCCACACTAGGACTAGCCGAGGAAAAGAGGTAAATCGTGATCCATTTGGCATGGATCTAAACGAACTTAGGCCCCAATTCAAGAAGCTCGAAGAAGTTCTTAGGGCAAATGTGATTAGCACCATAGGTAATAGAGACCATGTCAATGCAAATCTTTGCTATATGCTCTATTGTGTGTCAAACCACCAACCATTCAACCTCGCCTACTATATTGCCAAAAGAATGGCCGATATTCTGGTTCAAGGCACCACCACCATGCCCTATGGGATGCTTCTCACCCGTCTTTATAGAGCTTTTGCCCCCATTCCTCGAAATGCTAGAGGTTTTGTTCCCGACTACACCGAGATTAAGCCAACCTTTGTTCCACTTAGTGATCATAGGGTAGCCGTAGCAAAGGGAAAACGAGCTCATCCTCCCACCTCATCATCATCATCATCATCGGTTAGCGAGGATGATGGTTTGCCAAATTCTAGGATTCCTCTACCCGAGTATATGAGTCAACTACCTCCCATTGACAACCAATCTGAGGAGTTTCATCAAACTCGAGGAATGATGAAGAATCTTGGACGATGGGTCATGAAGCTCCACAAAAAGCTTAGCAAGAAGTGAGGGCTAGGGGATGTTTGGTATTAGACAATTCCAAGACAATGATGTGTTGAATTCTTATATTCTTAGAACATTATGTTTGTATGATATATTTCTGTGAACTAACATAACTTTTCAGGACGATAACTGTAACACCCCCATTTTCGATAATCGCAGCGGAATATAAGTTGGGGTGTTACTTCAAGCATCACAGTCATGAAAATAGAAACGGCTCGAAAAGAGACGTTTTAAATAAAATTGTTATCATTCATTTATTTTAATCAGAGTTACATTATACAGGTCCCAACGGGAAGTTTCGAAGTACGTTATAAAAGATACATTATTCATTGAATGATAAAAAAATGGACACTCTTTTTATAAGAAAGTCCACAGCCACTCCGTGCCAAATCAAGCTTCTAATTACCTGAGATAAAACATGCTAAAAAGTCAACACAAAGGTTGAGTGAATCCATAGCGTTTAAAGTTATAATCAGTTTGAACACAAGCTAAGTAGAAAGTAATTCAGTAATATTGCAGTTCGTTACATATATTGCTCTAAGTCTCATGACACGCAAAGCATTAACTAGGGATCATCAATAGTTATGAGCTATTGATGTATATTACTCCATAATTAAATGAAGTAATTTTGCCTCCGAGTAGGAGATTGCCAGACTCTCTATTCATCTCAAATAAAGTACATTTGGTCACGTCACTGTAACACAAAGGGGTCGTCACACCCAATAGATCTATTTACTATATTCGCGCTCACCCGAAAGTGATTAGAGGTTCATGATAGGAGGTCTTTTAGGCAACAGGTAACTTAGGCAATATTAATCAGGAAAGCATACCATAAGAAAAAAAAAAAAAAACTCGTAAAAAAAAAAAAAAAAAAAAAAAAAAAAACTCGTGTCTGGTTTTGTAGCATGTATCTCCCCACAAATTTGGAAAACGTATAAAAATTGGGAAAATGAACTCACCTTAGCAGTCTGGATGGAAAACAAAAATAAATAGAGTTGATAAACGTCTCCGGCACAAAACCTGGGTTGTTATGTCAAGTTTCAGCAATCGTATTCCAATATATATATAAGTTTTAATATTCGTTTCGTAACGTTTTGGGCTGATCGTTAAATGTTTAAATGAGACAACATGAAGTCTCTTAAAAAGTTGGATAAGATTTTATCTTATTTTCTCATTTTTATGTTTCTGTTTGTTCGTTATTGAAATAAATGTATTTCGTTTATTAGTTTTTATTATAAATATATTTAAAATACATTTCTAATAATAATAATATAAAGTTACGCTTTTTTACCCTATAGTTTCACATATTGAAAGTTTATACCCCTGAACTTTCGTAAAATGACAATTTTTACCCTTAAACTTTAGTAAATTGACAATTTTTACCCCTCAACTTTGGTGAAATGACAGTTTTTACCCCTGTAGTTTCAAAAATGACAAACTATACCTCAACTTTAAGTCGTTGACACAATAAGTCCTTGTTTTAATAACTTTGGATTATTTACACTTTTGGCCCAATACAACTCTATCTTTCAAAATTGGCAGATTTTACGCTTAAACACTTTGTCGATTTCATCCTAAGTCCTAGTTATAAAAATAGGTAGAGTTTTGGCAGGATATATCCTCAAAGCATTTTCCCCATTTCACTCGTGGTCCTTATTTCATTTTTACGCAATTTAAGTCTAGGAAAAAGGGACGATATGCTATGAATCTTTTATGAATGTTTTAATAAGTTGATAAACATCATTTTTATGGCTTGTTAACTTATATTTTGAGCTTATTAGACTCGAAATAATTAAAAAGGGTGTGTTGCACCGGTTTGCGAATGGACAGAAAAGAACCCGAATAACTATGGGGCAAAGCAATCTTTTTATGACGTTCTTTTTCCTATAATTATCCAGCTAGGTGGTCTTTATCGTGGCAAAATTTCAGAATTTATAGAGTTCGTTTAATGGTCGAAACCATGGTCCAAAGTTGGGCGTTTGGGGGCTGTAGTGACAGGAAAAAGAAAAAGAAAAACAAGTTGATTTTTGATTTCCAAGCGTATGGCCTAGTTTTTATTGTATGTTAACATGCTTTTTAACATATTAAATCTATCTTTTAAGGGTTTTAGGATGTCTTGATTAGAAATGTGAAAAAGATTACAAATAGGGTGCGTTTGGTTTTACTCGAACAAAAGAAAAAGAAAAGGAAGCATGGGTTTTTGGCTTAGCCTTTTATTATAGATTATTTAGTAGCCTTTTTTAGGAGTATTTAAAGTATATGAAAGTAATGAAAAAGGGTTAGATTATACTTACTTGAATGTTTACTCGATTATGGGATATAAGTGTCTAATGGTTTGGAAATTTCACACTAAAGCTTCTCCTCCTTCCTAGGCTTTCTAGGATCTCTCTCTAGCTTCTATGTGGACTCTAGGATCAGTAGCAAAGAAGTGTGTGGATGTTTTTGGTGTTGTTCGAATTGTGGTGAAGAAAAGAAAGGTTATGTAGGTCGATATATATAGAGAAGGGAGCTAGGATTTTTAAGTTGTTCTAGTCACCATGTTATGGAGTGAGGGGACATTGTGAGGTAGTACTAATTCCTTGGATGACACATGTACGGAGGGGGAAGATATGTATGATGTGGTTCGATTCTTGGCCTTATAATTTACCTACATTATTTGACTTAGGTAATTAACTAGGAAGCAAGATGAGGTGTAGGTATTTAGGACTTAGAAGAGAGTATATGGTGTAAAAGTTATTTAGGATTAAGTGTGGTAATAATTTGGTTAGGATTTTTACTAGGATCGAACTAGGGAAATAGGATGTGGTTCGAATGGCTTTATGAAGTGGTACATTAGCTATAGGTTGTTGTACTTAGGGTTTAGGGAAAGTAACAAGTTAGGTTTAAGGTTTTGTGTAAGGATTTATTGAGTAGAAATTTAGTTAGGGTTTATGTGTTTATTATTTGTGTCGAATTAATGAGAAAAAGAAAAAGGAAATCGAAATGTGCTATAAAGGGTGGTACCATATGCTTATTAGGTTTGTACTAGGGTTTAAATAATATAGTAAATGCATTTTAAATGTTTGGTTGAGTTATATTAAATATTTGTTGTTTTTATTAAGTTTAAAAGTATATAATTGAGATTTTAGGTTTTTATGCATTGGGTGCTTGTACATTAGGTTTAGGGACTTGTACTTATATTTAGTAAATTTAAAAAATCTATTTTTAATGGTTGTGTATAAAAGACTTGTATAATGTGCTTTATAATGAGTACATTAAGGTTTATAATGGGATTTTTATTAATATTATGTTTTTATGCATAAATGACTTGTACCTTGGCTTGAGAAACTTGTACACTTATAATTTGTAAAAATTATATATACATTATTTAGGGTTTGTGATTTTATTACATAAAATCATGGTTTTGTGAGATTAGGGTTTGTATCGGGAGTTATAATGAATTTAGGGTTTTTGTGCTTTAGAAGCTTGTACATTAGCTTGGATGAGTTGTACTTTAGTGTTTTAGGGTTTAGTTATTCATAATTGTTGTTATAATAATTTAGGGTTTCATTGAAACTAGAATAGATTAAGAAAAGTTTAGTTTGTACGTTTGTTAACGAATTATCGTAAAGTGGCAAATGGTATATCATAGGATTTTTATATAAATGTTTATGTAAAATAAACATTAGGTAAGTTGATGTTGGTCCGCGTGAGAGCATGTTTATCAAAGATGTGAGTTACGTCACATTAGATAGTAGTTATGATCAGATAAATAAATAAATAAATAATTACACGTAGAAAAAAGATAAGTATTCTGTAAGTTAGTTTATTACGTTGTGGAATTTTTACAGTGGTTACAGTATCCCCCCGTTGAGGGAATCTCGTCCCGAGATTCAGTCTGTGTTGGTCGAGGTGTTGGGAAAAAGTGAAGTATAAAAAGAGTTGAGCCAGGATTCTAACTTATTCAGATAGTGAGTGTGAGAATGGAAAATCGTACAATGATTTGGTTGGTGATGTGAGTTTGATATGCTTAAAAATGTCTAAAGTTTAAAAATAATATTATATATAATATTATCTTGTTTTTATGTCCTATAAATCCCATAATATCGTCTCACTACTAGTCCTTTGTTACATTTTTAGTCCAAAAAGGGTTGTCTAGGAATTTTCATTCAGTACTTAAAAGAACGTAATTTCACTAGTTTTATTCCTACTAGATGAAATAAATTTGAATGTCTTGCCACTAAATAAATTCAAAGGCTGTGAACAGTGTTTTCCAACGGTCAGGAATAATGCATTCTAACAGTCATGAACAGTAACATATAACGGTCGTGAATAGTATTTTCCAACGGCTAGTTTTGCCTATATATACTCCATTTTAATTTCCATTCTTCCACAAAACATACATCTCTCACTAAAATCTTAAAATGCCGCACCTTATCACATTCCTAGCAATCGTGTATGTTGTTCTTGCGGTTACTTATTTGGCGTATGTTCCTAATGAAGATTATGCATTCTTGATTTGCGTCCTAGCGGTTCTTATGCCTATTGTGGTCCTCGCTATTGGTGTGGACAAGATATGGGGGTAATAGTCTTGCGCTAGGGTTGTTAATATGAATCCTTATTGTATTTCTATGCAATCCTTAATAATTAATGTATTTGTTCTTATGTCTAATATCTAGTCTCGCTATTGTTTTATTGCGCAAGATAATCAAGATGATTCATCCCGTCGTGGCTCTAGCTATTGTTGGTTTGGTGGTGGTCTTGGTTGCTATGGCGGGTCAACATATTGGCGATTCTATGTCTTTTATTGTAATCATTGTAACATTAGCACTTCTGATGCTAATTATATTTCTATGGATTAATTTCCGTGGATTCTAATAAAATTTGTACTATTTGTGTTTGCCATAAATCCTTGTGAATTCTTAAGTTTCTAATGTTTGTACTTTTGTCAATTTCCTATCTTAGAGGTATTGGGTAGTAGGTGTAGACATCTATTGTATTTAATCAAAAGTGATATTTTATGAACAATTTATTTTGATTCAATATTTTGCTTTTGAATGAAAATTGTTATTAGAAAATCTGAATAGATAACTGTTCCATTTATGACATTATTCTTCCTAAAATATACATAGGTGATCAGGTTATGTATAATTGAGGATCAAATGATGTGATGTTTGGCTCAAGTATTTATACTTATCAAAAAGTTTTAGATGGTGTTCAACGTTTTATTTTTGTAAATAACAGCATGATTATTTTTCAAAAGAATAAGAAAATTTTGGTTTACACGATAGTGATGAGTTAGGGATTTTCTAGGATACTAATGGGATTGTTAGGAACACGTTTTATTCATATTTCAAGTCTTGTTCATTTCCGATAAAATGTTGCTTAATTATGGATCATATGTTTAAGTTAACGGCTTGGTCCATTAGTGATCCATGGGCCGGCCATTTAAGTGAAACCTTCTAGAATAGTATTAGCTCATGTCGCCCTAATTGTAAGCCTATAAATAGAAGGCATGGGGTGACATTTCATTTGTTGGTTTTCATTCTTATGCGGAAGCTCTGTCAAAGTTATATGTGAATGATAATCATCCGACTCTTCTTCTCTTAATCTCTTCTCTATTCTTCTCTAATCTCTCGTATATCATTTACTTATTGTTGTTTACATTTCATAGCTTAATAAGTAGTTGTAGATCATGTTTATTAGCGTGGTTACGAGTGCGTGTTCGAATTAAAGAGGACCGACAAGTGACATTACGGCTTGTGCACACATAACAGTGTACAACCCGGACCCTAAAAAAAGGACCCTGAGGTACGCTTCAGTGCCTCAATCCTGATCAAAGGAGCGAAAGCTTCTTTCTTATGAGTAGAATTAAACCGGAATGTTTTCTAAGTTTTTCAAACATTCTGCTCATAAGAACAAGTATTCCCTCGTCAAGGGGGAGTATTTGCAAACATAATCTTTGTTCAGAAACACAAACGTTCTTGAAATTCTTCCCTAAAACTCAAAAATAGCATATTTTAATCATAAAGTTTTTCAAAAACATCATGAGTATGCTATTTTTGATGGGGAGAAGTAAAATATGATTAAAATATGGTGTCTCAATGCTGGAATCTCATAAGTGCTCGACTCAGAATTGACCCTCGAATTGACGATATGAAAAGTCAGTAGTCGAAAGGACATGTCCCGGACGGGTAATAATTTCAAGCCAGTTCATCTAGTGATGTAAACGTGTCTCGCAACGGACGTGTCTGAGTAGAATGTACCGATTTCGAGCGATTTTCCTTGAATGTGATCTGGACGGGTAATAATTTCAAGCTAAGTTACTAGTGATGTAAGCGTGTCTCGCGATGATCATATTCATTGAAAATCAATCAATTCAAAAGTGCCAACTCTTCCCGACATGTGCAAATTTCAAATTAATTACTTATGAGCACATGTTAAGGGGGAGTCCTTCTGAAAAACACAAAACTCTCAAGGTGTCAATAAAATGTTTTTACAATCATCGACACTTTGAGAGATTTTCAAAGGTTTTGGTAAATGGAATCAACATAGGATAGTCATGGAATAATAAGGTGACTAAGGTTTAGGAAAACCGTCCTATGATCCGCCAGAGCCGGAGGGATCTACCCAAGGACAAATCCCATAGTTTTGAACTAGAAAGTCCTAGGTATGATACGAAAAAGGAGAAATGAAATGAAAGGAGAAAGAAGGGGTTGAAGAATTAAAAAGAAAAGCAAAGAAAAGGGTGAAAAGAAATAGCCCTCCATTTGATCAACCTTAGGGCAGACATCGGGTTTAATACATAATCTACTGGTTGACTGAGCATCACCGGTATTGAAGACAAAAGACGTCATGGACCCAGTGACGCACTGCACTAAACCTTCTAGCCACTCAAGTGTCTCTCAAAAGGCACTTGTTTCATTTCACACGGAGATCCCTTCATAATCTATCGACCTCTCACTACGAGGGTGTTGATATTGAAAAGGAGGCACTCTGCTCCACGCCTCCGACAACCAAACAAATGTGCACAAATTGAGTCTAGAGCGATGAGATTCATCAAAGATCTCTTAGGAACACTTAGTATTACTCTGATGTTCTACATCATGGGCATCAGTTGTAAAATTAAGAAAGAGTCCTACGCAGATCTTAGCAATCTGCCTAGAACATTCATGAGAAAAGTCACAATTGTGATTATCAATGATTGAATGGAAATCCTGCCAGGGTCAACATCAAACAGTCCTGACAGTAGGTCACTTCGGTAACTCCTTGTGGGTTACGCTGAGTGTATGCTCCAAACGGTCTACAGTCGTGGGGTGATCTCCAGCGACTCACTGAATCGTGGGTGCACTTCGGTGTGTCCGTGTAAGCCCTTTCAGGGGTATCCGATTCAGAATGGCCTGGGCGAGGATTAGAGAAAGTCTTCACACTATGCTGTTGACAATCTCGAAGTCTGAGCCTGTAAGTGCCGGTTGGTTCGTGCTGCTGCTGCTGCTGCTGAGGATCTGGAGTTCGACCATCAAGACTCCAGCATGCTCATATCCTGAAGATATGTTCTCTCAAAGACTCAAAAAAAATAACAAAAGTTCAGCAAATGATAAAGTAAAGTCAAAAGTTCAAGCATTACAACCTTTCTCAAGTTAAAGATTGAAAAGTGAGAACAAGCTGCAGAACAAAAGTCAAAGACATATGAGCATGATGGAAACGACGAGAAGACGTTGGAGATTGGCAGATCGAGACAACACCATAACATTTCAAGTCAAGAACAAAGAACAAAGATTATCAAGACGTCAGAATCCAAAGAAGCAAAGATGACGTCGAGCAACATTGATGACCAAGACTTAGGGGGAGATTGTTAGGAACACGTTTTATTCATATTTCAAGTCTTGTTCATTTCCGATAAAATGTTGCTTAATTATGGATAATATGTTTAAGTTAAAGGCTCGGTCCATTAGTGATCCATGGGCCGGCCATTTAAGTGAAACCTTCTAGAATAGTATTAGCTCATGTCGCCCTAATTGTAAGCCTGTAAATAGAAGGCATGGGGTGACATTTCATTTGTTGGTTTTCATTCTTATGCGGAAGCTCTGTCAAAGTTATATGTGAATGATAATCATCCGACTCTTCTTCTCTTAATCTCTTCTCTATACTTCTCTAATCTCTCGTATATCATTTACTTATTGTTGTTTACATTTCATAGCTTAATAAGTAGTTGTAGTTCATGTTTATTAGCGTGGTTACGAGTGCGTCTTCGAATTAAAGAGGACTGACAGGGATATCTTGAAATAAATCTTAGGGTTCGTGTGAGAATCTTACAGGGTGATAATAGTCTATTGTTCAGTCAAAAATAATATCAGCCAAATTTTTCCTAATGGTATTGCTACGTACTAACTATGAACAGGGTAAAGGGGAATAGAAACTGAGATTGTGATTATTATGGAAGTATTACAAAGTAGAGGTTCCATACAGTAGAAAGGTAGTTGTTACACTTAGGTTACATCCATCGTAACTAAGGTAAGGTACAAAAGGAAATACTACTTAGAGTGTTCTAAACCACAGTTTATCTACTACAGGGATTTATCTTCTGCTTAAACATGAGTGTCATCCTTGGACATGGTTGGGATCTTAATGAGTTCTTATTCTTTTGCACTAGTCTTGGCTTTCCAAGTGGTATTGTAGTTTGGGCAACGACTCTTGTAGTGTCCTTCTCCACCACATCCGTGGCATACCACAGCCGATGGCTGTTCCTTTTTGCCCTTGGTTTTGCAGTCTCTTGTTTGGTGACCTATTCCTTGGCATCTCCCACACTTAACAAAACAAACTCCAGTGTGATGCAACTTGCATCGTTGACATAGAGGTCGCTTTCCAAGATAACCAGCTTTGTTAGCAGGTGTGGCGATGCAGTTTCTACCAACTTCCTGCCTACAAACTTGTTGGCGATGGTAGTTGATGCGATCTTGAAGACGCTTGCGGTGACAGTCGTGGTTATTGGTAAATTTGCGGTAGGTGGGGATAATGGTTTTCCTATCATCAAGTTTTCGCTTTTGATTATTTTACTTAATTCCTAAGGCACAGGTGATGGTAGGTTTGGCTATTCTTTTTGGGCCTTTATGGTGAGCTGGTCTACAACCCTTGAAACTTTCAGGAGTATGCTTACAAGACACAGCCGTCTTCTTTTCTCCTATGGCCATATTGTTGCTACTTAAGTGAGCTACTGCAGTTACTTCGAGTACTGTTGCAATGATGTTGATTATCAACTTTTGGATAGCTTCAGGAGTCATTGGGGTGGTTAGTGCTGGTAAGGTATTTGTATTTTTCATGCTGGTTTTCTCCTATCAATATCACAAGAAACATGAATTTTAGAATTTCCGTAATGACCATGTTAGAATAATTCAAGTAATAAAGTAATTACATATTATTCCCAACAAGTGGTCACAATGCGAAGTTATAACCAATTGAGATTCATAAATTTACGATGTGTCTGGTTAATATCGTAGATAAATGATTAACTCTTGGTATAAAATTGCTACGGAACAAACTAATCCATTTACAAAAACTAAAGTTCAACAACTTTTTCTTCATTCATCAAGTTTTCTTCCGAAATCTTATCTTAGAGGATTCTAGGGTTATAACCTAATTATGGCAGGTATAAGGAGTTGTAATAATCTTAAGTAATATCATGGTAGGTCTGGATTTAATCACTGAAAATAACATGATATTAATAACTTGATCGATTATTTTTGCAAAACAATTAATACAAGGTCTTTTATTAATGTTTCATGTGGTAGGTTAAGGATTTTCTGTCTCTATAAGTGTTTGGTCCTTTGTTGACAATAGTGGTCCTATTTTCTGTTATTTGATGTGCTACAGGTTGGTCTGTTGACTAGGTGTGGAGGAAAGGGAATGTGATATTTGTTGCGTTCGTGTATAATTTGGTTTTTGTGGAGCCATTTATCTATTAAGGATAGTAACAAATGGTGGGATTTTGCATGAGGTCATGAGAAGTCATTACATGCATGCATAGCATTATAGTAATACATAATAGAAAGAATTTGTTCTCAACAAAAATATATAACAAAAGGAGGTTGTTATATATATAAAGATCGATTACAAGTTCTGAAAGTTTTAGGCTTATTGGAAACAGGAAATACTAACCAAATACTATTCGGTTTAGTGGACACAACATTGATACCTGTGAATTTAAGATCAATTACGTCCTTCACGTAGATGCTTAACTTCTGTCTCAAGTTTTAGTTGTGCAATTTCCATTTCTAAGAAGCGTTCCTGAAATTCCTGGTACATTCTCATTTGGTCGGCTAACATGGCTTCTAAAGCAAAAATCTTCTGACCCTGGTTTCTTGTCGTATCCCCGGCTATCCATATGGTTCTTTCAATGTCTTCCACTCTACCACGTGTTTGACTGTGTTCTCTCCTCGAACAGCGGACTCTAGAATCTAAGCTTCTAAATTTATGGTTGTAAGTATTCTTCATCTTGTCAACCTTTACTCCTAAGTCGAACACTGCTCGTCTCTCGGCATCAGCTCTTCTAAACAGAGTGTCAAAGTTACGGTCGTACCATTCGAAACGTAATGGTTGTAACCCTTCCAGCTGTTCAGTGTGAATGTCTAGAGTGCTGGCGTGTTGATAAAGGAGAGTCCATATGGAATCATGAGGGTTTAAATTATGGTCAAGGGAATTAGGTGTAGATATGGCGTCTGGGATGTCTGGTATTGGGGAATCTAGAGTGTCAGGTAGTGGAGAGTTTGACTCAACATCTTTCCGAATTGTTTCTTGGTGTGAATTATGTCCAACCTCAAACGTTGACGGACAACCAATCAACTTTTCATCTGACGTAGTTTTCCTAAGCTTTTGATGTGAAGATGAGTGGGTAGGTGATGTACAAGTAGTACGGAGGGTAGTTTCGTTAATATTAGGTGTTTCGGGGGACATGGTACTATAGTAATCCACAAATAATAATTATAAGTAATTATTATAAGTAATTAACAACATTAAGTGAGTGAAAGTGAAATAATCAAGTGCGCGGGAGTAAATATCAAGTATGCGAAAATTAGTGTAAAATAATTCTAATAAGTAATATACTAAGCACATTAATATGTAGGCACGGAGGGCGTAAGACAGTATGGTGTAAAATCATTTGTTTTGAAAGTATAGTTATAGTCCAATGTTTCAAAACATTTGGTTCTCTATAACCATGAGCTCTGATACCAATCTGTAACACCGCCGTTTTCGATAATCGCAGCGGAATATAAGTTGGGGTGTTACTTCAAGCATCACAGTCATGAAAATAGAAAACAACTCGAAAAGAGACGTTTTAAATAAAATTGTTATCATTCATTTATTTTAATCAGAGTTACATTATACAGGTCCCAACGGGAAGTTTCGAAGTACGTTATAAAAGATACATTATTCATTGAATGATAACAAAATGGACACTCTTTTTATAAGAAAGTCCACAGCCACTCCGTGCCAAATCAAGCTTCTAATTACCTGAGATAAAACATGCTAAAAAGTCAACACAAAGGTTGAGTGAATCCATAGCGTTTAAAGTTATAATCAGTTTGAACAAAAGCTAAGTAGAAAGTAATTCAGTAATATTGCAGTTCGTTACATATATTGCCCTAAGTCTCATGACACGCAAAGCATTAACTGGGTATCATCAATAGTTATGAGCTATTGATGTATATTACTCCATAATTAAATGAAGTAATTTTGCTTCCGAGTAGGAGATTGCCGGTCTCTTTATTCATCTCAAATAAAGTACATTTGGTCACGTCACTGTAACACAAAGGGGTCGTCACACCTAATAGATCTATTTACTATATTTGCATACACCCGAAAGTGATTAGAGGTTCATGATAGGAGGTCTTTTAGGCAACAGGTAACTTAGGCAATATTAATCAGGAAAGCATACAAAAAAAATATAAAAAAATAAAAAATAAATAAATAAATACTCGTGTTCGGTTTGTAGCATGTATCTCCCCACAAATTTGGAAAACGTATAAAAAGTGGGACTATGAACTCACCTTAGCAGTCTGGATGGAAAACAAAAATAAATAGAGTTGATAAACGCCTCCGGCACGAAACCTGGGTTTTTATGTCAAGTTTCGGTAATCGTATTCCAATATATATATAAGTTTTAATATTCGTTTCGTAATGTTTTTTGGTTGATCGTTAAATGTTTAAATGAGACAACATGAAGTCTCTTAAAAAGTTGGATAAGATTTTATCTTATTTTCTTATTTTTATGTTTCTGTTTGTTCGTTATTGAAATAAATGTATTTCGTTTATTAGTTTTTATTATAAATATATTTAAAATACATTTCTAATAATAATTATATAAAGTTATGCTTTTTTACCCTATAGTTTCAGATATTGACAGTTTATACCCCTGAACTTTCATAAAATGACAATTTTTACCCTTGAACTTTCATAAATTGACAATTTTTACCCCTCAACTTTGGTGAAATGACAGTTTTTACCCCTGTAGTTTCGAAAATGACAATTTATACCCTAAACTTTAAGTTGTTGACACAATTAGTCCTTGTTTTAATAACTTTGGATTATTTACACTTTTGGCCCAATAAAACTCTATCTTTCAAAATTGGCAGATTTTACCCTTAAACTCTTTGTCGATTTCATCCTAAGTCCTAGTTATAAAAATAGGTGGAGTTTTGGCAGGATATATCCTCAAAGTATTTTCCCCATTTCACTCGTGGTCCTTATTTCGTTTTTACGCAATTTAAGTCTAGGAAAAAGGGACGATATGCTATGACTCTTTTATGAATGTTATAATAAGTTGATAAACATCATTTTTATGGCTTATTAGCTTATATTTTGAGCTTATTAGACTCGAAATAATTAAAGAGGGTGCGTTTCACCAATTTGCAAATGGACAGAAAAGAACCCGAATAACTTCGGGGCAAAGCAATCTTTTTATGACGTTCTTTTTCCTATAATTAGCCAGCTACGTGGTCTTAATCCTGGCAAAATTTCAGAATTTATAGAGTTCGTTTAATGGTCGAAACCACGGTCCAAAGTTGGGCGTTTGGGGGCTGTAGCGACAGGAAAAAGAAAAAGAAAAAAAAGTTGATTTTTGATTTCCAAGCTTATGGCCTAGTTTTTATTGTATGTTAACATGATTATTAACATATTAAATATATATTTTAAGGGTTTTAGGATGTCTTGATTAGAAATGTGAAAAAGATTACAAATAGGGTGCGTTTGGTTTTACTCGACAAAAAGAAAAAGAAAAGGAAGCATGGGTTTTTGGCTTAGCCTTTTATTAGAGATTATTTAGTATCCTTTTTTAGGAGTATTTAAAGTATATGAAAGTATCAAAAAAGGGTTAGTTTATACTTACTTGAATGTTAACTCGATTATGGGATATAAGTGTCAAATGGTTTGGAAATTTCACACTAAACCTTCTCCTCCTTCCTAGGCTTTCTAGGATCTCTCTCTAGCTTCTATGTGGACTCTATGATCAGTAGAAAAGAAGTGTGTGGATGTTTTTGGTGTTGTTTGAATTGTGGTGAAGAAAAGAAAGGTTATGTAGGTCGATATATATAGAGAAGGGAGCTAGCGTTTTTAAGTTGTTCTAGTCACCATGTTATGGAGTGAGGGGACATGGTGAGGTAGTACTAATTCCTTGGATGACACATGTATGGAGGGGGAAGATATGTATGATGTGGTTCGATTCTTGGCCTTATAATTTACCTACATTATTTGACTTAGGTAATTAACTAGGAAGCAAGATGAGGTGTAGGTATTTAGGACATAGAAGAGAGTATATGGTGTAAAAGTTATTTAGGATTAAGTGTGGTAATAATTTGGTTAGGATTTTTACTAGGATCGAACTAGGGAAATAGGATGTGGTTCGAATGGCTTTATGAAGTGGTACATTAGCTATAGGTTGTTGTACTTAGGGTTTAGGGAAAGTAACAAGTTAGGTTTAGGGTTTTGTGTAAGGATTTATTGAGTAGAAATTTAGTTAGGGTTTATGTGTTTATTATTTGTGTCGAATTAATGAGATAAAGAAAAAGGAAATCGAAATGTGCTATAAAGGGTGGTACCATATGCTTATTAGGTTTGTACTAGGGTTTAAATAATATAGTAAATGCATTTTAAATGTTTGGTTGAGTTATATTAAATATTTGTTGTTTTTATTAAGTTTAAAAGTATATAATTGAGATTTTAGGTTTTTATGCATTGGGTGCTTGTACATTAGGTTTAGGGACTTGTACTTATATTTAGTAAATTTAAGAAATCTATTTTTAATGGTTGTGTATAAAAGACTTGTATAATGTGCTTTATAATGAGTACATTGAGGTTTATAATGGGATTTTTATTAATATTATGTTTTTATGCATAAATGACTTGTACCTTGGCTTGAGAAACTTGTACACTTATAATTTGTAAAAAATGTATATACATTATTTAGGGTTTGTGATTTTATTACATAAAATCTTGGTTTTGTGAGATTAGGGTTTGTATCGGGAGTTATAATAAATTTAGGGTTTTTGTGCTTTAGAAGCTTGTACATTAGCTTGGATGAGTTGTACTTTAGTGTTTTAGGGTTTAGTTATTCATAATTGTTGTTATAATAATTTAGGGTTTCATGGAAACTAGAATAGATTAAGAAAAGTTTAGTTTGTACGTTTGTTAACGAATTATCGTAAAGTGGCAAATGGTATATCGTAGGATTTTTATATAAATGTTTATGTAAAATAAACATTAGGTAAGTTGATGTTGGTCCGCGTAAGAGCACGTTTATCGAAGGTGTGAGTTACGTCACATTAGATAGTAGTTATGATCAGATAAATAAATAAATAAATAAATTACACGTAGAAAAAGGATAAGTATTCTGTAAGTTAGTTTATTACATTGTGGAATTTTTACAGTGGTTACAATAACACGTGATGTTATCAATTTTTCATGCTTAAGCCACCGTTTGGCTTAACCTTCTTTTATGGTAAGTTATTATCATCGAATTAATCTATGTGTAAACGTGTATTACAACCTGTGTTTTTAGTTTTATTCTATCACATATTAGTAGTTACATATGTTTTAGGAGAATTTTCGGGATTTGAGCGGATAACGCAAAATATAACAATCTCTCTGTTAAGAATTAGCACTTTTGAACGGCGGATATGGCGGAACCAAATTTTGGATTCCGTCTGTTGAAATTTTTGGCTCTGCCAAAATACAAACTACGGATTCCGCGGAACCAAAATTTTGGTTCCGCCTTTGTTATCGATTGGATCCGCCAACTCCAACAGTAACTTTTTCAAAATTCCTGACTAATCCCGATCCTTAGATCATTGATTCTAGTTCTTAGGATTATTCTGCTGATCATTAGGCACATTAGGATGATTTAGGAACACATAGAATAATAGGAAATTCAATTTCCCACCAAAATTTGAATATTCAAAATTTTCATTTGAGTTACCTTTCTATAACAAGCAAGGAACCCTCAATTTGGTTCCTTGCAATCCGTGGAAACATCAAATCATTAGATTTCCCACTCAAACCTTGCATTTACTGCATATCTTCAACCCCTTACTCAACCTCATTTCAATGGGTTGACTTAGATGATGTGACTAGCACAATTTTTTGTTCCAAATCATTAGGAACCTCAATCCTTCTATGGATGAACATCAAATCCAAACACTAATTTTCATAATCCTTCCTGCCTATAAAATAGAACATTTGCTTGATCAAAACTCACACCTTCACCATCAACTCTAAGTATCATCTCTGTACTTGTTTGCAATCCTTCACATTTTAACCATGACAAAATCCAACAAATCTTCCACCAATAGACCACCACGTAGAACTGCTCGCATAAGTGTTAAACAATGTTGTTTTGTAAACTTGGCAACTTCATCAGAGGAGTCATCACCTCTCAACATCTCTTCACCCATAGCCGATGAGAATTTCCTCACACTCTCCACACCCACACCATCAAATGTAGTCATCCATACTCCACCACCAACAATCACTCCAATAGCCACCACACCACCACCCGCTCCATCACATCCTGTTAGATCTTCATCACCATCACACTCACCCAAACTACAACCAATGGAGTTATTTTCTACTCCACCAACCTCACCACACCCATATCTTGAAACTTTGGAAGACCTTCCAACAAGAACTACCAACCCTCCTCCTATGAACTTTGAAGGTCAACAACCTCTCCTCTTTCATCCCATTTATCGGGATATCCACGATCTTTTACACCGTGACCAAGAGCCACCACAACAACAACCTTAACAACCCTCACCAACATCCACACTCAACCCCATTGATGAGGCAATGTGGGATAACCAACCCCAATCACAACAAGAAATCAATGAGGAGTTGGACCGCCTCTATGCTTTCTCAAACATGGTGGATTCCCACCTCTACGAGGCTATGGACCTCCAATCCACTTTGATGGCCTCTATTATGTCCCCAAACTACATTCCACCACCTCCACCATCAAACACATAACCATCACCACCTCCAACTCATGAACCAAACCTTCCACCTCCAAGACATGATTGTATCATGTGCGAAAGGATGGCCCATTTGGTTTAACGAACCAACATCTCGGTTCTTGAATTGCAAAATGAAATGCGATTCATTTTGAACCACATTCTCGAGCGCCTTAATGCGCTTTCTCATCCTCCACAATAGGAGCTTTTAGTTTCTTCCTAGTTTCCTTTTATAGGAACTTTTGGGACTTTTTAGGATTCGTTTAAGTTTTTCTTCTTTATGTTGTAACATCATGTTTTGTGACTTTTGTCACAAACAAATTTTCAATTAATGGATGTTATATTTATGCTTATGGGTGATCACTATTTGGCATAATATCTTGGTTTGTTTGATTCACTTACATTATTGTATGGTCGGTTTGAATTCTCATAATGATTTGACCTCTTGTACTTAGGTGCATTTTTTTTATCAGACACATATTTTTGACTTTTTAAAGTCAACTGGGTTGAACTACATGTTTGGTTGACCTATACATATGCATTATGCTACTTGGTTGGATTGATTCACAACTAACCTTTGTTTTGTAGCTTTTCTCAACCTTATATCATATACGTAGTACCCTAGCAATGGGGACTATAGATCGAGGGGGAGTATATCATATACTAACTCATTATTTTGTAGCATTTCTCATCCTTGAAACGTATACGTTGGTACCCTAGCAATGGGGAGTATACATCAAAGGGGAGCATATCATATTCTAACCATTTGTTTTGTAGGATCATGCATCATAACCTTGGCACTCCAATTAGGGGGAGTATTATCCAAGGGGGAGCTTTTAAAGTTCTCAAAATCATTGAATCATTCTTGGTACTCCAAATTAGAGGGAGTAATAACCAAGAAATATTCACCACATTCCGCTACGCATATCTTCTTTTTGTTTCGACAAAAAAGGGGAGATAGGATTAAGTTCATACATCACTGTGAACATCACAGTACATATTTTTATGCTTAAAATAGTTTTTACAACTTGCATAAAACTAACTTAATCTATATTTTTAAAAGACTTTTACTTTACTTATTCCATTGCTTAAAAATAAACTTTATATTTTGTCATCAACAAAAAGGGGGTGATTGTTAATATAAATATCATCCTAAAAACGTTATTTATATTTTACGATCTTTGCTTAATTTTGTTAATGACAATTATAAGGTTTATCTTTAGCAAAGCATAAGTATATGTTAAAGTCTTTTACATTTTAGTAACAAATTTTTAAAACTCATTTACATATCATATGATCACTAGGAATTACACATTACATACATATATACATTTACATGTTTATTTTTATTTCTTAAAAATGGAAATACACATGACATCATGGCATACCTCATTAGGAAATCTTAGTTGACTTTACAACATATTTTGGAAAGATCTTGAAGCTAAAGAGTTGACTTTGTAAGATCTTGACAAGACTAGACAAGATAAAGTAAGATTTGAAAATCCCTTAGCTGGTTTGTCCCCGTGGAACCAAACCAGTACAAGGGCGGAACCAATTATTTGGGTCCGCCAAATCCGCGGGTTATCTGGTCAGTTTTGCCTATAAATAGCAAGCTGATCATTCAAGCACAATGATCACTCATATAGCTTAAATTATATATTCATTCATTTGTACATTACTAACCCATTACATTCATTCATTTCATTCTTAGTGATCTCTCTTTTGTAACAAATAAGATCAAGCATACATGCTTCAACACTGTATTGCAAGTCTTGATAGTTAGATACTGTGTGACTTGTTAGTATTCACACATCATTGTCTATACCATTCATTCAGTAGAGTTTGGTTAGTGTTTTAGTCCTCAAAACACATAGAATGTCGGGAGTGGTTGTACCCTTGTTAAAGAACCAACGAGAGTGGTTGTACCCTTGTAAAGAACTCGGTGTTTAGCTTAGTACCGGATAAAGAGTAAGCGACGTGTAAAGGTTTTCTCCGCCTAGAAAGGAGCTTGTTTCTTAGTGAAGAAAAACTCTCGAGTTAGAGGCTCGAGGAGTGGAGTAGGGCAAGGAAGAGAGTCCTTGTAGCCGAACCACTATAAACATCCGTGTTGTGTGGTTTGATCATTCCTTTCCTTACTTGTTTTATATATTGCTTGATTAGTTGTTTTACTTTGAAATCACATTAAGTAAACAAAGCGAATAAATTTAAAACAGTAAAAAATATTCAACCCCCCTTCTAGTTTTCCACAAGTGTCATAAGCTTATAGCAATACTTACTATATACCAATAATTGTATTCGTTGCAATTATTATTTTAACTCTGAAATCTTGTGGTCTATTATTTATTTATAAACCTATGAATTTCACTCAACCTTTGTGTTGACTTTTTAGTATGTTTATCTCAGGTCCTTAAGGTATTGTCAAGCATGAAGTCGCACGGAGATATTTTGAAAGCTTGCATTTTGTTATCATTCGATAAACTCTTAAAAACGTTTATGGTAATACATTATGTATTTTAAAACTATTTGTGACCTCTTGTAAACTCTGATATTTTATTTTGATCGAATGATAATCTTTTAAAATGTCTCATTTAGAGTCGTTTTCTATGATTATAACTGTTGTACTATGAAGTAGCACCCAAATGTTATTACTTTCCGCTGCGATATTTTGGGGGTGTTACAACACGTTTCACAGTCTTTCGAAAAAATATCTCGATAGCTAATTCAACGAACCTAAAACTGAGCCTAATTCAAATCAACGTACTATTTAACTATCTAATAGCCCAATATAACTATCCTTACACAAAACAAAAATACAGCCCATACACTATGTAATCGACCCTTCTTCAATTTACCCTAAGAGCTATAACTAACCCTACATACATAACATCTCAACCCTAACAACAACATATGCGTGCAGTCACCAAACCAAAACATGTCTTGGTTCCCTTGACACCAACATCACACATAAACAAAATGCAATCACTAAACCACGAAACACACACACACACACACAAACACACACACAAAATCTGAAACAGGTTATTGGTTTTCTTGCCTTTTTTTCTTTTTTTTTAAATGAACCACAACTATAAAAAAAAATCTTGGAATCTAGTTTCAAAGAACAGTTCATGCTATGGAACGATGATGGGTTCTTTGTGAAAATCTTTAAAGATTTTGTGATCAATACTTTACAAAAGAACCTGAAATATTTGTTTTGTTGTTTAGTGGGTGAAGAGTTTTGTGGGTGAAGGGTTTGAAGTGTATGGGAGGCAACTCAATATTTTGCAAGGTTAAGAGGGAGTAAAATCTAAATCCCAACTCTGATCAAGTAAGAGGTTTACATCTTATTGCATCTGAACCAGACAACAACAAAAAAACAACCTTCATGTCTGACCGCGTTTGACCGGGTAAAAGTCAGAGGTGGTTCAGACGTTTTTGACAAAAACCATCCGCAATTCACCATGCTCCAGCTTTATTTAAATTTAATTGTCTTTTATCTCAAAGAATTGTAATCTCAGTTGAAGTTTAATGAAAGTGGAAGTTTTTTATTAAAATATGTTATTGTGAATTATAGTCAGTTACTGTTAAAAGTAAATCATAAGCTCTCATTCCTGTTCTTTTAATCTCATTAAAGCTTAATATAGCTTTTGTGAGCTTAGTTTTGTTTAATTCTGAATTAATTTCAAAAAGTCAAATAAGGTCAACAAAAGTCAAAATGGTCAAAGAAGCTGGAGCATGGTGAATTGTGGATGGCCATGGGTTAGAGCTTCTTAGGAAGCATTAGGGTGGTTTAGAACTGAATTTGTCCTTGTTTAGAGCAAAGGGAATTTGTAAGCCAATTTTCATTAAATTTTTTCAATAGTTACTGTTTCACTGTTCATGTGCTTATTTACTGCTTATTTGATTATTTCTTGCTTATTGATAGTTTAATATTGTACTTAATGTGTTTTTTGTAGTTTAAACACCACTTGCTTTAGTTTCCTTAGCAATCTAGTTAAAAAGCCAAAAATAGCTTAGATCTAGTTTAGCTTAATTAGTGCTTATTCCTGGTTGAAAGTAGTTTAATATTGCTTAATATAGTTAGTTAATCATTAGTGACTCTGATTAATAGCTTAATTTGGTTATTGATAGCTAAAATCTCAAAAATTTATACATTAAGGAGTGTTTGGGTTAAGCCTTGATCAAGGGTCAAATCTGATTCTACTGTTCATTGGCTTATTGGTGAACTTTGATCTAGTCAAAATTCACTTATATAAGTTGTTTTCAGAAGGTTTCTAGCTTATTTGAAGGGTTTTGTTGGTTTGAGTTAATTGTGATAAGTGTAGCGAAGAAATTCTGAGTTCATGCCACGACGATCTATATGGAAGGGAAGTTTTTTTTTTATGCATTCCTGTTGAGAATGAAGAAGAAGAGAGATCTTCTAATCTAACTAGCTTATTATAGGCTTAGGTCTTTTAAGCCCTTATTTGTGGAATTTTTAGGTTCCTAATAGTGCATTAAGTATAGTTCCAAGTGTTGGAAATATTTCATTAGGCTTTGAGGGACTTTGGTTCAAATTTGCTCAAAATCTGATCACAAACTAAACATAAAAGCCTGCACTCATTTTGCCTCAAATCAGCTCCTGTTTTTTATTTTTAATTTGTTCAATATAAGCTCATTAGTGCTGAAACTTGGTATGCATAATCTTGGGTTGCTAGTGCACTTAGTTCACATTTTTTAGATTTTTTTTTAATAAGCTTTAGACAGCTTTTTCTCATTTGCTAAACCACCTCAGTAAGCTTAATTTGAGCCTGCACAACTGTTGCATCTGCTTATTTAGGATAAGTGCTTATTTGCTTTTAACTTTGGCTTATTCTGAGGTTGATAGTTCAATTAAATCTTACTTTGCTTAAAATAGCTTTTTTCTAAGTTCCATCTAGCTTATAATAGCTTATCAGTCCTTTAAGCCTATTGCCTTTGTTTGTTTTCTTCAAATAGCCACTGTTCTAATTTGCATTGCTTAATCTGATCTTATAATCAGTTTTCAAAAATCATTGTTCTTTTAAAAGTAGCTTATTTTGTTGTGCTTATTAAGTTTGTAAAAAGAAAAATAAAAAAAAATTAAATCTGCAAAAAGGAGGCCAAGGGATTCAAACCCTGGACCTCCAGGCTTCCCACAACTCACTCACACACCCCACTACCAGAATGCCCTTGAGTCTTTTCTGGTTATGGTTTGTAATATTTTTTACTTAACCCTTGCTTTCATATTTAGCTTATTTTTCCATTATGCTTAATAACTGCTTATTCCTTTAAGCAGTTGCATAGCTTTTATTTTTCCTAGGATCAGCTTTACTTAAACTACTTTCCTGTAATTTTTTTAGATTTTTCCACTTTCATTTAGTATTTTTAATTAATTTTTCTTTTAAAAATAGTTTTTAATTCATAATAAAAAATATAAAAGTCAAAAAAATATAATTCTCTTTTCCAAAATTTTCTTTTATCATCTAGGACTTAGGAAAAATAAATTTGCTCTTGTAGGGTTAATTTTTAAAGATTTTAGTTTTTAAGCTCGTTTTTGGAATTCCCGGTTAACGTTTTTAGGTTAATTTCGTTATTTGCTTTATTCTCTTTGTTTATTCACTTTCCATAACTCTATTAGAATTAAAAAACACAAAAATACAAATTCCATCTTTCAAGCACTTTAATTCCAAACCTTACACGAAATTCTCGATTCACACCTCGTCGGGAAACGACCCGGGTAACACTTGCCCGGTATCTCATATCGTATTCACGGGTTTTGCACGTTAGCCTTTGTCCTAAAGGGTTGACTTGTTAGTTCCCGCGTATCCGATATTATTTTTCATATACTTTGAAACGGATCAGTTTTTAAATTACATCATTCGTCCAATCCTAATTTTAAAATAAATGCACAAGACCTCCCAACGTCTGGTGGTCCTTTTGATCCTTTTGACTAACTGACATTAGTCAATGCTAGTTTGACGTGTCACATGCCTTTCACGTAAGGGTGGAGGGAGTGGAACCCTCCAACCCTCCCAAAATTTAACCAATCAAATTCCTCCACCTCATTTCAACCCTCCAACCCTCTATTCAACTTTTTTTAGTGGCGCCCATCATTCTCAACCCTCCAAAATCTTTTTTTAAATATTCATAATTTGTCCTTCAAATTTATAAATTTGCAACATTAACCCTTCCAATACTAAACAATTATATAAAAACAAAACAAACACTTGATTAAAAATTAAAATACAATTCCTAAAAATTTAAAACTACCATTCCTAAAAATTAAAAACTACAATTCCTAAAAATAAAAAACTACAAATCCTAAAAATAAAAAACTACAAATCGCCCCAAGTCGAATGGTGTTGTTGATGAGGAGCCGATTGTGGTTGTATGGGTCGAGGAGCCGATTGTGTTTGTATAGGTCGAGCGAGTTTAGATCGAGTGCCCTGTTCACGACCCTTCGACGAAGAACTTGCACCAATTTTCTTATTTCTTGGATCCATATTTTTAAGAATGTGTGTTGTGAGTTGTTAAATTGTTTTGTTGTGAAAAATGTGTTTTTGCATTCGGATATATATAGCCAACAAAAAGGGACCAAACTTGTTTTTTTTTTTACCCCGCTCCACCCAAACGTTCCAAAAAATGTTTCACAAAAGCCCCTAAACGGTCACATGACCGTTGCTAAACATTCAACTAGAAGCGAGTTCATAACTCGCAAACGCAGCCCGCTTGGCCAACCCTCAATATCGACGGCGGTGTTCCCGCCAACCCGCTGAGCCCGCTGTCCACTCCTTCCTCCCTAAGGGCAATAAACTTATTTCGTGGCTTTATACCAAACACCCTTTAGTTTTCATTTTTCAAACTCTCTTTCCAATAAGCCATATGTTTCTTTTGTTTATCAAATAATGAAAAGTCCAATTATCATGTTCGATTTATGAATTATTGTTACTTTCCCATGCCCTTAACTATACTCCTTTCTTTCTTTTTATGTAAAATTAATTTGATGATGTGTATTTTTTGGAGTGAGGATGAAAATGGTAGATTTTAATTTTATGGTCTGTATTTCTGGGTTATTTTATGGTTTGAATGAACATGATAATTGGACTACTTGCAAAGGTGGTTGGGGGTGGTGGAAGTGGTGTGCGGCTGCAGGAGAAAAAAAAAAAAAAAGTATAATTGGTGGTGGTGGCACACACAAGAGGGTTGTTATAAAAAGATGAAAAAGAAAGAAAAGCTAGTAAAATGATTTAAGGGTATGTTTGGTACAAAGCCAGAAAATGACCTTATTGCCCCACTTGAAAGGCACGTGGGACGTGTAACTAGCATTGACTAACGTCTGTTAGTCAAAAGGATCACTGAGGAAGCAAAATGGAGACACTGGGGAGGTCTGGTGCATTTATTTTGAAATTGGGATTGAACGTGCGAATTTAGTACAACGACGAATGACGTAATTTACTCTTTTATATTAGGTGCTGTTTTTCGTATGTCATGAGGTTTTAAGCTAGTATCGTGTTTTGGGGTAGTTTTTTATTCTAGGTGAACTTGTTTGTAGTCTTTTTTTCTTTTTTTTGCTTTTTGTTAGTTTTTAATGTATTATGTCGTTAAAAAATAAATGATACGGAGACTCCGTATCTGAAAGGGTAATAATTAGGCTATCTAAATGTGTTAAAAGGTTCCCTCCCATGCATGCAAAAGGCCAGTATAAACAATTCCAACATCGAATCTATTAGTTGGATCCATATAAATTACTCCGTATAAAATAATGGTTCCTTAACTTGAAAAACAAACATGTTTAGTCAAAAATAACACACTGGTTATGTAAACATACATTAACACTTATACTTATTTATTGGTAGAAACGCAATAGGGATCGAGTTCCGTTTTTTGATTTATTTATTCATAAAGCTTTTATGAAACTTTATTAAAATATAAAAAATTATATAAAGACGTATAAAATGCTAAATAAACAAATTTGCACAAATGAATATACTTATTGGAGCTCTAAAGCTGCCAGAAGCGTCTGTGCAGGCTGAGTTAGCAAGCTCTAAAGCTGAGCAGCTGAGCTCCAAGGCTAAACTGGAGCGCGCAGAAGCGTCTGCGCAAAGGTTGGGGGAGGGGAAGATGTTGGTGATGGCTGAGCTGGAGCAGGAGCGTGCTGCGGCGGACCTTCAGAAGCGAAATTCTTTATGGGCGCTGAAGTACTTGCAACAGAATAGGAGCAAGCACTTTGCCAATATTGAAGAGTTCCGTAGCCGAGTGGAGCTTGCGCTGAAGATGCAAGAAGAGAAGCTCCGCAAGCTCAGCATCGAATATGATGAGGAGCTATACCCTCATATGGCTCAGTCCGTAGCTGAGCGCAGGTACATGCCGCTTCTATCTCTTTATAACTTGTGTATATTTGAGACCCTTATTAACACTTGTGTTATTTCGTAGGTGGTTGATCAGTCATGGTCTTCGCCTGGCCGCCATGTGTACGCTGGAGCATCCCGAGGTGACTACGTCCTTTGGCAAGGTTGTGGAATGCGCTATTGCACATGGTGAGACCTTGGACGCAGACAAACTTGCTGAGGCCAAGTTGTTGACCGTGCCGCTTGCGGAGGTCCCTGGGTACAAGGCGGATGCCCGAGCTGAGCTTGTTGCTGCTATGGAAGATTTAAAAAAGCTTGAGCTTCCGCATATCGCTCGTTTGGAGCGTGATCAGGATCAGCCTATCAGCGTGATCATGGCGGGGCTCACCCTTCCCAGGCATCTGCAGGATGGTGCGGATCAGCAAGTTGACTTCTACTTGAAGCCTGATGTAGCGCAGTTGAAGGTACCCATTTTTGTTCAGCCTCGTGACATTCTGAATCCTTTCCGTATTGAGAAAGAGATTTCTTTGCAAAGGTCGCTAAATGCTCATGCTTCCAGGGTCGCAAGAAAGAAAGGCGTGAAAGGGAAGGCCATTCTATGCGGCATAGGCGCTGCGCATCAGCCTAGATCCGATGGGGTGCCTGTTTCCGTGGCCACTGTTTCCCTTGATGATGCAGGGTTGTTAAAGCGGCTTGAGGATGCGAAGGAAGCGGCTATGAGTGGGGGCCCTAGCCAGTTAAGGCGTACATATAGCATTTAGCTTTTTTGTACAAGCCTTTTGTAGAAACGTATTTCTATATATAAAAATTTTGCTTTTGTACCTAGTGTTTTTACAACTTCCAAATACTTATGCTTTTGAACTCGTAGTTCGTATGTATCTTTGCGTGAAGATATCTTTAATTACCTAAGCATGCTTAGAAAAGAAAAATTATCATTATGTATGAAATTTCTTAAATAAGGACCGTAGTCGTGTATTAAATTTTTCCAACTTAATGAAAAGGAGAGAGTCATAGTTGTCTATGTATTTTTGTAAGTTTACTTATCGTATTGTACTTTAGGGATTCAAGAGTCTTGATTTCCTGAGTTGTTAAACGCGCACAGTGTGCCCTAGTGCGCATCCATCATAGGTTGCGTAAGGAACTTGCGCCAACGTCTTGAGCGCAAGGTGTTTAACAAGGATTCGTGATCCAAAGTTGATGGGTTTGCAACCCTCTTACTCAACGAGCTGTTTATTAGGTTTACTCATCCTTTCTGTCATCGTGGGTCTTAGTGTGTGCATGCACGCCATGTAGGCAAAATTATAACAATATTGAAACACGATAATGAAAGATGCAAACAATAGAGTTAAATGTGTTATGGAGTTAGCTAGAAACCATAACGTTTTATTAATACTTGCAAGTTTTAAAAGAGAATACTTATCTAGATAATACTTAAAAAATAAAATTACATGGATCTTTATTGGGGCACTTTCTAAAGTGCGTGAGTGTCCATGTTGGGCCGTAGCCTGCTTTAAAGATAGCACCGCTTCAGGTTGCGGACGTTCCACGTTCGCTGTAGCTCATGTCCGTCCTTGTCGCGTAGCTTGTACGCTCCATTGCCAAGTGCTTCTATGACCTCGTAAGGTCCTTCCCACTTTGGTCCTAGCTTACCAGTGTCTTCTGCGCGGCTTGAGTCGTTTTCGCGGTATACGAAGTCACCTGGTCTGAATGACGTGCTGCGTACTTTGGCATCATAGTATCCTTTCATTCTTGACTTGGCTTTCTCTTCGCGTATTGCTGCGCGTTCACGTCGCTCTTCCAATAGATCTAAGTCTATGCGCCGCTCATCATCATTGGTTGCCACATTAACTTCCGCAGTGCGGATGGTTGGCATTCCAATTTCAGCTGGTATTACAGCTTCTGTCCCATAGACCAAAGAGAAGGGGGTGTCCCCGTTACTAACCTTGATGGTTGTTCGGTGCGCCCAGAGAACATGTGATAGTTCTTCTACCCATCTTCCTTTGTGTCTGTCCAGGCGCGCTTTGATTCCTTCGCCTAGGCTTCTATTTGCGCGTTCAACCAGACCATTAGTTTGTGGATGAGTTACTGACGCAAAGTGTTGCGTGATGTTCAGCTGTTCGCACCAATCTTTGAACGGGTTATCACGGAATTGTTTTCCGTTATCTGAGATAATTTCACCAGGTAATCCAAAGCGACATACTATGTTGTCCCACACGAATCGTTTTATCTGGTTACCTGTTATGGTCGCTACTGCCTTTGCTTCGATCCACTTAGTAAAGTAGTCTATTGCCACAATAAGGAATTTCAATCCACCTGCGGCAATAGGGAAAGGTCCAGCGATGTCGATACCCCATTTGTGGAATGGCCATGGCGATGTAATAGGCGTTAGTTCATGCTGTGGTCGGCGCGGAATGGGTCTGTGAACTTGGCAATCACTGCACTTCCGTACCAAGTCTCGCGCGTCACGGTGCATAGTTGGCCAATAGTATCCAGACCTTAGTGCGCGCGCTACAATGGACCGTGGTCCTGAGTGCATGCTGCATGAGCCTGCGTGGATCTCTCGAAGTACATAGTCTGCCTGGAGAGGTCCAACGCACCTGAGCCATGGTTGTAGGAATGAGCGTCTATATAAGACGTTATCTCTAAGCTCGAATCGCTGCGCTGTGCGCCGGATTCTTCGAGCTTCCTTCTGTTCTTGGGGGAGTATGCCCTTGCTAATGAAGTCAATGATTGGTGTCATCCACGTAGGGCCTTCTTCTTCTATCACTGTGGATATTTCCATCTCTTCGATTGACTTATTTTTCAAGGTTTCCACCAATACTTGTTTCGATAAATGTGCGAAACTGGTGGATGCAATCTTGCTCAGCGCATCTGCTTTCCTGTTTTCACCCCTGGGAACCTGCTTGATGGTAAACCTATCGAAGTTCTGGATCAGAGATTTGGTTTTTTCGAGGTATTGGATCATGTGTTCCTCCTTTGCTACATACTCGCCTAACACGTGGTTAGCAACTAGCCGTGAATCGACGTTTGCTTCTAAGTTGCGTGCACCCATTCGAATTGCGATGCGTAACCCAGCCAGGAGTGCTTCGTATTCTGCCTCGTTGTTCGTGGCTGTGAATTCAAAGCGCAGAGCATATGTGAATTCAGCTCCTTCTGGGTTAGTGAGAATAAGGCCACCTCCTGATCCATCTACGCATGAGGATCCATCAGTGAATAGGATCCATGGTTCTTGAGGTTCCCCCTTGCTTGTCGCAGGTGTAGTGTCAGTATCTGGCTTCTCGATGATGAAGTCGGCCAATATCTGCCCTTTAATTGCAGTGCGCGGTCTGTATGATATGTTATGCTCACCCAGTAAAACGCTCCATTTTTGTAGGCGTCCCGATGCGTCGGGTTTCGAGATAACTTGTTTGATGGGTTGGTCTGTGATAACAGCTACTGGGTGCGCCTGGAAATACCTGCGCAGTCTTTTTGCTGCAAATACTAAAGCTAGGACCAACTTTTCCATTGCAGTGTAGTTAATCTCCGTCTTCTTGAGCGCCTTACTAACAAAATAGATGGGTGTTTGGACAGAGTTCCTGTCAGTCAGTAGTACTGCGCTGACTGCTCCCTGAGTCGCAGATAGGTACATGATCAGCTCTTCCCCTGGTCGGGGCGCGACAAGCTTTGGTAGGGCTGCTATGTGTTGTTTGAGCTGTTGGAAGGCTTCTTCTGCTTCCGCGGTTCACCTGAAGTCTCCCTTTTTTGTACACTTCTTGAGTGTTTTGAATAAGGGAAGTGACTTGTCCGCTGATTTAGATAAGAATCGGTTCAGTCCGGCTAGTTTGCCATTTAGGGACTGGACCTCCTTTAGTGTGCGCGGTGAGGGGAGGTCAATGACTGCTTGGGTCTTTTCTGGGCAAGGCTTGATCCCATCGGGTTCTATTAGATACCCGAGAAACATGCCTTCTGTAGCGCCAAATGTACACTTCTTAGGATTCAATTTCATGTTGATTCTCCTCAGTGTTTTGAACGTTTCCTCCATGTCGCGCACTAGTTCTTCCTCAGTATGGCTTTTGATGACGAGGTCATCGACGTATACTTCCAAGTTGCGGCCTACTTGTTTCTCGAACGCAGTGTCTACCAATCGTTGGTATGTTGCTCCTGCGTTCTTTAGGCCAAAGGGCATCTTTGTATAGCAATAGACCCCTTGACTTGTGTGGAAGGCCGTTTTTTCTTCATCTTCCTCCGCCATTTGAATTTGGTGGTATCCCTTGTATGCGTCCAGGAAGCATTTGAAGGGATATCCACACAGAGATTCGATCTTCCAGTCTATCTCCGGTAGCGGGTAACAGTCCTGTGGACATGCTTTATTGAGGTCTGTGAAGTCTACGCACATTCTCCAACTGCCATCGCTCTTCTTTACCATTACTGGGTTAGAGAGCCAGTCATGGTAGTACACTTCCCGCATGATGCCTGCGTTTACTAGTTTGTGTACTTCTTCCAGGATGGCTTTTGCGCGGTCTGGGGCTTGTCCGCGCTTTTTCTGTCGTATTGGAGGATATCCTTGTCGGATTTGTAGCTTGTGTTCCGTGATAGAACGTGGCACTCCTGTCATGTGCTTTGGCTCCCATGCAAAAATATCTAAGTTATTTTGCAAGAGTGCGCATATAGCTGATTTGCCTTTGTCAGACAGAGACCCGCCAATAGATACTTGTTGATCCGGGTAGTCAAGGTGGATGGCGACCTTTAGGTTTGGGACTTTGATTGCGCGCTGTTCTGGAGCATCGCTTACGTCGTTTGTCACTGCGTTGCATTTTTTGGGTGGTATGGTGGTATTGTAAAGAGTGACAATACCTCCTTCCACTGGGAACTTTAGCATCCCGTGCGCTGTGGATGGCACGGCGCGGATAGATGATATTCCAGGTCTCCCGATGATGCCATTGTACGGAGAGGGGGATCTGATTACCATGAAGTCCATCCAGGTGACTGTAGAGTGTGGTTTGTCACCAACTTCTACAAATAGACGCAATTGCCCCATGGGCCATATCTTCTCCCCTGTGAAGCCAGTGAGCGGTGCTGTGGCTGGGATCAACTGACTCTGTATCTCAGGTCGCAGTTTCTTGAAACAGTGTTCATATATAATATTAGCGGATGCACCTCCATCTATATACATGCGACGGATGTCGTGACCCCCCGTATGTATTTCAATGGTAAGTGGATCCACCACTGCGTTGTTCGCAGTCAGGGAGGGGAAAGAAATCTTGTTTTCCTTAGAAAACCGTTGACTGACCTTCTGTCTTGTCACGCGCTGCCATGGGTGTATCATATAGATGATATCTGCCTTTTCTTTTGATGCCTCCTTCTTGGCCCCTGGTTTTGGTTTGTCTTTCCCTTCTCTGATGTTTTTTACGAGGTGGTCCATCTTTCCTTCCTTTACCAATTTGTCAATCAATTGGCGCAGTTGGACGCACTCGTTGGTTGTGTGGCCTTTCTGTCCATGGTATTCGCAATAGCCATTCCCTGTGCGCCGATCCTCTGGGGTGCGCATTGGTGGTGGTTTCGGGAAGTTAGCCCCTTCCGTCGCGAATATTTCTTTTGGAGTTTTTGTTAATGGGGTGTACTTGTCGTTTCCCCTTCCACCGCCTTGAGTGCGATAACTCCTATTACGATTGCCGCCCTGGTCATTGGATTGTCTCCTTGACTCTTCTTGTGGCCTATGGTTCGAATAGCCTTTCTTGCTATCCGCAGCGGCTTCTTCTCCTTGGACGAAAGACCTTGTGCGCTTCATGAGTTCGTCGAAAGTTAAGGGAACCTTATCGTTTAACTTTTTTATCAAATCTGGGTTATTGATCGCATTCATAAAACCCGATATTTTTAGTATCTCTGGACACGCCTTGACTTTCATGCATTCGTCCTTGAAGCGTTCCATAAAAGCACTTGTGGGTTCCCCTTGTCGCTGTTTAACCCTAGCAAGTTCGACAGGGTTTTTGGCGCACTTCTTCCTTTGAGTAAAGTTTAAGCGAAACGCCTTGCGCAACTCCTCAAACCCATCGATGCTTCTACATGGAAGCTTGCTAAACCAGTTGCGCGCATTCCCTACTAATGTAGAGTTGAACATATGGCACCACACAGGTTGTGGCCAATTTTCGATAGTAGCTGCTGATTCGAAAATTTTTAGGTGATCATCAGGATCACCTGTCCCATCATATGTTTTGACGTTAGCAGGCATGCGCCTTTTCTTATTCTCCGAAAAATCGCTGATGCGCCTAGTGAACGCATCAACCTTTTGGCGACGCCAGGGAAGGGACATGTCTTCGTCTTCCTGGTCGCGGTATTTTCCTCTTGATTTCCAGTGTCCAGTCTCGCTGTCTTAGGAATCTCTTGAAGATGAGCGAACTCTTTTGTGACGCTTGCGTCGACTATCATCAGAGTCTGAACTCGCTCCTCTGCGGCGCTTGCGCCGACTACCCTCAGAGTCAGAGCTTGAGGGGCTTTCACTTGGGGAGCATCGTCGCCCAAGCCTATCTTGGATCCTGCGACTGCCAAGCCTAGCGTGGACATTGGCGCGCCGCTCCCCCTCTTCAGGCTCTTCCAGATGTTGAAGATCGGCTGCTTCATCATCCATAATCCTCCTTCCAATCCTGGTAAACACTGGTTGTTTGCGGCTATCCTTCTCGTGTCTTTCCTTTCAGTAGCGCGTTGGGGATGCCTCATGCTCAGGGTCGAAGTTGAGCCTGGCGTGCAGACTTTGGCTTGACCTCTTCTTTGCCTCCTCTCGCATGAGCGCAGCCAAGGCTTCGTAATTTTGAGATACAAAGTCGCTTGGCGCCAATTCGGAAGTGACTCCTTCTAACGCGATGGAGTCTGTTTCCAAGGCAGGATCCTTGTTTCGGATAGGCGCATTGGGAGGTTCAGTGAAGTTCACCTCTGGCATGGTAAGAGGAGTGTGCTCCAGTTCTACCGCGCTAGTACTTGTTGTAATAGCGGGGGTAGTCTTGGTAAGCGATTCCACTGTGGGAAAGACCAGATCTGAATACGCTCCTAAGCTTCTAGGCGTGCTGGTTGTCCCAGGGGCCTGCTTAGGGGGCGCATCCGCTTGATGCTTCTTCCCTAGTGGGTCATCATGCGCTTTCTTCCCATGCGGACTCTTGTGACTTCCGTGTTTCGTCATTCTAGTTCTTGGTAAAACTCTTAGTGTAGGGTCCCACGGATGGCGCCACTTGTTGATACAAAAGTTGGGCGTTCCTTGTGAGGGCTTCTATTCTCGTACCAATTAGATCTTAATGCTGGGTGGAACCTGCGCACTAAGAAAAAGAACCAACACCGTTAGGCTTATCGAGGGATTGTCTCCCCCGATTATCCTCCGGCGTGAGAGTAAGTAATCGAATTTTAGGGTTTAGTGAAGAGTTAGGGTTTGAATGAAGTCGTACCTTTACCGAGGGCATGGGTACCCTTTATATACACATGAAACCCTAGTAGGTTTCTTGTTCCCTACTCCTCGGCGTATTCGCCGACCTTGGATATTTGGTGTATATCCCCTTTATTTAGGAGATATTCCCAATCCTATCCGAAAATAGCTTTGGGCTTGGGCCTTGTAGGCCCAAACCGTATAAGTGGTAGTCCATTAATTGCCGTAGCGGCCCCTACGTGGTGGGCTTATATATTAGTATTGTTTACTAATCAGGTCCGTGGCCCGGGTGTAGACTATACGTCATCACAAATGAATATACTTATTTTAGTTAATAATTCATGCAATGGTCGTATATACTTGTGCAAGTTTTGTTATCTGCTAAATGTCGTCATGTTTTCTCATCTTTGGTGAAAATTTTGTAAGCGTGCAACGGAGTCAGTCTGTCTGAATATAACGCAGCTAACGAATGCCATTATTGTTATGTTAACTTTGAGAAGAAATGTATATATGAACCAATAAGTAATTAGCTGATAAAGCGTTTACCAATTATCAAACTTTGGTTGAATAATTTTGGAAAGTTATTGTTGCCATGAGTTGTGTTGATTTGGGCCTATACGAAGATAATGGATCCATTTGTAAATTTAACTGGGCACGTTATCACATGGGCTTAGGCAATGGCCAAAAGTCCAGAATCAAATCGTGATAAGGGATATAATTGAAGAAAGATGTGTCACCAGTTCGGTTATCGGGTTGTTCGGTTTATTCGGTTAGGTTAGTGCAGTTGCATTATTTTAGGTAAAACCGAAAACCAAACTTAACCGATACCGAATTTGAATTCGGTTCAGTTTTCGGGTTGACCTGAATAGCCCGAATTACATTATGTATCTATATATATATATATGTTCGGTTCGTTTTGGTTACATTTTTGCAAAACCATATCCAAACCAAAACCGAATATGTAATTCGGTTCGGTTTAGTTTTGAAAAATTCGGTTTGGTTATAAGTTTGGTCCGATTTCTCGGTTCGGTTTCGGTTCGGTATCGATTTCAGTTTTCGGTTTCTGTGAATATTACCCGATTTATGAACGTCCCTAATTGAAAACCAGCAAAAACATTGACAAACACAACAAAACTAAAATCAGAATCTAAAATATAACTCTAGTGCTTGTAATGTTTTTTAGTGTTTGCTAGCCCTTTTGAGGTGTGGATAATATATATGGTTTGTGATGTTATTTATTCAAGCTTCTTGATAATTTTTATATGAAGGATTTTCTACTCAATATAAAAATGCATGTCTAGCGTTAGATACATTCATAATTCGGCCTTAAACATCTGGACGTGAACTTGAGTTTTAAAATCCAAAATCAAGAAAAACTTTATAGAACTTTTCCGCAACATCTATAGTGATGTTATGAGATATGAAGTCATCATAACAGGTTATTTCTTGTTTCATTATCGTGGTCAAGAAGATTCATGACCAAAATTATCGTACCACGTATATTTACAAATACTTTTCCGAATATGTAACAAATAAAATTAGAAGTGTCAAAAACATGCTGCTTGAGATTTACTAGTTGAGAGGTTACTTTTTCTACCACTGCACATGTCTTTTGTGTTCGTTTTCACAAATTAATGTGTGCATATATAGAGTTCTTCGTATGTTGTATAAATAATTATTTTGCTTTGAACAACTGAACTTTAGGCCCTATTTGTTCTGTTTTCACTTACTATGTTCACTATTCATTATAAAGTATTCAAAGAATTGGTAGTTTGTATGTAGTATATATATATAACTTTAAAGTGTCTACGATAACCTTTAAAAGAGCAGGCATTATTTGATTTGAATCCATAAGGTGGTAAATCTCGTAGATTTGTTTATCAAAAGGAAAGTGATATTTCTTCATACTTTTTGTTTCTATATATCCTCCTACTCATGAGATTGAGATAAAGGGTAAAAATCAATGAATCAAACTAAGGTCATCCACAATGCACCACAGCGGATGGGTTTGATATCAGAAAAAGTGATGATTTTGCATGTTAAATAATTCAACGTTCCATTGTAGATTTTCACGTGATTCGCACATTGAATAGTTAGGTATAATACTCGTATGAGACTGAACAACCAACTTCACCACTATAAAATAATAACACAAAAATATCACTTTATTATATTACTTCCTTCGTCCCAAAATTATTGTCCCTCAATAAAAAACACAAAGTTTAAAAAAACATAATCATTATTACATTCTTTCTCTTATTTTTTTGCAAAATGACAATTTTACCCTTATACAATTAATTAAATTTTTAAATGATGTTTGTAATTTTTAATATTATTAGGTGGAATTTGGCAAACTTGTTACAATCTTCACCACTATATTTAGAAGGAGACAATAATTTTGGAACAACCCAAAATGAAAAAAATGACTATTAATTTGCGACGGAGAGAGTATGTACTATGACACATATTTTCTTGTACTTTTTAAGGTATTATATATATTAGGCTGATGTGTAAAATTATTCAACATTGTAATAATTTAATGCATTGCAAGTGTTTTATGTAAAAACATGACTTGATGACATGGAGGTGACATGACGATTTATTAAACTCAAAACCGTTTGATGCATTGGAGATGCTTAAGAGAGACGATTAGTGTATTACACATGTTACATGATTGTACTGATAGAAGGATAAGTAGGCACATTGAGTATGAGGATATAACATTGCTTTTATCAAAAACTCAGAAAAACGGTTGCTAAAAATAATACAGTACAATTAAGATACCTAAATCAATGGTTTTAGCAATCTGAGGACATCGGTAATTGTAAGTAGCCGTTGGAAAAAGTGTGGTAAAACGAAATGTGCAAAATTCAATCCCAATACAAGATCCGGTTTCTACTCTAACTACATTTCTTCTTATTTTTACTAGAAAACAACCCATTTTATTTATACCACAATAAAAAATTGAAATATGCAGAACTTTATAACTTTTTATGTTGATATAACAATGAGTTTTTGTAGCTAAAACGAAATGATAGTAAAAACAAAATGCTTTTTTTCCTTGTACTCAGTGCTTTAGGAATGAAAATACAGAGTAATATATTCGTTAACAAGTTATTTTACTTGCACGCAATCCTGTTACATATTTAATGATGGACCTTCACAATTTTATTTTATTTTTTTACTTTTATAAGAATATCTTTACGATCCCGTTCTGAATTTGTTTGACTTTATTTTATTATCATTTCCGTAATTAATAAGTCGTGAACGGTAAACCAAAAAGGCTGTGTCCAAAACTTAACGTGGATGTATCTTAAATTTTAGTTAACCTTATTTAATTTATTTAAGAAAAATAAATGTACTAAGATCTCTATAGAAGCATAACTTCATTATTTTTATGTTACTTACGATCACAAATGTGAACCGATTTATATCTTACCACATTCTTTCATAATAAACTGATTAAATACATCACATTAAAAAAACTTAAAAAGTGTATATTTGCATACATAACTATTTGCAAAAGTTATAAAATACTATAAAACCGAACGAGCACTTAAGTGAATATGGTTAGTACCGTAATTCTTTAAAAGGTGTAAATCGATGGAGACACTCTAACCTCAAGCACCACCGAGGTGGTTTGTACCGTAATTGGCTTCCCTTGTAGCAAAACAACATGTTCTCAGTTGAGTCCATGTGATGCTAACAAGACTTCTATTTATTTTACTTTGTTTGCACAATGTGGTTTAGATGAAAATTGACCCTACTTTGCAAATCAGAAGTTTATGTTTGGTACGTGACTTTGTTCGAGATTAGTACCCCATCCGATAGTATATGGTACTGTTGTTTTTAGAGTCATATTCTTATATCTTATATTTTAAAAAAGAAAACCGATTTTCTGACAAACTCTATTGATATGCATCGAGACCAACATGAAAGAGATAGAATGTCAAATACCAGGATTATATAAGAACAACGAACGCTTCACAACCACCGCTATACACTACATGTCTTCTACCATTTGATTAATATCTGAAAACTATAAATAATTTGAAAAGTATCTTTTCGCAACAGTTTTACGCAAATACTATTGCCTATCATATAAAAAAAGAGTTTGAAACACAAATTTTTTCCAAAATATAACAAAAAGTACATCATTAAAAATAGCTTGGCAATATCGATTCTAAACATGAAATCTACCTTTTGAAATGGCCACCTTTGATCGGGTATAGTACCTCCGGACCCGGCAGACTGGTCCGGACATCCCCATAACTTTAACCGCGGCAGAGTCAGTTCACAATAGAACGGAGTCTTGCCAAACCAAGACAAGCACATGCCTCGGACTCCCCAGACCGGGGCAGAATATATACTCTGCCGCGGCAAATACGCAATTGGACTACCCCACTTGATCTGACAGATAAGGCATAAGTAAACTCTGCCTTGACAACACAAGTGGACTCCGCTCTGACACACGTCCGCAGAGACGGCGCAAGTTGATCTGACACTAACCGATAAGGCACAGGTCAACTCAGCTACAGTAAATACGGGTAGTATAAATACCCCAACTCATTTATTACTGCTCAACTAACTGCATTTACTATACACATAGTCCGCACTTAAATTACCTCTCAAGATACTTACTCTTACGCCCGAGGTTAACCGCGGAACCCCCCTTCCGCGGTAAGACTAACGGTGCTATTTCTCTTAGCAGTTTACTCAAGGTACTCGGTGCAAGATCTACTCTCCAAAGGCTAGTCTAACCTAGGTCTGGGAGCGTGTCAAAGATTTGTACTAACAAGTTGGCGCCATCCGTGGGACCAGTTACACAAACTGCGTTTCAAAAGGAAGAAAAATCTACCATGAGCAACCAAGAAAACAATCCTTCTCCTTCACTGGAACCTTTCACCGTGCATCACACTCGCAACATGGAAAAAGAGAAGGAGCGGGAACACCGTGCGGAATCCCTTCCGGATGAAGCAATCAGGGAGTTTTGCAATCAGCACTACGACCGATTGTCGCCGCTAATGTCTGAGAAGGTCCGTGCAGAGAAGCTGAATCAAGTAAGAACTCGCCTTGATTTTGAGGATGTGTCGCGGGAAAACCCTTCCCCGCAAGAACCATCCAGAAATTCTCAGTCAAGATCCCTATGGGAAAGAAAGAGTGAAAAGAGGCGAAAAACCAGCCCCAGCTACAGATCGGGACCCTCTGAAAGCTCCCACTCCCGAAGCATTTTCTCCAGACTTGGCAAAGAGCCCAGGGGCGGCGACAAAGAAACGGAATACCCCCGACCTGCCATTTTTACCCGTTTGGGAGAAAGGAAGGGGGATGTTAAGTCGCGCCTAGGAGAAAAGAAGGCGGACATATTTTCTAGGCTCATAACTAAAAGCAGTGCTAGAAGAGAGCGCAGAAATGAAGCGCAGCGTTACAGACAAGGTACGCGCCCCCACGAGGAAAGAGGCTCAGAAAGCAACAGGAAAAGATCACCCAGCCCAACCCTCAGCCGCGTCCCACGCTCCCGGGAACATGGAACCGGGAGTAGGTCCACGTACTCCGGCCCTGAGCGACCACGGAAGAAGACACCCGTAGAAAGTGAGGACAGTGCGGGGGAATACTGGGAGGCAAGATCTGAAAAAAGCAAGGGGCAAAAAGATGATCTTTATCATCCCTACGACGTTGAAGACACTAATCCCTTCACATTGAGGATTAGGGGTTTCAAATTCCCAAAAAGAACCAGAATGCCCAACAATGTCAAGACTTACGACGGGACCGGGGATCCGGAGGACCACATGAAAAGCTTCTGCACCGCAGCCAAAGTGGAGCGGTGGGCTATGCCCACATGGTGTCATATGTTCAACTCCACCCTCATGGGGCATGCCCGAATGTGGTTTGATGACTTGCCGGCGGAAAGTATTGACAGCTTTGAGGATCTCAAGAAGTACTTCTTGTCCTACTTCCTCCAACAGAAGAAGTATACTAAAGATCCGGTGGAGCTCCATCACATCAAACAGAGAGAAGGGGAGACAACAACGGCATTCGTTGACTGTTTCAAGTCAGAAAGCATGCAGGTAAAGGGTGCCCCGGAATGCATGAGAGTCTCAGGGTTCATGCACGGAATTAACAACCCAGAGTTAATCAGGAGACTCAATGATAAGATCCCAAAGACCATGGACGAGATGTGGAAAATCACCACTGCTTTTGTCCGAGGGAAAACTGCCGCGGCAAATCTGTCTAGGAAAAAACAGGACCGTCCTTCGTGGAAGTCCGGTGAGGGAGGATCCCGGGCAACCAATAGCCAGCCTTTTGACAGAAAGACGGAATTCAAACAACGCTCCAGGGCTGACCGGAAGCGTAGCGACAGATTTACACCCCTCACAAAAACACCCAAAGAGATTCTTGCAATGGATTCAGTCAAGTTCACGGCCCCACCGCCAATGTCAAGCCCGGCCGAGTCCAGAAACAAGGACAAATACTGTGACTTTCACAGAGAAAGAGGCCACCACACGGACGAATGTTTCTAATCGAGAAAACAAATCGAAGAAGCGGTCAGAACAGGGCAGTTGGCACATCTAGTGAAAGAGATTAAGAATGGGAGCCAAAAAGGCGGGACCCCCAAGAGCGGCAAGAAAGATACAGCGGCTAAAGATAAAGCCCCAGCCATATTCATGATACAGGCCTTGCCGCGGAATGTGAAGCAAAAAACAACCTCTAGCGCCTACCCCAACATGGAGATATCTTTCCCCCTATAAGGGAGGATGACTGGGACGATCATCCGCTGGTGATAAAGGCAGAAGTAGGCGGACACCATGTGCACCGGATGTACGTGGACAATGGTAGCGCCTCGGAGGTTTTGTACGAACACTGCTTCAATCTCTTGAGTCCGGAAATTAAGAAAAGAATGATCCCTGCTGCGACCCCCCTGCTTGGATTCAGTAGAGAGTTGTCGTGGCCTTTGGGACAGATTCTATTGGAGGTAACCTTAGGAGATGAGAAAAACTCCTAAAGTGCGTGGATGAATTTCATGATTGTCAGATCGCCCTCCCAATACAATGGCATCATAGGCCGACCGGGGATAAGACAGCTTAAACTCATTCCCTCCACGGCCCACGGCATGGTTAAATTCCCCACCCAATGAGGGGTAGTCACAATACATAGTGACAAAATCACGCCCAGGGAATGCCAGATGGTAGCGGAATCCTCATCACAGCAAAGTTTCGACGAAGTACCGGCCAAAGAAGGCATGAAGGTCGCGATACATCCTAAGTTCGCGGACCAAACAGTCACCCTGGGGGGAAGCCTGACGAGCCAAGGAAAGAAAGACCTATGCGATCTGTTGCAGAATAACTTGGACATCTTCGCTTGGCAACCGTCGGATATGACGGGCGTGCCGCGAAACACAGCAGAACATAGGCTTAATATCCGGGATGGGTACGCGCCAGTAAGGCAAAAGAAGCGCGGGCAAGCTCCTGAAAGAAACAAGGCCATCAACGAAGACGTGGCAAAGTTGGTAGAGGCGGACATAATGCGAGAGGTCCATTATCACGACTGGGTATCAAATCCGGTCTTGGTTAAGAAAAGCGACGAAACTTGGCGAATGTGTGTCGACTTCAAAGACTTGAACAAGGCGTGCCCAAAAGACTGCTACCCTCTACCGGAGATTGACTACAAAGTGGAATCTCTCTGCGGCTACACCTTCAAATGCTTCTTGGACGCATACAAAGGGTATCACCAAATACAAATGGCCGCGGAAGACGAAGAAAAGACCGCCTTCCACACGAACCAAGGAATATTTTGCTATAAAAAGATGCCTTTCGGATTGAAGAATGCCGGAGCCACCTATCAACGATTGGTGGATATGGCTTTCAAAAAACAGATTGGGAGGAATCTAGAAGTGTATGTGGACGACTTGGTCATTAAAAGCTATTCGGAGACGGAGATGCTAAGAGACGTAGAAGAAACCTTCAGAACGTTGAGGAAAATTAACATGAAGCTAAACCCGAAAAAGTGCACCTTTGGGGCAGAGGAAGGAATGTTCTTGGGCCACCTGATCAACAAAAATGGAATTGGGGCGTGCCCGGATCAATCTGCTGCGGTTGCTCAGTTACCTTCCCCCCGCACACTCAAGGAAGTACAGAGCCTAAATGGGAAGTTAGCAAGTCTCAACCGGTTCCTATCAAAATCCGCAGAAAAATCCTTGCCGTTCTTCAAAACATTAAAGAAATGCATCAAGAAAAGTGATTTTCATTGGACAACAGAGGCAGAGCAAGCGTTCAAGGAAATGAAAAACCACATAGCCAACCCTCCCACCCTGACGGCTCCGCGACCATGGGAGGAACTGCTAATGTACCTATCCGCGGCACAGGAAGCCATCAGTGCAGTCTTGCTGGTGGAGAGGGGCCCAATCCAGCAACCCATCTACTTCATTAGCCGCACCTTACAACCTCCGGAAGTAAATTACGCCCCAATGGAAAAGTTAGTCCTAGCACTGATCCACGCGGTCAAGAGATTGAAGAGATATTTCCAGGCACATCCAGTAATTGTCATCACGGATCAGCCCATCAAGCAAATGCTCGCAAAAACAGAAAAAACTAGGAGACTGGCTAAGTGGACTATTGAGCTAGGAGGACATGATATCAGCTTCAGGCCGCGGACCTTGATTAGAGGACAGGTGCTAGCTGACTTCATCGCGGAAATCCCAGAAGAAAATACTCCGGCCTCCGTAGATGCCGCGGCAGAATATCCGTATGTTGAACCTTGGAGCTTGTACACGGACGGATCATCCTGCCAAGAAGGATCCGGAGCAAGTCTGATTCTTACAAACCCTGAAGGTGCGGAATTTACTTACGTGCTAAGGTTTGAGTTTGATGCATCTAACAATGAAGCGGAGTATGAAGCATTAATAGCAGGTTTAAGGATAGCGGAGCAAATGGGAGTCAAGCACCTATCCGCGAATGTCGACTCCCGGCTAGTTGCAAACCAGATCAATGGGGCCTACGAAACCAAGGAAGCAAGTATGGCTTCGTACTTGGCGAAAGCCAAAGCCTTGATACAAGGTTTCCGCACATTCTCCATCAGGCAGGTGCCACGCAGCCAGAACAAACAAGCAGATGCTCTAAGCAAGATAGCCTCCACCAGTTTTTCTCATTTGTCAAAGCAAGTTCTCGTCGAAACACTGAAGGTAAAATCAATCGAAGGGAAGGAAGTAATGGCCGTGGTTGAGGAGGAAGAGGAGACTTGGATGACCCCCCTCATAGCCTACCTAAAAGACGAAGTACTTCCCGCAGATCCAAAAAAGGCCAGAAAATTGAAACTCAAGTCGCGGCAATACTCTGTTATTGATGGGGTGTTATTCCGCAAGTCCTTCCTAGAGCCATGGTTGCGATGCGTAGGTCCGACGCAGGCAAGCTACGTCATCCGAGAGATCCATGAGGGCTCGTGCAGCATGCACTCAGGACCGCGGTCTATTGTGGCCAAGGCGATCAGATCCGGATACTACTGGCTTGCCAGGTACACCGACCAGTCCCCAGGAACCCCCAGCAAAAGTTAACCCCCATTACCTCCCCCTGGCCGTTTTACAAATGGGGGATAGACATCTGCGGCCCATTCCCAGAAGCACCGGGAAGGATCAAATACCTGATAGTCGCAATCGATTACTTTACAAAATGGATCGAAGCCAAGGCTCTTGCAACAATCACCGGCAATCAGGTTAAAAAGTTTGTTTGGGATAACATTGTATGCAGGTTCGGGATTCCGGGAGAAATAGTCGCGGACAATGCCAAACAATTCCGGGACAACCCCTTCAAAGATTGGTGTGAAAAGCTCAACATCAAACAACGATTTGCGTCGGTCAAGCACCCGCAGGCAAATGGACTAGTAGAAAGAGCAAATCGAAGCTTGGGGGAAGGCATCAAAGCAAGGATCGATCAAGGAAGCCGGGACTGGCTGGAGGAAGTTTCGCACGTGCTATGGGCACACAGAACTATGATCAAGTCCAGCAATGGGGATACCCCATTCTCCCTGACATATGGGACGGAGGCTGTCATCCCCGTCGAAATAGGAATGCCATCTCTAAGGTGCGCCCTGTTTGATCCAATAGCAAATGATGAAGACCTGCAACTAAATTTGGATTTAGTTGAAGAAAGAAGAGAGGTCGCGGCAATCCAAGAAGCCAAAAGCAAAACTCAAATGGAGAAGTATTACAACGCCAAAGTCCGCGGCACAAACTTCAGGCCGGGAGAGTTCGTCTACCGCAGCAATAATGCAAGCCTTGCGGAAGACACCGGCAAGCTAGGCCCCAAATGGGAAGGCCCATATGAAGTCGTGGAAGCTTTGGGGAAAGGAGCTTACAAGCTCAGAGGTCAAGATGGTCGGGATATACCCCGGACTTGGAACATCCGGAACCTCAAGAAATGCTATTTGTAATTAGGTGTAAGCACTCCCATCTTTTGTATGCAATAGCGGGAGCCCATGTTTATAAGCTAAGTTATCTACTATGTATTACTCTTATACTCAAATGATATGTGGGGTCTGATCAACTCCATAATTTTTCCCAGAAAATTTTTACCTTGTCATTTTCTAAGTTCACACTTGCATGCATGTACGACACGGACTACGAAATCCGGACGCGTAAGCGGCCTCACAAGCCCGGCATGAGGACATTGAACCTCAAACTTTCCAAGGCATATAAGTGGTATTGCAAACCCATTGACCATATTACGCTATCCCCGGAAATATTAAGTACGGATACACAGAGATAGTAACCTAAGTCCGGCCTTATGAGCCCCGGCAAAAACAAACAAGTAATGAAAAAACAACCAAGTGTTAATACACATGAAAGTTGGTCAAGTTACATTCATTATCCCAACGATTACAAGATACGCGGATGCATTCATCCGGATTACATTCCCAAAAAACGATAAGGATTACAAAGCTTCACAATAACGCGGCAGGGCAGATATAGTCAAAATATCCCCCGAACAACAGCCGCACGCACCTAATTCTGAGGATCCTCCGGATTCTGGGAGTCCAGCATGGAGGAGTCAAACATGTCATCATGAGTAACACCATCTCCAGCCAAAGAACCTTCCACAGTAGCCCCGGTTTGAGAAACTTCTGTAGCAACACCGGTCGCAGGCTCGGCGGATACCGCAGCAACACTGGCGGAAGGCTGGGGACCAAGAGGGTTGGGAAGTACAACGGCAAGACCCTTGTCCGAATAATCAAACTCCACCCCATACCTCTTGTTCTTGAACTCTTTGTAAGTCGCAATAGCTCGGGGGCGGCGAGTAACAAACCGGAGCACAGACTCCGGTAAAACAGTCTCTTCCGCAACCGGAGCTTTGAAGGTCAGCTCCTCGGTCTTAGGATGACGATGCTCCTCCAAAACCAATTTCGCCATCAAGTACTCAAGTGGGGCATCCCGACACTCCTCCAAAGAATCCAACAAAGGAAAAGGCACTTGAGACAACCTGACCACAGACTCATCATAACGTTGCTTGGCTTCCGGGTCATAGGCCTCTATCTAGTCAAGTTTTACGCCCTGCGACCCATGCACAATCCCGGCCTCCAACCCCTGGCGTACACCGTCCTTAATGGCCGCGGAAATGCAACCACCAAGCCTCAGCTTCAGATCCTCGGACTCCTTAAATTTTTCAATAACATACCTGAATCCGTGGCCGATAACCCAGCGGCGGCCTTCAACAGCCCTCAAAGTCTGGGGAAAGAGCTCTGTGTCAAACTCTTCGTTGATCGCGACCAGCCTTTTATCCATCTCCGCGAGATGATTTTCGAAAGTGGCATGGGCGGCGCTCATACTATCCTCCACAATTTTCTCTGTCTCAGTCTTAAATTGTTGCTTAAGTGTGTCGCAAAGGACTTCTAGGCCGGACACCTTTTCAGACAGCACCTCCTTCTCACCACGCAGCTCTACAACTTCCGCAGCTAGCCCCGCATTCTTCCCAATCAAGGTTTCAACTTCTGGAGCTAACCTTTTAACCTCAGCCCAGAGCTCATCCAGCTCCTTATCCTTATCATCCACAACCGATTGCAACGAAGACACTTGGTCGCGGATAGCCATAACCCCGGCATTCTCACCCTCCAGCTCGGACAACTTAACCTTCAAACCAACAACCATCTTCTTCTTCCCTTCCAGTTACTTCCTCAACCTGCCATTTTGGTACAGAGTATTTTCCAACCTCAGTCGCACCTCAGAATTAACACAGATCTGGTGGGTAGATAGCTTATTGAACTCATTCATCAGGTCCTCGTTAGTCATATCCCTCATATCAGATGCAAAGACCAGAGTTGCAACATTGTCAACGATACTGCGGCAGACCCACGGATCGTCCATCTTGAAGCCATTTGTAGACAACCATTTGGGGACATAAGTAGAAGAAGTATCCGCGGTCTCAACAGATACAGACTTCTCAAACTCATCAGAACCACTCGCATCCTCTTCCTCATTGATGGCATGACTGGACGAAGCAATTACACCCTCAGCATGTCCGGAAGGCTTGTCCTGATCAGATACCTCAAGACTTGGCATTTTGGACTCCACATTCTCAGACTCGTTAATATCCGCATGGGGAGTCTCAGAATTCCCCTCAGGCCGCTCTTGAGTAGGTGTGTGGGACGAAGAAGAAATGAAAGTTGTATTCTTCGTAATTCCCTCATCCGTCTGAGGACCGGAGCGGTTCAAGCCTGACCCCGACTCATCTTCAAGATCCACAGTAATAGGACCTTCCGCGGAAGGATCACCTGAAAAATTCAAACGCGTAAGTACGGATATAAAACAACAAGAAAAGAGAACAACACACAAGGGTATTGTAAGCAGCTCATACCAGATCCAGCCGCATCCCCCTTGCGAACAAGCTTCTTCTTCTTTTTTGGTGGCTCAGGCACATCAATAACCACCCTCTTCTTTCCGGCTTTCTTGCCCTCCTTAGCCGCAGAAATCTCATCAACCACCGTATGTTGCACCACCTTCACCACACCCTCCCGCGGTTGAAGGACACGCGTAGCAGTCTCAGCCCTTAAGGACTTCTCGTCCTTCTCCAAGGTGCGTTCCCCGACCTTCACCTTGAATACGTCAGGCTGGTGGATATAAGAAAACAAGTCCATCTCTGCAACGCAAAGCAAGTAAAATTAGACGCGGAAGAACACAAATAGAAAACGAAGATACAAGCAAGTCTATTCAACCCACCCGTTTCATCCGGCCGTAGAAACGTCGGGCGGGCACTATCATCATCCCAAGTTTGGCTCAAACCTATGACGTTCAGAAACTCCTCCGGATATTTCTTAAATGGAGCCCTATTAGCATCCAGGCGCCGCAACAACTCTAGATCCACACCCACATCGGAAGGCGGAGGGTCGCGGTCCACAGACGTTCCCTCAAACCATGGAATATCCAAAGGGAAGATGGTCTTTTTAATGAAAAAGAAATGGTCCTTCCAGTTCTTAACCGAATCTAGGGCACTAGTATAACAGACGGGGACAACTAAAGATTTTGGGCCTTTCCTCTTCTCTAACGTCATCCAACCATTGTTAACACCCGCATAATAGAAATTCCTAAACAAATCTATAGTCGGTACACCACCATGGACGCGGCAAAGTATCTCAAAGTGGCTAACCCTACAAGCCGCAAATACGGATAACTGTGATAAATGAATCTGGAAATACTCTAATACGCGGAGCAAAAACAATGAAAGGGGAATCCTAAAGTTACCGAACTCAAAAAACCTAGTATACACCCCTAACATTCCTTCCGGAGCATCTTTAATAGTATCATTCGGTCCGGGCGCTATCGGTAAAAGATGCCCTGGAATCTTATACTTATCACAAAATGCGTTTACATCTTCCTGACTAAGTTTGGAGGTTACCGTACTTATATGCGCCATTCTAAAGGCTAAATGAAGAATAAGTATGAAAGAGGGCTGATGAACTCAAATAAGTACATTTTATTACTATCATTTATCCTATTAATTTGACTTGTTTTACTATATTATGTATGAGGATTGATACTTAATCGTTTACTTTTGTAATTCTCAGGTAAAAACAAGCATTTGGTGAAACTTAGCGATTATGGACTAAAAACGGAGTAAAATGATCAAGATTGGAATTGGTTGTTGGAATGAAGAGAATGAAGACCACTGCCTAACTTTGAAGAATGCGCCGCATGGATTTATCCCATGCGCCGCATATGAAACTTTGGTCAACGAAGAATAACCAACTTGTTCTGCTCCAGATGCGCCGCATCTCACTCATTACATGCGCCGCATCACTATCAATATTTCACCAGATACGATCCAAGATACAAGAGGACATGTGCCGCATCTAAAGATGAAGATACACCGCATCTTCTGGCGGTGTACGAATATTCCTGAATATTATAATCTTGGACCCCACGCGAAGTTAAGTACATGCGCCGCATCTACTTACTAGATGCGCCGCATCTTACCCTCAGACAGAAACTATAAATACCCCAAGACCAGACGAATTCGATGTGACATATATTATATACGAGACCGAAGACCAGAAACCTAGGACGAATTCAGTCAAGGCAGCAGCACAAGACACACCCAAATCAAAGATACAAGAGCTGTAAGAAGGTGCTGCATGTGTTTAATTCATTAAGTAGTTTTGTTTTATTGTGTTAGTAAACTTTAATTCATCAAGATTGGTGGCTTGTGTAATGTGACAACGGAAAGGTTGCACTCCCTTAAAACTGCTTTCTCATCAATTAAAGTTTATATGTTAGTGTCTTTGGTGACTTTTATTAGTGCATTGATAACCTCTGTGGCTAGCTGAGCGTTGATCGGGTCGCCATGCCTCTGCCCTCGCCTGTTTATTAGATGCCTATGCATTCTATGGTCTGTAGAAAAGTAGGAGAAAGATAAATAGGATAGTCATAAGTAATCATTAAGGGTTTACTCGCCGATAAGATTAGAACCAACGAGAAAGGACTTAATCTCGGTGCGTTGCATCGAACTATACACTTCATATAACACTAGCAATAAAACAAGTGACAAACTACTTATCATAAGGACAACCCTCTTATTGTCTCGAGTATTTATCTGTGTACGTGTGTGTTACTTGCTGATTCGTGCCTATTGGTTTAGTTTATTATTTAATTGCAACCAAATCGTGCCAGTCTCTCAGGCTGAACCCCCTTGCGTTAGAATAGGTTGTATAGCTAACTTAATATATTAAAATACTGATTAGAATAACTAGATAATACGTTCCACTCTTAGTGATCGACACTCTACTTACCATTATATTCATACTGACCGGGTACACTGCTCGTTAAGTGTGTGTGTTATTGATAAGTCGGCTAAATATAAATTTAAAACTTGAGTAGGCATTAAAACTGCTAAACCGCAACGACACGCACGCGCATCAAGTTTTTGGCGCCGTTGCCGGGGAGTGAATTGTTATTATCTGTTAATTTGATTAGTATTTTAATTAGGTTTTTAATTTTTTATCTAACCGCTAATTTTGTTGTGTATTAGTTTAATTTGCATTCATTGTACTATTTTGCATATTTTCTGTTTTTGTGTGTTATTTGTTTGCTTTTGTTTGTGTTTATTTTCGTGTGTTTTTATTTGTTTTAATTTTTCGTATTTTGTGTGTTCTGCTAACGTTGTACTGAGCTAAATCGAACGATACGGCGCATCTGATTTATCAGATACGGCGTATTGCGTTCAATTTTTTATAAAATACAACGTGTTTAATTAATTCGATACGACGCATCTTTTCCCCAAGATACGGCGTATCTGTTTTTAATAAGAAATTTTTTCTAAGCGATAAAGCGATACGACGCATCTTTTCCCCAAGATACGGCGTATCTGTTTTTGATAAAAAATTTTTTTCTTAACGTTAACGCCATACGACGCATCTGCTTCAGCAGATACGGCGTATCTATTATTTTAATTAAAAACAGTTTTCGAATTATTAAACAGATACGGCGTATCGATTTTTATCGATACGGCGCATCCTCTGAATCAAAAATCTTATATTTTGAAACGTAACGAAAATACGGCGCATTAACTTTCGTTAATACGACGCATTTAATTTTAAATAAATATCGATTTTTGATTATTAAAACAGATACGGCGCATTCTAATTTCTAAGCGGCGTATCTATTTTCTGAATAAAGTCTGATTTAATTTTAACGATTATAAGATACGGCGTATCCAACTTTTTGGATACGGCGCATCGTCTGCAGATATCAGTAACTTTAATTTTTCGTATTCCGTTTTCGTTGTTAATTTTCTGCTATATTACTTTCTTGAGCATACCCTACTGATGCTTTTGTGTTGATTTCAGGAAGTGCATGACCAGGAGTTCGACTAAGAACTTGATTCAACATTTCGAAGATCCTGAACGAGCCCTACATTCGCTTAAAAGGCTTTTCAACACAAGAAGCTTTGATCTTTCAAGTTCACTTGAGCTTGATTACTTTTCTGAAGAAAAAGAGGAAGTTGAAACAGAAACAATGGGCGAAAACACTACTATGGAGGAATACATGAACAGTACCCGTACTGATTACACTTCAGGAGTTGCTAGACCAAAGTTTGATGATAAGTCAAAATTCGAGTTGAAGGGTCAGTTTCTCAAAGAGCTCAGAGAGAATGCTTTCAGTGGGACGGAACATGAGGATGCTAATGAGCATGTTGAAAAGGTCCTGGAGATTGCAGATTTGTTTACTTCAGAAGGAGTCACTGACGATCAACTCATGCTTAGAATCTTTCCAATCTCACTAAAAGGAGCTGCTAACAAGTGGCTAAGGAATGAACCTGCTAGTTCAATCACTACATGGGAAGGTTTGAAGAGCAAATTCCTGAAGAGATAATGTCCACCTGCTAAGACTGCTAACAAAATGGAGGCTATCAACAGTTTCAAGCAAGAGCCTGATGAAACTCTTTATCAAGCTTGGGAACGATTTAAAGATTTATTAATAAAATGTCTTCAACACTATCTAACCCCTATGCAGGAGTTAATATTGTTTTATCAAGGATTGGACGTGCCTACTAGACAGATTTTGGATGCTAAGGGAGCTGTACCTCAAATGAGTGCAACTAATGCTAGGAAAGCGATCCAAGAAGCTGCTGATCATTCTCAGAAATGGCACGATGGGACCTCTACTAGATCTAAGAGCAGCACTAATTTTGACGGGATTGCTGCTATTCAAGCTCAATTGGATAAAATTAGTAGAGAGATGAAGAAGCGAGATGAAAGAGTGTATGCTGCCCAAGTTGGATGTGAAAAGTGCGAAGGACCTCACTACACTAAAGACTGCCCGAACAAGAATGAAAGTGAGACATTTGAAGAAGCATATTACACCCAATTTGGACAACCATTCCGACCTTCAGGGAGATTTAGGGAAGCTACACCGGGATTCTATCAAAAGAATAACTTCAATCCCGCTTATCAAGAAAGGAGGCAGACTTTAGATGACACTCTAAAGCAAATTATGGCCGATGCTGCTAAAAGACATGAAGAGAATACTGTTATGATCAAAGAAATCCGAGCTTCAACGGACACTACTACAAGAAATCAAGGAGCTTCGATCAAAGCATTGGAACAACAAATTGGTCAAATGAGCAAAGTTCTTCAAGAAAAGGGATATGGAAGTTTACCTAGCTCAACCGAAACCAACCCAAGAGATCATGTCAAGGCCATAAGCACCACTGAAGAAGTCACTCCTTGCTTACCTAGAAGATCGATGAATGGTAATGATGGTGCAAGACCCGAATTTTTCTTTAATTCTTCAATCAGTTTAAGGAGACTACTCAAAGAAAAGACAAAGATTGAAGAAGAGATCAAGGCTACAATGAAAGAAGGGAGCTCTGCAACCGATTTTAATGCCTTGCCTAATAAAGAAAAAGACCCAGGAAGTTTTACTCTCCCTTGTTCAATTAATAATATATCTTTCAATAATGTGTTAGCTGACTTAGGAGCTAGTATTAGTGTTATGCCTCTTAAAACATTCACTACCCTAGGACTAGGTAAATTAACACCAACTAAATTACTTATTGAATTGGCTGATAAAACGGTAAAACGACCTGAAGGGATTGCTAATAATGTGCTAGTTAAGATTGAGAAGTTTATTTTCCCTGTAGACTTTGTTATATTAGATATGCCCGAGGATGTTAAGGTTCCTTTAATCCTTGGTCGACCTTTCTTGTCTACTGCCCATGCTAAGATTGATGTGTTTAAAAGAAAAATCTCATTAAGGGTAGGGAATAATAAACTAGTCTATAAGTGCCAAGATCCTGTTAAAAGCATAATTAGAGGTGTCTACATGCTAGGATTAAGAGAGCGTATGGACCTCGATCTTGAAGCTAGGCTCATGGGAGAAACATTGATTCAAAACAACTCAATTAATCCTAATCATGAGAACTTTGAGGAATTCATTGACCTTAATGTACCTACCGAACTTAGACGCAATGTTGTTAATGATTCTGATGATGAGTGGTATGATTGTGTAGTAATTAATAAACGTAGGAGAATAGTTGAGAAAACGTATTTGAATAATGATGTGTTTATTGAACTACCACCCCACCTTGCTTATTTATGCCTATATGATAATAAGAATTTCCCGTCTATCATTTTGTCATCTCTGCCCGAAAGGGACAGGACTTTGTTTATACAGATATTAAAGAAGAACGGCGAGGAAATTAAGGATGAGCAAGGAGTGTTCAATATTACCGAATTGGCAATGAGGGAGCGCGATGTTTCCGACTCCTTCAATGATCGATATATTTTATTTTTTTTTTCTTGAACGATCAACATCAATGATCGATATTAAAAGAGCTGAACGTGAGTCTAACTTGAAGACTCTGGAATAAAGACAAGTGCTTACCGGGAGACAACCCGGATTTATCTTTTAATTTTCTGTTTATGTGTCGAGTCAGTCAGGCCGCAGAGGATACGGCGCATCTCAATTCTGAGATGCGACGCATCTCCTGCAGATGGTCATATCTTATTTTATTTTTCTGCATTTTTTATTTTCGAATTTAAAACTTTTTATCAGTTTATTTTAATGCGGCGCATACCTGGTTAAGGATGCGGCGCATCTTTTATTCTGATCCGTATTTATTCCAGGCTCGATACGGCGTATCTTCTTCCATATAGATACGGCGCATCGACTGACCTGATGATTTTCATTTTTAATTCTTATGTTTTATTTTTCCCTAACTACTAATGTGTTATGCAAGTTGAACCTTTCTTACCTTAGGTGTGTTTTGAAGCCTTGGTGGTATTATAGATTCCTGCATTTCCTGTGGATACATCTTATATGAAGCTTAAACGTTCTAATCCACAAGAAAGATGATTTTTGCTCTACTACTAATGGAGGATCATACCGAGCAAATCTCAGGGGAGTTTTTCTGTTCTAATTCTTTTATTTTCCAGTTTTTAACCTTTTATACAAACAACGAGGACGTTGTTTAACTTAAGTGGGGGGATTGGAGAATTAGAACACTTAACACTTACTTGTCCTAAACTTTTCAAAATATGCTTAAAATGTGCTTAATATATCAAAATTTAAAATTTTTAGCGTGTTTTTGTTTAAGATCTAAGTTGCATAGCTGCACACATGACGTTATTTTCAAAAATTGTGATTTTTCAAAACTCACAAATCTATGAGTGTGCCGGTGACTTGTAAACTTTAGAACTTGGCTTGTATACTATTCGAGACCACCATAATAAGTATTATTTTATATAATTGGAATGACTTGTCTAAATTGGTAAAATTTCTAGGATTACACCCAAATAGTCTTATATGTTATGTGATATTAGCTAACTACACTGGTTAGTTAACCCCCGTATAACCCTTTTGTTACTCTCACTTTTAGAGTAAGATACCCCTAGAAAAACAATCAGAGCCATTCCTTTCGTTTCATACACCTATGTTTAAAATGTTTCGTTACACCCTTACACCTTAGCCTACCCTGTAGATTAAAATCCGTGGTTGGTTAATTGCTATAGGCAAAGTGTGTTTCCTTACATTACCTGTGTTCGCGTGCGTAATTCATTATCTATGGTTAGGTCGGGAAATTGCACAATGCAATTGGAGTGAAAGTAAATATTGTATATCTTTGAGTTTATTTTTCGTGTGTTTACTACTTTCACTATTACCGTTATTTCTGAAGTTATGAAAAGTATGGAAAAATTATCCAGAATTATTGTTTTGGTGATGTGGTGAAATTTTACACATATATGTTGATGTCAAAAAAAAAAAAAAAAAAAAAAAAAAAAAAAAAAAAAAAAAAAAAAATCGAAAAATGAGAAAAGAAAAAGAAAAAAAAAAAAAGTTGGAAGATTGATAAACCAACGATGTAAAGTTATGTAAGTGGTCGATATCACCACTATTTGTTGTATATATTTATGGATTGAATGGGAGTTGGCAGTTATGGGAACGTCAACTAAGGTTTATTCTTTGATTAAGATCTTGTTGAGTATATTCAATGATATGAGTCTTATTCATGGGATGGTTGGGATAGTGATTAACCACACTTAGGATTTTAATTTATTTGTTTTGTTTATTTTTTATTTTACACCAATTTATATCCCAAATATTATCCATACCCTGTATTATTCTTTATCCGACCAAACCTTTGATTTATTGAGATTAGGGATTTGAGCAATCTTAAGTATCGTAGTCGTGGATTCGGCTATGTATTTATGATTTTGTCGCCCTTTTTGATATATTATTATTGGTGAAGTTTGGACCTATCTTTAGCCTATTCGAGTTAAGGATTTGAGCAATTGCAAGTATCGTGTTCGTGGATTCGATCATGTATTTGTGATTTTGTCGCCTTTTCTGGAATTTGAGATCGATAGTGAATAAGAATAATTAACCCTTAAGCCTAAAAACCCTTTTTACCGCTTTAGACTTGTTATTCCTTGGCTTTAGTGGGGGAGATGTGTATACTTGCCAAGCTTATGATAGAATATTCGTCGCGACTGGACAGTTAAACGATTAGATTTGCTTTTATCAAAATATTTTATTCTACTTCTAATTCGTTAAGTGTTTAGTTGTGTGATTATGACAAAAGACGAATACATGCTTAAATATAAAAATAAATCCTAATATCTTTTAGGATACATTTTCATAAGATTAATTCTAAGGTTTACTTGGGGACAAGTAAAGTTCAAGTGGAGGGATATTTGATGAACTCAAATAAGTACATTTTATTACTATCATTTATCCTATTAATTTGACTTGTTTTACTATATTATGTATGAGGATTGATACTTAATCGTTTACTTTTGTAATTCTCAGATAAAAACAAGCATTTGGTGAAACTTAGCGATTATGGACTAAAAACGGAGTAAAATGATCAAGATTGGAATTGGTTGTTGGAATGAAAAGAATGAAGACCACTGCCTGACTTTGAAGAATGCGCCGCATGGATTTATCCCATGCGCCGCATATGAAACTTTGGTCAACGAAGAATAACCAACTTGTTCTGCTCCAGATGCGCCGCATCTCACTCATTACATGCGCCACATCACTATCAATATTTCACCAGATACGATCCAAGATACAAGAGGACATGCGCCGCATCCAAAGATGAAGATACGCCGCATCTTCTGGCGGTGTACGAATATTCCTGAATATTATAATCTTGGACCCCACGCGAAGTTAAGTACATGCGCCGCATCTACTTACTAGATGCGCCGCATCTTACCCTCAGACAGAAACTATAAATACCCCAAGACCAGACGAATTCGATGTGACATATATTATATACGAGACCGAAGACCAGAAACCTAGGACGAATTCAGTCAAGGCAGCAGCACAAGACACACCCAAATCAAAGATACAAGAGCTGTAAGAAGGTGCTGCATGTGTTTAATTCATTAAGTAGTTTTGTTTTATTGTGTTAGTAAACTTTAATTCATCAAGATTGGTGGCTTGTGTAATGTGACAACGGAAAGGTTGCACTCCCTTAAAACTGCTTTCTCATCAATTAAAGTTTATATGTTAGTGTCTTTGGTGACTTTTATTAGTGCATTGATAACCTCTGTGGCTAGCTGAGCGTTGATCGGGTCGCCATGCCTCTGCCCTCGCCTGTTTATTAGATGCCTATGCATTCTATGGTCTGTAGAAAAGTAGGAGAAAGATAAATAGGATAGTCATAAGTAATCATTAAGGGTTTACTCGCCGATAAGATTAGAACCAACGAGAAATGACTTAATCTCGGTGCGTTGCATCGAACTATACACTTCATATAACACTAGCAATAAAACAAGTGACAAACTACTTATCATAAGGACAGCCCTCTTATTGTCTCGAGTATTTATCTGTGTACGTGTGTGCTACTTGCTGATTCGTGCCTATTGGTTTAGTTTATTATTTAATTGCAACCAAATCGTGCCAGTCTCTCAGGCTGAACCCCCTTGCGTTAGAATATGTTGTATAGCTAACTTAATATATTAAAATACTGATTAGAATAACTAGATAATACGTTCCACTCTTAGTGATCGACACTCTACTTACCATTATATTCATACTGACCGGGTACACTGCTCGTTAAGTGTGTGTGTTATTGATAAGTCGGCTAAATATAAATTTAAAACTTGAGTAGGCATTAAAACTGCTAAACCGCAACGACACGCATGCGCATCAAGGGCTAACCTGAAACAACTAAAGTCCGGGAATAAAGGAAGGAAGAAGATCAAAGGCGGGGGGAATTCTTGTTTCTAGAAAAGATGAAAAGTTTTAACTGTGTGTAAAAAGTTTAAAAGTGGTGTAAATCTTAGTATTTATAGCCACACACGCACGTGTTATCAGTTCAAATCGAAAGGCCACAAAATCGCCACGTCCCCGGACACTTATTGGACGGTCACAGATATACACAGATGGACTGCTAAGATGATCGCAGAAAATGAACGGTCAGCCGCCGCAAACGTCCCATCAGTCAGTAATTGCTTGGGTAAAAACACTTCGCTATTCCCCATGACAGCTTGTCACCACCACGTGGAAAGTGGTGGAATGTCCAGTCAGCAAACAGGGGACGCATCCTAAAAAACAACCGCGGAAACTACAACAGCCTCCGCACAGCCGCAACTTCTAAAAGTCGCGGAACGCAACTATAAAGTCTAGCACACTTGCTCTTCAACAAAACAAGTATACTAGACTGGGGGGACTTGATCGGGTATAGTACCTCCGGACCCAACAGACTGGTCCGGACATCCCCATAACTTTAACCGCGGCAGAGTCAGTTCACAATAGAACGGAGTCTTGCCAAACCAAGACAAGCACATGCCTCGGACTCCTCAAACCGGGGCAGAATATATACTCTGCCGCGGCAAATACGCAAGTGGACTACCCCACTTGATCTGACAGATAAGGCATAAGTAAACTCTGCCCTGACAACACAAGTGGACTCCGCTCTGACACACGTCCGCAGAGACGGCGCAAGTTGATCTGACACTAACCGATAAGGCACAGGTCAACTCAGCTACAGTAAATACGGGTAGTATAAATACCCCAACTCATTTATTACTGCTCAACTAACTGCATTTACTATACACATAGTCCGCACTTAAATTACCTCTCAAGATACTTACTCTTACGCCCGAGGTTAACCGCGGAACCCTCCTTCCGCGGTAAGACTAACGGTGCTATTTCTCTCTTAGCAGTTTACTCAAGGTACTCGGTGCAAGATCTACTCTCCAAGGGCTAGTCTAACCTAGGTCTGAGAGCATGTCAAAGATTTGTACTTTTTGAAACAGCCACCTTTTAAAAAGTACAGTTAGTATGAATATTGCTAATAATTGCAATTAACGGTAATCTAAGAAACTTGATAAGTATTTTATAGTTAACGTTTGTTTCCAAGGGTGGACTTAGGAGGGTTCCCGGAGTTTAACAAGAACCTGATGGATGTTTGTCGTCTAATATAATTTTTTGTAAAAAATCATAATTTTTGCGAAATGAATCTGGTCTCAAAATTTTGTTTCACATAAATGCATGCTTTTTTAGTTCGTTCACTAATATGTCAAAAAAATAATAATGATAATAATAATAATAATAATAATAATAATAATAATAATAAAACGCGTCTTATTAATTTGTTTGCTAGTTTAATGAAATTGATATTATATTTTCTTTATACTCGTTAAAAAAATTGTGCACCCGTTGATTTGTTAAACATAAAATTTATCTTTTGAAATGGCCACCTTTTAAAAAGTACAATTAAATTCAATATCGCTAATAATTGCAATTAACGGTAATCTAAGAAACCTGATAAGTACTTAATGAAGTTAACGTTTGTTTCATGATAGCATCTTCTTTTACTTCAAAAGACATAATAAATGAAATTATTTCACCAAGTTGTAAGAGGATGAGTACCATATAATCTAAACACCGATTGCATTAAATATTTATTCCTTAAATAGAGTATCAACCATGCACTAGAACAAATAATATTTTGGCTGCTTGCCTGATCACACTGCCACCAATTTACCTATTCACCACCATCAATAACCAGAGTGTCTAAGTGTAAGATTTCAGCAACATCACATTGGATTCACCCATAAATCACTCCCACAAATAACATATATATCCCTTACATTTGTACAAAACAAAACCACTGTCAAAAAGCTTCCAACAACAACAATGGTGGCCATGCTTCTAAGTTTACTCATTACTTTTTTGTTGAAAAACATGCAAATGGTTCATGGTATTGTGACATATGATCATAAGTCATTGCTCATTAATGGTGAAAGAAAAATACTTATTTCTGGGTCCATACATTATCCTAGAAGTACCCCTGAAGTAAGTTATATTTACCCCTTTTATTTTTGCTTAAGTTATTGGTGTTTTGTTTATGTTTTTATGTTGGTGTTTTTTTTGTTTGTTTGGTGTAGATGTGGGATGATCTTATAGTTAAGGCTAAGCATGGAGGCCTAGATGTCATTGACACTTATGTGTTTTGGAATGTTCATGAGCCTTCACCCGGTATTGTAAGTTCTCTAAACATGTCTATTTTTTTATTAAGGATGCTACGCATTCGTTTTTGGATGCTATTATCTTATTGTTACGTTTTCAAGTCGTAGATAATCAATTTATAGTGTTTATTTATAATGAAGAATGAAATGATATTAACTAATAAGTTATTGCTCAAATAATTAGTTTCTAATAACTAGTTTAGTACTAGCTAAATCTCTAATAACCAGTTTAGTACTAGCAACAAGTAAACGAAGAGGGATATGACATGTTGAGGCTACCCGGAAAGGTAGAGCTTTTTTGGGTAAATATACATACCCTTACTGGTCCCATTTCCGGATTTCTCCGTGACCATCCTTTAGATGTTCGCCCAACGAGTTTCCAACCCGTGTCTCTTGTGTGTCATTTGGGCTGCCTCACCACTAGGACGCATTACTACTAGGTCACCTTAGGGACAAACCAGAGCTAAAAGTAAACGGGTGCACAATTTTCATTTAAATGTATTATAAGGAAAAAATTAACAAAAAGTACGATTTTTAGTTAAAATGCTTTAGTTTAGTGAAAACTAAGCTCGTTTTTCTCCTATTGATAGACTAACTAAGCAATATTTCAAAACACAATCCATTGGGACTAAGCAATATTTCAAAACACAATCCATTGGGACGGGGTGTATTTTAAAAAATTCACTGTTTTTTTACGAAAATTAGCACTGCGAAACAAAATTCTATTTGGTCCCGTGACACCGCGGGACCCCCTAGTTCCAGGCTGCAAGTGATTTTGCTTATCCAATTATTTTAGAGTCCGATTACATGTAAATCCTTGCATAATCAAAATTTCAAAACACTCAAAAATTCGAGATTATTATCTATTTATGACACATCAAACTCTAAATGCTATCTCATGCAACACATTATCTTACGAATGATAATCTGACTATTCTATATCACATAGTTAATTTAAATTTGCAATGATAAACACCTAAAACTTGCATTACAATTAATGTTTTTGCGCAATGTTTTTTTCTTGTTATTTCAGTATGATTTCAGTGGAAGATATGATCTTGTGAGGTTTGTAAAGACAGTGGCAAGGCATGGACTATATGTCAATTTACGAATAGGACCTTATGTTTGTGCGGAATGGAACTTCGGGTAAACTGAACTCTCACAATATTAAACTTTTCTTAGATCTAAGCTGTTCTTTTCTTGCTACCACCTTTTGTTTTAGAGTTTTTTGATGCTTGACTTTTTACAGTTCTGAACTTTTGTTGACTTGACTATTTCTATTTGGTTTAGGGGCTTTCCTGTATGGTTAAAGTATGTTTCTGGTGTGAGCTTCAGAACAGATAATGAACCATTTAAGGTTTCTTATTCCTTTCATCTATTTTAATATACTATATAGGTATTGTTGAAAGACTAATATAACCCTGAGTTTGTGGCTTATTTGATGTTATTGCAGGCTGCTATGCAAGGATTTACAACGAAAATAGTTGAGATGATGAAGGCCGAAAAATTGTTTGAATCACAGGGTGGTCCAATCATCCTCTCACAGGTTCTTAGCCATATCATTGATCTCAAATATATATAAGGAAAAAAAAAAAAAAAAAAAAAAGCCCGTAAACTAGATCTTTAAACATATAAAAAAAAGCCCGCAAACTATAAAATTTGTTTACCTGGACCACAGTTTAATTGCACACACACAAGAAGGCAAAAAAATGCATCGTTTGATTGGACTACAGTTTATTAACTTTGTTTACATCTTTAAATATATTAAATAGTCCGAAAATTAGATCAAAAGAACTGATGTTTTTATAAAGGTGATATATACCAAGTTTAAAAACAAATGTGACAAGATTTATGCTAAATAAATGTTTCATGAGCGGAGGAGGTACGTATACCCTGAAAGTCAAACTGTGCATACCGTTTTCAGACAGATTTAACTTTGAATGCGTCTGTTTACGTTATGATTTTATGTCTAACGGTTCAAAGGCGTAGAATTAATGAGTGTAGCTTAAAAGGAAACGGGTCAAATCGGTAAACAGTTCAAATGGGTCAAAAGTCGCTCAAAAGTCTTTTTATTGCATATGACCTCTTAAATCATTTAATCCAATATATAAGATGAGTACCGTATTGATATATATTATGTGATCATGCCTAACATACTTTACATTCATAAAAAAACTAAAAACATCCGGACAAAAAGTGGCCGGGCTCATTTCAACCCGCACAAAAAGTTACCCATTCTAACCCAAACCTATTTTGGCCTGTCCATTTTGCCACATCGAATTATAAAATTTCTCGATTCATTTGAAATAGATTGAAAACGAGTATGGTGCACGACGGAGGTCGCTAGGACCAGCTGGAAAAGCATACGTAAATTGGGCAGCAAAAATGGCAGTTGAACTCAACACCGGAGTCCCATGGTCAATGTGCAAGGAGGAAGATGCACCCGACCCCGTGGTATATTTCTGAAACCTCGTTTTTTTTCTATAGTCTTCCTTCATACTTCTAATGATTACCCTTCACGGCTGGCGGCTGCATATACTTCGTATGCGTCTAATGTACAACAAAATTTTCAATTCTAACAGATAAACACATGCAACGGTTTCTATTGCGACACTTTTACTCCTAACAAACCAAACAAACCCACTATGTGGACCGAAGCTTGGAGTGGCTGGTAAATTTATATTTATTCCCCTACAATTTTAATATTGAGGTTCTTGTAAATATTATCATATTATGGAAAGTCTAAAATTTCCCTATGATTTAAGGTTTACGGAATTTGGTGCACCAATTGAGCAACGACCAGTTCCTGATTTAGCATTTGCTGTGGCTCGTTTTGTACAGAAAGGCGGCTCTTTTTTTAATTATTACATGGTTAGTTAAATTTTGACAACGATATTCATTGCTTAAAAATTTAAATGCATGATTCAACTCGGTAAAAATTACCATCTTGGGTTTGTGGCAGTACCATGGGGGAACCAACTTTGGACAAACAAGCGGAGGACCTTTTATCACCACAAGCTATGATTACGATGCTCCTATCGATGAATACGGTGAGATAATAAATAGTACGGAGTACAATGTATGTAGAAGTAACAAACTTCTAGTAACTTTCTATTTTAGGGAATGTACTTTCAAATTCAATGTTAAAGGGCTATGTAATAAGTTTTTGATGAAATGAGGACCCAGTGTTCAAACTTAATCGATAACCGGATCCTTCTTTGATTAAATGTTTATAACATAGTCCCTTAAAACATATATGAGTATTTAGAAAGACGTCCTTATAAAAAATGACTAAAATAACATCCCTTTTGCGTGTTTTTTTTTTTTTTTTTTTTTTTTTTTTTTTTCTTTCTGATGATGCTAAACATACGATTTGCAGGTTTGATCAGAGAACCTAAATACGGCCATTTGAAGGAGCTTCATAAGGCTATTAAGCTATGTGAACCGGCTTTTTTTTCTTCAGATGCTAAATATATGTCTCTAGGCCAAAGACAAAATGTTAGTTTTTCATAACCAGTAGAACAGTTATTCTAGTTTTATCAAATTCTTGTCTGATCTAATAATTTTTTCGCACATTTAGGCATACGTATACGAAAGACATGGAAAATGTGCAGCTTTTCTCTCGAATTTTGAGACAACATCAGCTGTAAGAGTGGTGTTCAACAACCGACATTATAAATTGCCACCTTGGTCTATTAGTATCCTCCCCGACTGCAAAAATGTTGTGTTTAATACAGCAAAGGTAGTTGACTTTTGCGCGAACAAAGAGAAAAAAGAATGTTAAATGTAAACTTACTTTGATAATGTCATGTTTTTTAAGGTTGTAACCCAAACTTCACGGATGCAAATGTTGCCAACGGGGACTATTATACAGTCATGGGAAAGTTACCATGAAGATATTTCTACATCAGCAGACGCCCCAGCTCTCACTTCATTTGGACTTTTGGAGCAGTTAAGTATCACTAGAGATACAAGTGATTACTTATGGTACTCGACTAGGTAAGTCCATAAGCTTTTTAATTAGTTTTTAACAATCAACTTTAATGTTCTATACACAGATTCTTCTTTTGATTATCTAGTTCAGTTTCACAAAACATCTCTATTCATTCTATATATTACTAGTGGGTTAAATTACAAGCAAATGTAACAAACTTGAGCCAAAGTGTCATTATATGTAATGTACTCTTTTGATGAAACAAACTCTTATTGCATTTCCAATGTGTGTAAGTGACCTTCTATAGCACATAGAATGGTGACTTGACACATCTTGTTAAGACGCGGTGGCATGCTATGCCAATATTCCACGTGCTATAGAATAGAACATACTTACAATGGTTAGAGAATAAAAGTTTCTTACACCGGAGGTAAAATAGTAGACCATGACAAGTTGGTCAAATTTATCAAACATTTAAATGTCTAATACACTTATCAAAAAAGAGAGGTACATCCAAACACTATAAGCAAAATCGAACTTTAATACAACTGATAATCCAATTATATTTATTCAATATCAAATAATCGCTTTAAAGATGGACATCACGGCACCCCCTTGGTTTAATTTTTCTGTTCAATCTCTACATCTTAAATCAACTTTCTTGCATTGCTTAAATCAGCATCAACATTAATCCCTCGGAGAAATTTCTTCATGGAGGACGAAAACCCACTCTTACAATTAAGTCTGAAGGGCATGGAGTTCACGTCTTTGTCAATGGAAGACATTCAGGTAGTTTGATTTATTAAACACATCTATCTAACTGTCTCTACATATTATGGTTAAAATCAAACATTGAATTCAATGTGTTTCAGGGTCAGTCTATGGCTCACGGGAGGACACTAGATTTACACATAGTACACCAGTTTATCTCCGTGCCGGAACAAATAAAATTGCTCTTCTTAGTATGTCTGCCGGACTACCAGTAAGTTACTACTTCTCTAAAATCTAGTACCAATTTTGACTTTTACATTCATATAGATATTGTTAACATATTAGCTCTGCAAGTTTCTTTTAGTTTTTTGGTATTTACATTAGAAGATTTTAATCGCTTTTGAAGTTGAGTTATAATTGCTTTGACCCAAGAAGTCAAACACTCCTCTTTTACACTTTCTTGCTAATGCATTCAGAATCTTGTTTTTTAATCAAGAATGTAGGAACTCATTTTGAGTCAAGGAAAACAGGAATCCTAGGACCTGTTACGCTCGATGGACTTGACCATGGAAGAGTTGACTTATCAAGGGCGCAATGGAGTTACAAGGTGAGTCAATAGTTGACCATAAAAAATAGTTGACCATAAAACCATACATGCTGCTACAAGCTATGGAATTGATAGGCATGTGTCTTTATTACAGGTCGGACTGAATGGGGAGTCAAAGAATTTGATATCGCCAAACGGCATCTCCTCTGTTGAGTGGAGTCAAGTTTCATTAGTCAACCATGTTCAACAGCCATTGAAATGGTACAAGGCTTATTTTGATGCACCCGCTGGCAATGAGCCGCTTGCTTTGGATTTGAAGCATATGGTCAGGGGTCAAGTATGGATCAACGGTCAAAGCATAGGAAGATATTGGACTAAGCATGCAAATGGAACGTGTGGTATTTGCAAGTATCCGGGAGCTTTCCGACCCGGGAAATGTCACACGGGTTGTGGCGCACCAACCCAACGATGGTACATATTGAAATAATTCTCCCCGCATACTGTTGCTTTGTTTTATCTCAACGGGTCAAATAGTATTTTCTTTGAACGCGGCGAACAGATTAACGGTTGTAGAAGCTCTTTTTATTAACGCACACGGCGTCACAAAGAAGTTTTATTCTAGAAGTTGTAGTATTAGTTTTGCCATTGTTTTTCTAATCATAAAAAACTTACGTATGAATTATTCATAGAGAAATATAGAGGTGGAGAGTGTTTTTTTGCGTTAAGCTAGTCAGGTTTTACCAATACTAAAAAACCAACCCGTTTTTACCATCTACTAAGATATAACTACAATTTTTTGTCAGGTATCATGTTCCCCGATCATGGCTAAAGCTGAAGAAAAACCTATTGGTGCTATTTGAAGAAGTTGGTGGGAATATTGCGAGGATATCTTTAGTGAAAAGAAGACGAGCCCATGTTTGTGCTTCTACATTTGAGCACCACCCAATGATCGAGAACTGGCAAACCGAGAGCGCTGTTGATACGACTAAGCTTCACGAAAGTAAGATTCGACTGCATTGTGGGCATGGCCAGTCCATATCAGCAATTAAGTTTGCAAGCTTCGGGACTCCCTTTGGAGGTTGTGGAAGTTTCCGACAGGGCACTTGTCATGCACCAAACTCTGTCGAGCTCATAGAAAAGGTTTGTGTTGTAACTTTTCTTTTTACCCATTTTTGTTTTTACCCAAACCAATGATAAACAAGGTTAATACATTATATTCTCTAATGATTTTCTTTTTCATTAGACATGCGTTGGCCACCAGAATTGTGAGGTGATGGCTTCAAACGAGTATTTTGCAATGGACCTGTATCCTAATGTCTTGAAGAGGTTATTAGTGGAAGCCGTTTGTTCCAAGCATAACTAGGAAGATCAGTTGAGACGAGTTAAGAAACAAGAGGACTAGTTAGTGAAACTACCAAAGCTAGTGAACACGAAGAATTTGAGTTTACGAGATGCAATCACCTAGAAGCTAGATAGGATTTCATTTTCGGATCTAGAAACTAAGCATTTATATAGAAATTTAATAAAAATAAATAGAAATTAATCAGGCACCATGAATAAAGTGGTTTTGTTATACTTTGAGTGATGCATGTGTACATGATAATGTGACACAAATGTAAAATTTTTGGTGATCAATGTTAAGATGGCGATAGAAATTTTATCCGATGAGATCGACTTAGGCTAAATGCACTAAATGATGTCTTTTATGAACATGAAACCTTAGGCTTGTGACACCTACCTCCATGGGCTGAAAAAAATCGATCGAGCATATCGATCGATCGATATTGAAATCGATTGTCACCACTGTGAGAACAAAATGGATATCGATCGCCGGCCTCTTGTTTTCCCAAATCGTTCGCTTATTCGATCGATTTCAAACAAACAAATCCCACTTGATTTTTTAAAAAAGTAACCGTTTGTATATTAAAAAAAAAAAACTTTTTTTCCTAAAATCTTTACCACTTTTCATTCTATAAATACTAACACCAAACTCACTTTCAAACACACAATTTCAAACACAATTCCAAACAATACCATCAATATTCATTCACCATGTCCATGTCGTCTTACGAGTATTTGTTTGGTTCTTCGTCTTCCGACGACGACGAAGAAGTATTTAGTGAGTTTGTGGAGTTTGCGGAGTTTGCTTGGAACGCGTATCAAGCACATCAGCCAAAACCTACAAGAAGGTACATACCTAGGGATCATGTTGCTGCACACAATCGATTAGTGAATGCATACTTCGGCGATGCCCCGCTGCACGATGAAATAACATTTCGTCGACGTTTCCGAATGAGCCGGGAACTGTTCACACGAATTGTTCGTGAGGTAACCGATTATTCTACTTTTTTGAACAAACCAATGATTGTAGGGGCGTACCTGGTATTAGTCCATTGGTTAAGTGTACTGCGGCCATTCGTCAATTGGGATACGCGGCCGTTCCAGATTCTCTTGATGAGAATCTGTCAGTGGCCACAACAACATCCCGTGATTGTCTCCGTAATTTTTGCAAAGTTATCATCGAGTTATATGGTCCTGAGTATTTGCGAAAGCCCACGTATTCTGATCTTGAAAGATTATATGCTCATCACGAGCATAAGCATGGGTTTCCTGGGATGATGGGAAGCATTGATTGTACAAGTTGGGAGTGGGAGAATTGCCCGAACAGTTTGAGAGGTCAATATGCTAGAGGTGATCATGGGCCACATCCATTCATTTTATTGGAGGCGGTCGCTTCCCAAGATTTATGGATTTGGCATGCGTTCTTTGGTGTTTCCGGTGCAAATAACGACGTAAACGTTTTACGTCGTTCACCTGTCTTCAATGATATCAGATCTGGGAGAGCAGCAGACCTTGAATTCGAAGCAAACGATGTACAATACAAAAGGGGATATTATCTTACTGACGGGATATATCCACAATGGTCCGTTCTTATTAAGTCCATTTCAAATCCTCCCACGGATGATCATAAAAGGCTATTGTACAAGAGGAAGCACGAAGCAGCAAGGAAAGATGTGGAACGGGCTTTTGGTGTGTTGAAGAAGAAGTGGAAAATGCTTAAAGTTCCGGCTCGAGGGTTGTTTAAAAGTGATCTCAAAGATATTATGTATACATGTATCATATTACATAATATGATCATAAAAGACAAGCAGCGGGCGATATGTCCTACATGGCACCAAGAGGAGGTCCACCAACCACACGATCCGTTAAATACATTTGAAGAATCTTTAGCAATTTCTCAGGAGCTCGAGAACGCATCAACTCATCAAAACTTAAAATCTGATTTGGTCGAGCACATTTGGAGAAATCGTAGACATCATCGTCTCCCTCATGACAATGAAGACGAAGATGAGGACGATGAGGATGAAGACGATGAAGAATTTCTGTGATGTTTTAGTACTGTAATGTTTTAATTCCGTATCGTTTCGTTTATGTAATGTTTACGTTTTATTAATAAAATTTGTGTTTGTGTTAAATAATGTTTAAAAAAAAAAAAAAAAAAAAAAAAGATGATGATGCAATATGGGTTGCCACTGTGATGAGAGAGATGAATATAGGTTGAGGAGAGAGAAAGCTGAGGTGTCAGCCGGAAAGATGATGCAATATAGGTCACCACTGTGATGTCTTTTATGAACATACAGCCTTACAAATTTGATACCTACCTCCATGGAAAAAGTTAAGCATACTGTGAGTTGTTAACAATTATCCAGAAATCAGTAAACAGAAAATACGTTTTCCAGTTAAACACTCTAGTAAAAAGAATACTTTGCATAACAAATCAATTTATGCAGATGTGGTAAAGCTTAGTTTAATTATTGCCGTTCGAAAAAAAAAAAAAAAAAAAAAAAAAAAAAAAAACCTAGTTTAATTATTGTTAGTAACTTGAATTTAAGGGCGGTAATTATCGACACGGCCAAACTGACACAAACCCTTAATAAAGCTGAACCTGTTTAAGTAGTGAACAAAATGGCCACGGGTCAAAATTAATCAGGCCAACCCTTCAAATTCAGGTAAAAACATGTCATTACCACTCGTGTAGTGAACAGGTTGTGCACTTCAGACTCAGAAAGAAGAAACATGTTTATGTGAATCTTCCGGTAAGAAGAAACAAATGTTTGAGTGCACTCATTAAGTGAAAAAGAAAAACCCCTCTGAGGGTTAAATAGGTGACCGTAAATGTTGGTATTTTAGTGTATTATAAGTTGTGTTTAATATACAAATAAGGGTCGACACTTAGTTGTATATTAACATGTCTAACTGGATGCTAAAGTACTGCTTAAGTACTAAGGTACTGTTAGTTATGGGTATATAGGAAGGTACTGCTAGCTTTGTTCCATAAGGTACTGCTAGCTTGTTAAGGTACTGCTGCTCGTTTATGATAACCTGCTGCGAGTAATTGGACTCTGCTGCTAGTAATATTAGCCTGCTGCTAAGGTTATTAGTCTGCTGCTAATATATAGACTCTGCTGCTAGTTATGGTACGGTTGAATAACTGTTCTACAGTTATTATGTTTCTTGTTAACTGCTGTTAACTGCTATTAAACCGTTTATAACCGTTTTGGGACACATATACTCATGTATTCTCAATAAGGAAAATATACGATATAACACATAGACGAAATAAGAGAGACCAACAACTTCTCTTTATCTCGTAATTTTCTGCAAACACATATACTTACTTAATCTTGAATCAATTCGATTTTATCCAATCATAACTTGGTATCCACTCCATTTTATTGATCTGAAAGTGAACTCTCACGACTTCGGATTGCTATCGGGTTACAATACGTTTCTCTATATCACAGTAATTCACACAAATAAACAACAAAGATCAATAAAATCAAAGTGACGATGGCTGGTGAGTCTGTTCGTGATATGACATCCAAGTTCGTGAAGTTGGCAAAGTTCGAAGGACAAGATTTTAGGCGTTGGCAGAAAAAAATGCAGTTTGTGTTGACAACCTTGAAGGTTGTGTATGTTCTTACTACTCCTGTTCCACAAGAAGTGGAAGATGAGACCATTGAACAGACCAGGAAACGCAACAAGTTCTGGAATGATGACTTCATTTGCCGTGGAACTATCTTAAATGGTATGTCTGATACTTTATTCGATATCTATCAAAATGTTGAATCTGCAAAAGAATTGTGGGATACGCTCCAAGCCAAATATATGGCTGAAGATTCCTCAAGCAAAAAGTTCCTAGTTAGTGATTTTATGAATTATAAAATGGTGGATGGGCGTTCTGTGATGGAACAATACAATGAGTGTTTGGGAATACTCGGTAGGTTTTAACAACATGGGCTGAAAATGGATGAATCCATTGCCACGGCTTCCATCATAGATAAACTCCCACCTTCTTGGAAGGAATTCAAACATAGTTTGAAACACAAGAAGGAAGAATACAACCTGATTGAATTGGGCAGTACAATTAGTATTGAGGAGGGTTGTAGGAGAATGGAAAATGCTTGGGAAAAGGGAAAAGACAAGGATATTGGCGGGTCATCCGTTAATATGGTTGAAGAGACTAATACTAGTTTCAAAAAGGGTTCGAATGCAAAGAACAAGAAACGAAAGTTTCAAGGGAATGATAACAAAAAGGGTTCTGGAAAGAAGGCAAAACAGTCCGGTTATGGAGACTGTTGGAAATGCGGAAAACCAGGGCATTTCAAGAAAGATTGCCGTGTTGGTAAAGGCAAAATAGATGCTGGTACTAGTGGTGTATCCAAAGGTGATCCAAAGCAAGCAGGTATGCACTTAACGATTAATACTAATTCGGTTTTGAATTATGTGTCATTAATTGGTGAATCGTTCTATGTACAGGATGATGATATTGCTTGGTGGTATGATTCTGGTGCGACATGTCATGTGTGCAAGGACCGAAGATGGTTCAAGGAATTTGCAACAATAGATGACGGACGTGTTTTAAGAATGGGGAATGTCGCAACAGAACCTATCTTTGGAATTGGACTAGTAGAATTAACTTTTACTTCTGGAAAAACTATTTTGTTATTTAATGTATTGTATGTGCCCGGTATTCGGAAAAACTTGTTGTCCGGTGTATTACTAAATAATTGTGGGTACAAACAAGTGTTAGAATCCGATAAGTATATCTTGTCGAAACATGGTTCTTTTGTTGGATTTGGTTATTTGTGTAATGGTATGGTTATGTTGAATTTAGATGTGCCTTTTAGTTCCAATTCGATTTGTATGGTAGATTCAACATCAAATGTTAAATTGAGTAACTTAGAATTATGGCATGCTAGATTAGGACATGTTCACCATAAAAGGATGAAAGAAATGTCTAAAATGAGCATGATTCCATGGATTGAATTGGACCATAATAAATGCAAAACTTGCATGTTAACTAAGATTACTAGAAAACCATTCAATAGGGCAAGTCGTGAATCCAAACTTTTAGATCTTATTCATAGTGATTTATGTGATTTGCATGCTACTCCATATCTAGGTAATAAGAAATATGTCATAACTTTTATAGATGATGCATCACGTTATTGCTATGTCTATTTATTACATGCAAAAGATGAAGCTCTTGATAAATTTCGAATTTATAAGCAAGAGGTAGAACTTCATCAAAAAGATTTGGTTAAAATCTTACGTACTGATCGTGGAGGGGAGTATTATGATCCGGTATATTTTCAATCTACTGGAATAATACATCAAACAACGGCTCCATATACACCACAACAAAATGGTGTGGCTGAAAGAAAGAATAGGACATTGAAGGAAATGGTAAACTCAATGTTGTCTTATTCTGGGTTAAGTGAAGGATTTTGCGGTGAAGCCATGTTAACGGCTTGTTACTTGCTAAACCGTATTCCCGGTAAAAGCAATAAGAAAACCCCATATGAACTTTGGCACAAGAAAGCTCCAAACTTGAATTTTCTCAAGGTTTGGGGATGTAGGGCTGTGGTTAGGCTCACGGAACCTAAAAGGAAAACTTTAGGTGAAAGAGGTATAGATTGCATATTTATTGGGTATGCTGAAAATTCCTATGCTTATAGATTCTATGTATTAGAATCAAATGAGTATGTTTCGATGAACTCGGTGTTACAGTCACGATATGCAATCTTTGATGAAGAAAGATTCACATCTATACCAAGGCCAAGGGACATGAACCCTAGTTCGAAGGCACCGGTTGATACCGAGGATGTTCCATCGACTAGCACTGAACCGAGAAAAAGTACAAGGGTTAGAAATGCCAAAACTTTTGGTGATGATTTTCAACTATATTTAGTTGAAGGATCTAGGAATGAAATTCATTCTCAATATCAATATTGTTTCAATATCGATAAGGATCCAGTGACATATTGTGAAGCAATGGCTTCAAGGGATGTTGCTTTTTGGAAAGAAGCAGTCCAAGATGAGATGGATTCTATCTTGCAAAATAAAGTTTGGAAATTAGCTGATTTACCTCCTGGGTGTAAACCATTAGGATGTAAATGGATCTTCAAAAGGAAGATGAAAGCGAATGGTACTATTGATAAGTACAAGGCAAGGTTGGTTATCCAGGGCTTTAGGCAAAAGGAGGGAATCGATTATTTCGATTCTTATGCTCCAGTTGCTAGGATATCTACTATTAGATTGTTATTAGCATTATCTGCTATACACAATCTGGTAATTCACCAAATGGATGTGAAAACTGCTTTCTTGAATGGTGAATTAGATGAAGAGATTTACATGAAACAACCTGAAGGGTTTGTTATGCCTGGACATGAAAACAAGGTATGTAAATTAGTTAAATCTCTTTATGGATTAAAACAAGCTCCAAAACAATGGCATCAAAAATTTGATGAGGTTGTATTGTCGAGTGGTTTTGTTTTAAATCAAGCAGACAAGTGTGTTTATAGTAAATTTGATGATTCTGGGAATGGAGTTATGATATGCTTGTATGTGGATGACATGTTGATCTTTGGTACAAACCAAGATCAAGTTGATGAGACAAAGGAATTCTTGTCATCCAAATTTGCTATGAAAGACATGGGGGAGGTGGAGGTGATCTTAGGAATTAAGATCATACGTGAGAACAAGGGTATCTCTATTTCTCAATCTCATTTTATTGAGAAGATCTTGGATAAATTCAATTTCAAGGATTGTTCTCCTATAGGTACTCCAATGGATCCTAATATTAAGCTATTACCTAATAAAGGTAAAGCGGTGTCTCAACTTGAATACTCAAAAAGGATTGGATCATTGATGTATGCAATGATAAGTACTAGGCCGGATATAGCATATGTAGTTGGAAAGCTTAGTAGGTTTACTAGCAATCCTAGTACATATCATTGGCGAGCTTTGGGTAGAGTATTTCAGTACTTGAAAGGAACAGTTGATGATAAGTTAACTTACATTGGATTTCCTTCAGTAATTGAAGGTTATTGTGATGCAAGTTGGATATCCAATAAAGAAGATCATTCTTCTACATCTGGATGGGTGTTCCTTTTTGGGGGAGGTGCCATAAGTTGGGCATCAAAGAAACAGACTTGCATAACAAACTCAACTATGGAGTCTGAGTTTGTTGCTTTGGCAGCAGCTGGTAATGAGGCTGAATGGTTAAGGAATTTGCTTTATGAAATTCCATTGTGGTCAAAGCCGATTTCTTCTATTTATATCAGGTGTGATAGTCAGGCTACGTTGGCTAAGGCTTATAGTCAAGTGTATAATGGAAAGTCAAGACACTTAGGTGTGCGACACAGCATGGTTCGTGAGCTCATAATGCATGGTGTCATATCCGTTGAGTGGATTGCGACTCATCGAAATTTAGCTGATCATTTAACCAAAGGGTTATGTAGAGATCTCGTGAAAGGATCAGCAGTGGGATTAGGTTTAAAGTCCATATGAAAACTCTCATGTTAAGATACCCAATTCCCATCTAATATGACGTTAGGTGCTGAATTTTGAATGTGGAAAGCTTAACATCTAGAGTTTGGAGCACAATTTAATCATCCCAAGGTATGTGTTCGGTTCTGCAAGTTAATGAAGGTTGAAGTGTTCTTCTTAATAGTTCTTTTGAAAAATTGCATTTGCAGGTGCAAGATTTATCATTCATAAAAGAACTACCTATATGAGTATGAAGTTTAGCTGCTTCAAGAAGCTGGGACTTGGCTTTGATATACTTATGAAGGATAGGGACATAGGCTAGTAAAAGAATATGTCGTGTAAGACTTAAGTTTGTAAAACTAATGTGTATATTATCTTCATGTATTCAATAGTGATATTACAAGGTTCAATCTTTCGAGAAACCTTGATATTCGAATATTTGGAATGTGTAATATACTAAAATGAAATTCAATCGTCTCGACATTTCATTTAGGCATTAGTTTGATTGTTTGCTGTGTATAGTTAGTTAATTTATGATTACACTAAAATGGGGGAGGTTTGTTGGTATTTTAGTGTATTATAAGTTGTGTTTAATATACAAATAAGGGTCGACACTTAGTTGTATATTAACATGTCTAACTGGGTGCTAAAGTACTGCTTAAGTACTAAGGTACTGTTGGTTATGGGTATATAATAAGGTACTGCTAGCTTTGTTCCATAAGGTACTGCTAGCTTGTTAAGGTACTGCTGCTCGTTTATGATAACCTGCTGCGAGTAATTGGACTCTGCTGCTAGTAATATTAGCCTACTGCTAAGGTTATTAGTCTGCTGCTAATATATAGACTCTGCTGCTAGTTATGGTACGGTTGAATAACTGTTCTACAGTTATTATGTTTCTTGTTAACTGCTGTTAACTGCTATTAAACCATTTATAACCGTTTTGGGACACATATACTCATGTATTCTCAATAAGGAAAATATACGATATAACACATAGACGAAATAAGAGAGACCAACAACTTCTCTTTATCTCGTAATTTTCTGCAAACACATATACTTACTTAATCTTGAATCACTTCGATTTTATCCGATCATAACTTGGTATCCACTCCATTTTATTGATCTGAAAGTGAACTCTCACGACTTCGGATTGCTATCGGGTTACAATACGTTTCTCTATATCACAGTAATTCACACAAATAAACAACAGTAAATCCGTTTAGGTTTATAAACATTTAAAATTTAAAAATAAGGGTAAACTACAAATTTTGTCTCAAAAGTTCTGATTTTTGCACCTTAGCCACTCACAAACTTAAAGTGCTAAAAATATCCTTATACTGAACTTTTTGTAACAAATTGTGCCACTTTCACTAACACCTTATTTTTTTTTTCCGTTAATCATGGTCAAAGGTCTGCGAAATGACTAATATACCCTTGTTTTCTTCCTCACTTTAATTTTCTTTAGAATTTCCAACTAATTTTAACAATTATCAAAAACAAACCCAGATTTTCTAGAATTTTGACACCAAAAACATACTGAAAAAAAATGATAAAGAATCACACTATATGGGATCTCGATTTGTTGACTTGGGAGTGTACACTCCCAAATCACACTAAACAAAGAACCGACCACAACTCGATCGAAAAACCGTTCCAAACTCGAAGCCTTAGCAGGATTGTATAAACATGTATATCATCTACCAACTGCTACATATCAAAATTTTCAACAGTGCCAAAGAACAATACTTAAAAGCCATAGATTCTTTATAAATTATTTGTCCACTTGATACACACTAGCCAAAAATGCTAGACAACATGAAATCCTCATGATACATATTCAACAACTGATACACAACCACTTGATGATACACATGGCTACATGGGTTAGATTCCAACCACAAACATAGTGGCTAAGGTTCTTATAATAAAACCCATAAAAATGATTGGGATGGTGGCAAAGTTTATGGTTTATACAGCGGGCGTGGTTATGGTAGCTAAGGTTAAGGTTAAGGTTTGATAATGACGCAGTTGTGGTGGTCGCTGAAAACTGAGGCCGTTACAGCCGTCACCAACAAGAAAGATTCAACCAAAAACCGAATCACAAATCGTTAATAGAAAATCCAAACGAGGCTGTTGAAGAAAAACCATCTCGGTTCACGTCACAAATATTGAAGCAGATTAGTTCGAAAATAAAACATAACAAATCGATTTGAAAAAAATGTGTGAAATATGGTTGATAAGGAATTTTGATGAAAGAGAAGGTAGTAGTGGTAATAAGAGCATAGGCTGTAATAACTTAGAGTAAAGGTATAACTCTGCGGCACGTCAGCGCCACATCAGCTTTAACTTTTCAACCTTAACTAAAAAAAAAACACCCCTTATCATAACTCAACCATAACTCAACAATTTATAAATTCAACCACTAAACTAAAACTAATATTTCATTTAATAAATAACATAACATTAAAACTTAAACATTACAATAAAAAAAAAAAAAAAAAAAAAAAAAAAAAAAAAAAGGTTACCACGAAAAAAAAATACTAAATTATAAAAACACGACATAAAGGAAATTACGAAATACAATTACATCTACTGTCGAGGTTGCAAATTATATTTTTTGATGATTCTATCTTTTTCCGAATCGATCCAAAACGCAACGTTTGGATCCTTGTTGGAAGTGTCAATCATCAGAAATTTCATCTCTTCCAATGTAACAATTGGTAAATTTGCCCTAATATTTAATTCATGATATTCTCATTATTTTGACTAAATCACTGTATTAGGCATTTATATGATTAACACGGGAAACAGACCTGCACATTTTGTCACCCAGAAAATCTCACCAATAACAGTGAATTTATTATATCTCACATTTTACCCACTGAATTGTAGTAAAAACGGGAGGTTATCCCGGTTTCACTCAGACTGACACCACCCGCAAACCAGAGATAAACCCGAGATTCAGGAATTCTAGTGAATAATTAAAAACTCAAAAACACATTCAAGAATTATAGAAACGATAATATCTTATAATTGTGACGATTCTAGGAATGAACCGAATTTGACTCAGTTTAACAAAACACGGGTATAAAATTTCTCACTCTTTAATTTAATTCAACTCTACACTTAAAATAAAACCTTTAACCCAATAATTAAAATAAAAACATCACAACCCACTCACACAGTATCCAAAGCCCTATCTCTTCTTCTCCCTTTTGTCTCTAACCCATGCACCCTTTGATCTATCACCATCCCCAAAACCTTGTCGACCCATCCCTTTCCTCCAACACAGATCCTATTACTTTTTGACCTAGAAACACTGCCATCATCACGAGGTCTAGAAATACATCTAAGTCAAGCATAGGAGGTCGCAAAAGATGTAGAAGGAACACCCAAATGGAAATTTTATTTCCCCAAGATCCGAAAGTAGGGATGGAGCTACTCTCCATTTCTTCCTTTTTAAACCCGTATCCCAGGAGTATTCGAATCACGCCTCAACGACCATAATCAAAGTTCTGAGATCAAGAACACTCAAGTAGGAGCAAAGGATTTTGGTGGGTTATGATTCGAATAGGGATAACAGGGTCTCAGATTTAATCTTGATTAGAACCTATCACTTCTCGTTCAAATCACTGTAAGATTATCCAGTTAGTATCACTTAGATTGTTCATTAATTTTAAGATCGAATTAGTAATGGGTTAGGTTGACAGATTTTTATTGATGTTCAATTTCTTATTGTTATCCAGGAGTTAAATTATTATTGTTATAAGATTTTAGATGTTTGTTGTTGTTGTTGTCATTAACGTGGCATAGAAAAGACCTAGAAGTGATTTATTGGTTGATGAAATGGTTAGGTATAGAATGATTCGAACACTTTGAAGTGGAGTAGGATTAGACTATGATTAGTAGGTTGAGAACTTGATGGCCGTTGTGATAGTAGAGAAATTCGAAACAACCTCAGGAACTATAGACTCAAATGATGAATTCGAAATTTAGAGATAGTTGATATTAGGACTCGAATAGGGAAGGAGAACAGCCAAGGATGATGCATTTTTTTTTAGTTATGGGTACAAAACCGAATAAGCATCATGACAAATCCTAGCCACATGAGGACACCTAAGAACTAGTCACTTTGGTAAGAATTTTGACTGGAAAGATTCACCTCGTATAGGGGAGGTCTGGCCAAGCTGGTTCAGTGTTGCATTAAACCCAAAACTTGAGGGTTGTACCCTCGGTTCGAATCCTAAATGCACCACTTAAACCCAAGACCAAATCTCAAGTTCGGATAGAATACATTGCACCAAAACAAGCCCATCAAGGATTGTAGTACTCGAATAATTGTAGGAGTATGGAAACACTCCTGGTCACAAGAACTGAGTCCCATTTGGGATGGTTCTTTCCCTGGTAGAGCATAGAAATCGTGCCTAAGTAAAGGTCACTTGCGACCCACAAACTTCTAACACCTAAGTGTCGAGTAGTACTCAACTCAGGGGCTAACCAAGGCTTAATAGAACGCGAGTGGAGAGCTTCCTTTTACGGGAAGTATTAGACTTCGACAGTAGGAGTTTAGTACCCCCTTTGTTTTAGACTTTAGGTTTCACACAAACTAGTCTTGACTCGACAAAGATGCCTAGGCTAAACCAAAGTCTTTAGAAATACAGTCGAGTGGTACTCCACCAAAAATTTCCATCAAGACATGGTTACCTCAACACCATTGTAATGCCAAATAGATATTCCCAGTAAAACAAGCCTTCACAGGAGTTAAAGAGATTGTGAAGAGAAATGGTTATACCAGGCTAGACCCAATGTATAGAGCTCAAAAAGGGAAGCCCAACTAGGAGTTGAACACAAGCCCAGCGAAGCCCTATATTTTCAGTCCATAAGACGGGCCAGTGTCGAATGGCTTGGCCCACCAGAACTTGGTAACAATTAGTGAAGCCTAGTCCATTAGCAACCCTTTTACTTTCACCCCCTCCTTTGCCATAGTTGGGCCGCAGCCCAATAGGTTTTAATATATATATATATATATATATATATATATATATATATATATATATATATATATATATAGGGGAGGGTTATTGTGAGAGAATTTTTAAAGTTGAAAAAATAAGAACCATTGTGGACCGTTGGATCATTGTATTAGTGTTAAATGAGATTAATGATTTATTAATGGCATTTCTGTAATTAACAAGAACTCTAGGGGCATTTGTGATACATTGTAACTAAGTAAAAGAGCGGGATAGTTTGTATCAAACCACGCCTACATAACGGATAACACCTAAATAAATGCAAACATTTGGTTAACTAATGGTCAAAGAACAGACCCACTAGCACTTACCATCAAACCCCTTCATTCAAGCTACCACAATAATTAGTATCCGATCATCAAGAATTATCTCCGGCTACATTTGGGGGATTTCTTTTGTGTAGCAAGTGATTTACAAATAGGGTTATAAAAGCATGGCTAACATAGAGAACGATCAAGGCATTCGTGATTTACCGCCGATTTTGACTGGTAAGTGTTCCATCTATGATCTTTCCAGTTTAGTGTTCCATTTATGATTGTTATGAGTATGCTAAATAAACAAATAATTTCGTGTTGATTTTGTAGTTCGAAGAAGTACAAGGTTAAGTGATCAAATGGCACAAGATGATGGGGGATCTGCTCGGATCATTGATTTAACTAGTGATGTTGAAAATGCTGATGTACCAGACATGATTACACTTATTTGCAAACTTATTATTCCTGTTTATGTGTATATTTGAATATTAGTTTTGTGTGTATCTTTTGTGTCATAATCATGGTGTTGAAGCTTTTGTGAGTAGCTTACATTTGTGTAATCATGGGGTTGAAGCTTACATGTTTGTATCTTGTGTGTTATAATCATATGGTTGAAGCTTTTGTGGGTAGCTTACACTTATTTTATTATTCATGGGGTTGAAGCTTACATTTGTGTATCTTGTGTGTCATAATCATGGGGTTGAAGCTTTTGTGAGTAGCTTACATTTTTTTGAGTAGATTACATTTGTGTGTCATAATGATGGGGTTGAAGCTTTTGTGAGAAGCTTACATTTGTGTCTGCTGAACCAAACACCCAAACACCCATATAACTTGTGTGTCTGCTGAACCGAACACCCACATAAGTGGTATGTATCCGTGTATCTCGTAATCGGTATGAATCTGTGTAACTTGTAATCGGTGTGTATCTGTGTATCTAGTAACTTGTATGTACATGTGTATCTTGTAATCGGTATGTATCTGTGTATCTATAATGGTTTATATATGTGAATCGGTATGTAGCCGTGTATCTATGTATGTTTATTGATATGAATAATTGTATTTTTTATCTTTGTGTATGTGAATCGATATTTATCCGTGTATCGGTGTATATGTGAATCGGTATTGAATCTGTGTTTCAACTAATAATGATTTGTATTGTTATAACATATTTTTATTTTCGTTGTGAATGATACAGCAACAGAAATACATGGAAGTAATAGGAGCACACGTAGAAGGAACGTAACAATAAAAGAAGGTCGTATGGGTAAGGTGGCGGGTAGTAAAGCGGAAGTGCAGGCTGTTGGGAAAAAAGGAACAAATGATGAAGGGGGTGTTCGAAAAAAATAACTTACCTTAATAGACACGATAATCAATCCCTATTAATGATAAGTTTGAGGTTTCGGGAAAAAAATCCGAATAGATGTAGAATGGAGGAGATATCCGGCGGCTGTGAAAAGGAGATATGAGATTGAGGAGAGATGGGAGGCTGGTTATGTTTATTAGTCATTGAAGGGTATTTAATTAGTGTTAGATATGTAAAATACCTATAATGCCCTTTTTGCTATATAATTAATTTTCAGTTTTCTTTAATAACTAAATTCTACTTGTCAATCAATGAATGGGTTCTCACTTTTACAATTTTAAAAAATCTCTCATTTGATCTAGACTCTATATATATATATATATATATATATTACAATAAGCGCATGACGTCATCAAATACAGGATTGCCCAGTAATGCCATGTCATAATGCCACCTAAGCAAGATTTTATTAAAATGTGCCACCTAAGAAGGATTTTATTTAAATTTCGTTTTTTTTTTAATTAAAATTTCGTTTTTTTTTTTCTTTAAAAAAATCATGGAGCTGGATTTGAACCTGGGTCTATTAGTCCACAGTCAAACATGATTACCACTAGACCAACACATTTTTTGGATTATATCTTGCAAAACCAAATCTATAAACCTACGCAATCAATTATTGACCATTTTAATGAGATAAATATGAGAATCCCTACAACTTAGGTAACCCTAATCAAACATATAAACCTAGGAAAAAAAAAATCACGGTTCATTCATAATATACTTTTTCTTAAAACCCTAATATCATTTTTTTTATGTGTTAAGCAACCGTATTGATTATTGATTATGGTTCTCATTTTCGTGTTGTGAAAGCTACTGGAGACATTGTATGATTTTGATCAAGCATATTTTTATTACGATATATTATATAAATTTTTTGTACCATTTAATTTGTGAATTAGGGTTTTGCATGCTGAAGCATTTAGCTGTCCATAATGAGCTAGGAATCCCATGATCAACAAGGAAAAGAATAACAGGTTTGTAATCTAAGTTACTTTGGAGTATATATATAATTGTTCAAATCTTTTTATTGAGTTTATCTCTTTCCATTCATTCATTCAATTGTTCATTGATTTATTTTAACATTAATAACAATTGTGATTTGTGATTTCTTCTTCTTGAAGCCTGGTGATAAATCATATAATGCTTATTGATTATCGGGTGTTGCTTCTGCAACCGGTGGTAACAGATGCGGAGAAGTAAACCAGGTATGAAGGGGTATTTTTTTTAACATTTTACACCTCCATTGAACAATCATGGAGGAATGCATGTGGATCGATTTTTCATCAGCAAGGTTTCTTGAACTATGCAAGTATGTCAACTATTATAAAGGCACACTTACTCGCATGGATGGTAAGGTGATGAGTTCTTCCTCTTAGTTATGTGTAGATATTCACCTTTGTAAATTTGATATTTAGCTTAGTATGGGATCATGTATGATTACAGCCATTAAAGCTGTGGAAATAAGAGCTGAAGGAATTAGTCTTGAATCGTGGGGGTTGCCAACTTGATTATGTTCCAGCCACCATTGATGCATAAACACAAATTTAAATTGTTGGTACCTATAGGCCTTTATCCTAACGGTATCCAAGATAAGTGTTAAAGTATGCTCAGACAAAGGTGCCGCTAACCCACCCATTTTTCCACCTTAAGTTATTTGCTCACGTCTATAACAGTTTTTTCACCGTCGCAGGCACACTATTTCTGCAGCTCGTGCATGCTTTCTTGATGAAGATATAGGCTCATTATCTGTTGGCAAGATGGCAACCCAATGGTTTCATTCATCATGCCAAATAGCTAATCGTATTACTTTGTTATAGAAGTCTTATTGTAAGTGTGATGTTTGTCTTGCAACAATTCTTTAAGGTTTACGTATCTGCAGTTTCATAATATTGAGAAAAAATGTGTATTGTTATCATTTTATGAAGAAACAGCTGGGTTGATGGTGAATGATCCAGTTCTTCAGACACACAAGGTGTGTATTGTCACATTATCACTCTCTTTGGTATTGCTATAATTTGAAACTTGCTTAATGTAACTTCTTTTAACTCTTGCAGCCTCTGTCTGTGGAGTTTGCCCATTTTGTTCGGTTAGGTACCCGTTCTATAGAGATAATGTTCTTAACAAAGTTATTAACTGTGAAAGTTGCAAAAAATCCTTCACTGCTTTTGAATTGAATGCCCAAAGTAGTACCACTGCAACCCAAACCCAAACCCGGCAACCTCACCAACAGACTAGGATTCCTGTTAATCTCACACAACCTGTTTTCACCACTGCAAATGGGTGTTTAGACGATCTTAAAGGCTTGGCTTCTTCTAATGCTCGCTGTGTTGAAGAAGTAAGTACATAGCATTGACTTAGTATCAGTAAAAGCTGAGCATAATGTTAATTAATACATAATTTAAATTATCTCTGTTGCGTAGGTTTTCTTTTCACCAGAGATGTGTATTTCACATACTACAATCATCTGTGATGCAGTGCCAGGTATATATATATATATATATATATATATATATATATATATATATATATATATATATATATATATATATATATATATATATATATATATATATATATATATTATATATATATACATATATATATATAACTAAACTGACGTGTGTTTGTGCAATATATGGGGGCATGCATGACGTTTTGTTTTGTATGCGTATCTATTTTATTTTTAGAATCCATTTTTTTGTAATCTCTTTTTTGTTTTATGACGATAGAACATACTGAAGTAACGGTTGACGTCACCACTTTTGATATATGTATAGCGGTCCATTGGACAACTATTTTCCGTGTCTGAGCAAATCACGTTTGGAGTCATTGCCATTGTTAACTGAGGTTATTCTTTTTGTCATATTTATCGCAGGTTGCAGTAAAGAAAATGAAGAGGAAGTATTATGTTTGGGAAGAATGTATAAATTTGAGGGAAGTTAAGGTATATCATGCGTTTCTAACCTTATATATCCTGATGTATAAAATGGTGAATTGGTGATCTATTTTTATACATATTTTGATCTTAGACCAGTTAGCACGTTATAATGGTGAATTGGTGAATTAGTGAAAATGCTTACTGAAATGGTGAAATACAAACTGATCTTACATCAGTTAGCATGTTATAGTAGTGCGTAGTAGTGAAAACTTGAAATACATACTGATCCAACATGTTTATATACATACTGATCTATCTTTTTTATTACTTTGTGACTGATTACATGTCTAACCCGATAAACTCGACAACCCGATAGACCCAAACCCGATAACCCGGACCTGGTAGAGCAGTTTAGAGACAAGCATATATACAAGAAGGGAGAAAAGAAGGGAGCATGGAAAAACAAAGCCGCTGCAGCGCAATACGTAAGTCATACTTTTTAAGATTTAAGAAAACAAATTATTTAGTTAAAACACAAACAAGCACTTAGGAACCAATCACACCCAATCAAACACCCCCGCGGCTGCAACAAGGGTGTTTGGTTACTGATACAACATCAACTAAACACACCACTTGCTGCAACAGGGGTGATTGGCTGTTGTTTCAGGTTTACATCAGAAGTGGGATGTGAAACCCTTAAATGTTATGCAATCTCACACAAAAATAGGTAATTCAATTTAAAATAGTTGAATTTCACTTTTTTCCCTTATCAGGCGAGGCTGCTAATTTGCTTGGGTATAGTGTCGAAGTAGTTTAGATTGTGTCTTCAGGTAATGCTTCTATAATACAAGTGGAGTGGTAGATGTTAATTTTCTAAGAACTTGCTGTAACCAAACTTTTATTTCCGATGTTTTATATATTAAGTTTAACCCATTATACTCATAAAACGAGATTACCTACTTTTTGATCACGTTTCGAACTTATTCGTATTTAATGCTTTGCGTTTTGTGTTCTTAACAGGTATACATCTTTGATGAACCACATATTGTACTTTTGCGAGTTTGGCTATCAGATGTTTAATAAAAAGGTATTTTTATGATGTTCTTCCACTAAAAATGATGTTATGCAGCTACCATTGTTTAACTTCTCTAGAGTAGCTAAAGCTACTACTGTTTTTTCACTCAATAATAAACTTGGATAAATGAAGAATCTTAGTTAGTTAAATTCAGTTTGCTGAGAACAACGTCACATTATGATTTGTCCATTTGACTATAATTGTTAGAACAACATTCTAATTCATTATACATAATAAAATTATGAAGCTAAAATGTTTAAGCGTGTCAGTGATAAAAAAAAGTATGAATGATTGTTTCCTTTGAGTTTTGTATAGCTTTCACATTAAAATTGGTAATCTTCAGGGTATGCTAGAAGATGGGCAAGAACTTGCAGTTAAACGTCTCTCAAAGACTTCCAGTCAAGGAATTAATGAGTTCATGAATGAAGTTATATGCATTTCAAAACTTCAGCACCGGAATCTTGTCAAGCTCCTTGGATATAGCATCGAGGGGGACAAGAAATTGCTGATATATGAATACATGCCAAACAGAAGCTTAGACGAGTTTATATTTGGTTAGTATCATATAATTTATGTTAAATCGACAATAGTAACTTACTACGGTAAGATACTGTGAAGAACTAAACCTACATGATGTGCAGATAAAAGGCAAAGCACACTCCTTGATTGGACAAAGAGACTCAACATCATATCTTCATCAAGATTCACGATTACGAAACCGAAAATGTAACAGCAGATGTAGGTCACAGGTCATTGGTCGTTTCAAGTATCAGATGCCACTGAATTCATTTAAGAAGTTAACAGCATGGTCTCAGGTACCTTTTTTCTTATGATGCTTGATTCGTCTTGGTAGATGATCCCTGAGATTGCGTTTGGAAATCATACCCGGGCTGCATTAGATGTTGGATGTGGTGTGGCAAGTTTTGGTGCTTATTTATTTTCAAGGAATGTATTCACTATGTCCGTAGCTCCAAAAGATGTACATGAGAACCAAATTCAGTTTGCACTAGAACGTGGTGTGCCTGCAATGGTGGCAGCTTTTGCAACTAGACAACTTTTATACCTGAGTCAGGCCTTTGACTTGATTCACTGCTCAAGATGTAGAGTCAATTGGACTCGTGATGGTGAGTACCCTGCTTTAGTGAGTATGCTTTTCATCGTATTGATAGCTCCATTATTGTTGAATATTTCGAGTCAATTGGACTCCGAATTGGGCACACTTTAATTTTCTCTCTCTTCTTTACATGTATTATACAATGAAGATGGGATTTTGCTCATTGAGGTCAACAGATAGATAAGGGCAGGAGGATATTTTGCTTGGGCGGCGCAACTAGTTTATAAACATGAACCACTTCTGGAAGAACAATGGGAAGGTAACTGTGTTAGTTTTCTGAACGGCTGTAGTTATAGTGGTAGCATATAATCAAAAACTTCTTTCCACAGTTCGGTTTTGTTTACTGTCTACTACTTCATCTGAAACCAATTTTGAGAAAATTGTGATTTTATTGCAAGTTTGCAACCAATTTTGTAGCAATGTTGACAAATTATTAGGTTCCTAAAGGCAAGTCAAATATCAGACCATAACTATGTTATGAATTTAAATATAAGCCCCTTGGAATTTAGGAAGAGGTAAATCTCTGATGCAGGCTGTAACATTCCATGATGGATGTCAAGTTGTGAAATTCGTGTTTCTTGCTAGCTTTTTTGTTTCATATTTTTGAAACATGCTCATTGGCAAAGCATAAAAATATATCTCTTACCCTGTACCTACTTTTCTTCTCTCAGAGATGACCAACCTTACAACTCGTCTATGCTGGAATCTTGTGAAGAAAGAAGGATATATTGCAATATGGCAGAAGCCTCTTAACAACAGCTGTTATTTAAATCGTGAACCAGAGACCCTACCACCATTGTGTGATGAGAGGGACGACCCAGATGATGTTTGGTATGTTTCTATTCTCTGACTCATCTAAGTCATGTGGATTCTATGGTTTATGGTCTACTTTACAAGGTCATGTTGCGAATGCTCTTTAGATGTAATGCAACCCTTAGTGGCTTCATTTGGAGATGAGTTGTTAATGACGCTGCAAAAGTGCTGACACAGACACACACACACATAGTGAAAATTTGAACACAGCCTGCTACTTGACGTGTTCGATAAGCTAAGCTTATAAAATGATGACCAAATTCATACTCGTAAAGATTGCTTCAGTAAGTATATAACCCTAAGTGTGCCAAGCATACTTTCAATTACCTATAATCTGGTGAAAAGTAGCAGCGTATCAGTGTACGCAATACTGAATGACCTTTATATGTTGAAACAAATTGGTCACACGGATGCTTCACATCTCGAGCCCGAAGTGGATAGTCCATCCATCTATAATCTCATTCATAGTTCCTGAACCCAGGAGTGCTGAAATCAAAGAAGATAGTCAGAATTAAATGCATTTAGGATGTAACTGTTTGAAGTTTAATAGCCATATGAAGCCTAATTCTAAATGACCATGATCGACTCATCCATCAACAGTTATGATCTTGATTCCCCCATTCTACCCAAAACAAGAAAGTATTGAATTTCAAAAGTCAACGAGTGGGTCACTGTGTTTCTTTTCTTTAGACTATATGGGAGGGTTTTTAGACGTATGGGTCACATGGGTCAAATGGGTAACTGTTAATTGTACGAAAATACAGTTTTTCAATACGTATCAAAACGGGTCACATGGGTCAAATGGGTGACTGTCATGGGCTATATAACTGTTTAAGTAAAAGAAAAGCTTCCACACACCCCTTATTTGAACTTGCAGCCCACTTTACTATAGTATAAACACATTTAGGCGACAATGCCCCAAAAGTAGTCTCTCTAAGACGGAAAATAGAATTTTGAGCGATAACTAAAGAGTGGACCTTTTTCTATTTTTTGCATCGCTGCTTCTCTAAACATTGGAATTTACATTCCACAATTTTCTGTGACAGAACAGTAGGGTCTAGAAGTTGGTCATTGAGCGCTTCTTGGAGTCTTCTTCTATGATCTCTCCACAATTAAAGTGGTGACCAGGTACTATTGGTTTCATCCATTTTACGTTTTTTTTGTGGGTACCGTTTTTTTACTTTTATGTTATGAAAGGAACCAAAAATGACATTTTATTGCATCTGCTATTCAGCTAATGACCTAATATTATTCAACAGTACTGCTCTCTTTTTGTGGCTTTCACAGTTGACTTTTACAAAACATGTTCATCCTTACACATCTTGGCGATTCTTAATGCAATTGTTAGAGGTATATATAACTTTGATGAACTCAAATAAGTACATTTTATTATCATCATTTATCCTATTTATTTGACTTGTTTTATTATATTATATATGATAATTGATACGTTAATGTTTACTTTTGTAATTCTCAGGTAAAAACAAGTATTATGTGAAACTTGGCGATTTTGGACTAATTATGGAGCAAAAAAGCAAGATGTTAAGAGTCTACTGAAATGTACAAGATCAAGATCATTCTGCTCCAGATACGCCGCAACATACTTCTTACATACGGCGCATCACTATCAATATTTCACAAGTTACAACCCAAGACAGCAAAGGACATGCGCCGCATGGATAAATGGAGTTACGCCGCATCTTAAGGCGGTGTACGAATATTCCTGAATATATTAATCTTGGACCCCACGCGATGTTAAGTCAATGCGCCGCATCTACTTATCCTATGCGCCGCATCTAACCCTCAGACAGAAACTATAAATACCCCAAGGCCAGACGAATTTCAGAATCGTACAGACTAAGCTTTCGAAGACCGAAGAAACCCTAGAGCCGAATTCAGACGTATTAGCAGCACAAGACACACCTTGAACGAAGATACAAGAGCTGTAAGAAGGTCCTGCATGTATTCAATTCATTAAGTAGTTTTGTTTTATTGTATTAGTACACTTTAATTCATCAGGATTGATGGGCCGATTCCATGTGACTACGGAAAATCATGGGCACCCCTTAAAATTGCTTTCCCATTAATTAAAGTTTATATGTTGATGTCTTTGGTGACTTTTATTAGTGCATTGATAACCTCTGTGTCTAGCTGAGCATTGCTTGGGTCGCCATGCCCCTTCCTCGCCTATTTATTCTATCGTTTCTAGGATAGTGGGATAGACATAAGTGATCATTAAGGGTTTACTCGCCGATAAGATTAGAGCCAACGAGAAAGGGTTAATTATATAAACTTCATATAAAACTAGCAATAAAACAAGTGACAAGTTACTTAATTATCAGGACAGGTCTTCTTATTGTCTCAAGTATCTATCTGTGTACGTGTGTACTAATCGCTGATTCATGCTCATTAGTTTAGTTTTCTATTTAATCATAACCAAACCGTGCCAGTCTCTCAGGCTGAACCCCCTTGCGTTAGATTAGGTTGTATAGCTAACCTAGGATATTAAAATACTGATTAGAATAACTAGATAATACGTTCCACTCTTAGTGATCGACACTCTACTTACCATTATATTCATACTGACCGGGTACACTGCTCGTTAAAGTGTGTGTTTTATTGATAAGTCGGCTAAATATAAATTTAAAACTTGAGTAGGCATTAATACTGCTAAAACCACAACGACATCACGCGCGCACCAAGTTCTTGGAGCCGCTGCCGTGGATATAAAAGAATTTGAGCAATACACACGCACCATCAAGTTTTTGGCACCGTTGCCGGGGAGTGAATTGTTATTATCTGTTAATTTGATTAGTATTTTAATTAGGTTTTTCTTTTTAATTTTTAGATTCTAACCGCTAACCCCGTTGTATATTAGATAAATTGCATTCATTGTATTATTTGCATATTTTCTGTTTTTGTGTGTTTTTATTTTCTTTAATTTTTGTTTCTTTTTGTTAGTTTTTATTTTTTATTTTTCTTTTTCTATTTTTCTGCATTCTGCTATCGTTGTATTGAGCTGATACAAACGATACGGCGCATCTATTTTCATAGATATGGCGTATTGCGTTTAATTTTTATAAAATACAACGCGTTTAATAAATTCGAGTACGACGCATCTTTCCCCAAGATACGGCGTATTCTGTTTTTAATAAGAAATTTTTCTAAACCCTAACGCCATACGACGCATCTGTTTTCACAGATACGGCGTATTTTCGATTTAAATTAAAAACAGTTTTCGAATTATTAAACAGATACGACGCATCGATTTTTATCGATACGGCGCATCTACCAAATCAAAAATCTTGTATTTTGAAACGTAACGAAAATACGGCGCATTAGCTTTTGTTAATACGACGCATTTAATTTTAATAAATATAATCGATTTTTGATAAATTCAACTGATACGGCGCATTCTAATTTATAAGCGGCGTATCTATTTTCTGAATAAAAGTCTGATTAAATTTTAACGATTATAAGATACGGCGTATCCAACTTTCTGGATACGGCGCATCGTTTGCAGATATCAGCAACTTTTATTTTTCTTATTCCCGAACGGAAAATATTCTAACTTACCCTTACACTTGGAAGTTTTTACTTTGAAATCTACCTGTCTTTAATTTTCAGGAACAATGTTCGATATTTTCCCCAACTGGTTCGGAAGACCCCAAAGAAACCTTACCATGGAAGAGTTTGCACTACAAATCGCTCAAGCAAATGAAAAAGAACATCATGAAGCAAGAAACTTTATTAATGAATTCAAAGGCAATCATGAGCTGTTACTAAAGGAACAAAACAACATGATTAATGGATTGGCAATTGAAGTGCACCAATTGTCAACGGTGCTTAACAAGATTCTTTTGGTAAAACACGATTTGAAAGGGATTACAACTAGTGGCGGAAAGTCAACCTTTCAAATCGGAGAAACATCCGAGGATAACAACACAAACAAGATTTCCCCTGAATCTATATCATCTGAGCAAGAGCAACCAAAAGAGACTAATCCAGAACCTGTGATTAGAGAAGAACCTTCTTGTAGGATCGAGTACTTCGAGCTTGATTGAGCTTGGTTAAAACGAGAACCTCTATATGGAATACAAGTGTTTATGCGGAAACTAAACAACAAGTATAATAAAGAAGAAAAGACAATGATCCTCTATGGATCAGACTATGAACTAAGAATTGTGTTATTGATAAATTGTAATTGACAAAGGTACATTAAACTCATGGACGGGATGTTTCTTTTATAATCATAAGAAACCCTAACCCTAACCCGTCTTACAAGAAAACGTGTGAAGAGATAAACGAGATCTCTTCTAAAAATAAATCTAACAAACTTTCTAAACCTACGGATAACAAACAATAATATCCGCAGCAATAAGCACTATCGGCAGAAACAAAACAATACTATCGGCAGGAACCAACCGCAGCAGGAATGTAACACTATCGGCAGGAACCAGCTTCACTATCGGCAGCAATGAGAAATTCTTATTTCTCAGAGATCCTAACAATCCTCCCCTAATCTTGAGGTTGACTAGGTTAACCTGCAAGATTCCAACGTGATAGAGCTTGAACTTCTCAGGCTTGAGGATTGCGACTTAGCAGCAGCAATAAGTAGTAACCAGCAGCAACACTTATAACCCGCAAGATTCCAACATCTATAACATGCAGCAGCAACTTCGATAGTTCAGCTGCAATAGGAAATCTTCTTCAAAACATGTAAACGGGTCACCAGATCATTCACTTGAGCTTGGCTGCTACTTATGACAATATGTACATCAAATCACTTAAGTTTCATACTATTCTCATCACATCCAGGTGTGTTAACTCCTGTGAGAGGTGAATCATTGAAAATTAATGGATTTGATGTCTCTTTACCAATAGCCATCACTACTGGAGTAGCCAATGTTTAGGTGTGTTAGACCATGGTACACTGATAACCATCTGATTTATTAGCAAATCAACAACTATAAACGGATTTGACTTGTCTTTACCTGTAGCCGTTTGCTCAGGACTAGTCAATTCTTAGGTTACAGCAAACCTTGGTGAATTGAATACCAAATATAGATACCAAGTGTCTTTACCACAAACCATACTTTTGTGGACTAGCCAATTCTTTGGATCCCATAAAGGGTTACATCTATGGCGAATTGAGAACCATTTTCAACTCTCAGGAATAAACCATGGGTGAGTTGAAGTACCCTATAGCTTTAAGCAAGCTATTACAGCTATCAACGGATTTGATTATCACACCAGAGCCGTACCCTCATGGTGAGTCAACTCTTTCTTGTCTGCAAGACATGGTGAGTTGAATACCATTTAAGGTGAAGGTGTAAACACCAACACTGTACCTGCAAGGTGTTGCTTAAAACCACTTATTAGCACACAAAATATACAAACCAAAGATTTTTTTATTTTTTATTTTTTTTGAACTAAGAATCATAAATTAGAAACAAACCAAAATAAAAGAAAGAAAATAAGAAAAGAAACCAAAAGAAAGAAAGATACAAAAATATACAACAACAAGAAGAAAAAGCCTCCCCTTAAGCTTAATCCTCTCCTTAAACTCAGTATCTAGGGATTTACCATCCCAATATGGACCACCAAATGTTTAAACCTTGGTCCATCAAAAGCCTTGGTCAGCAGATCAGCCACATTGTCATCAGTATGAATTTTAACCACCTGAATAAGATGCTTTTCATAAGCATCTCTGATGAAATGGTGTCGAATCTCAATATGCTTTGTCCTTTGATGATAAACAGGATTCTTAACAATGTACATGGTGCTTTGGTTATCAATAAAGATCTTAGTGTTCATGAAGTTGAACCCATAATCCAACAGCTGATTTTGCATCCAAAGAACCTGTCCACAACAACTAGTAGCAGCAACATATTCTGCCTCAGTAGAAGATGTGGCCACAATAGTCTGCTTCTTGCACTGCCAAGAAACCAATCTCCTACCCAGAAACTGACAACCTCCAGTAGTTGACTTCCTATCAAAGTTAGCCCTAGCATAATCACTGTCACTATAGGCTTCCAGCACAAAAGGAGAATCTTTGGGATACCAAAGTCCCATCTTTGGCTGTCCTTTCAAATACTTGAAGATTCTCTTAACTACATTTAGGTTAGAAGTCAATGGTGTAACCTGATGTCTAGCACATGCACCAACAGCAAACATAATATCAGGTCTTGAAGCTGTAAAATACATGAGTGATCCGATCATGGACCTGTACAGATGAACATTAACAGCAGCATCAGGTTCATTATTGGATTTAGGCTTTGGAGGTTCAAAAGGAGTTGTGGCAATTTTAACATTTTCCATATCAAACTTCTTAAGTATGTCAGACACATACTTCTCCTGGCAGATAAAGATCCCATCTGGTTTCTGCTTAACCTGAAGACCTAAGAAGAAAGTCATTTCACCCATAGCACTCATCTCAAATTCACTCTTCATCAATGCTTCAAATTCCCTGCACCAGGCTTCATTAGTGGAACCAAAGACGATATCATCTACATAAACTTGTACTAGAATGATATCTTTGAAGTTCTTCCTGATAAAAAGTGTTTTATCAATAGCCCCTCTTCTGTACCCATGTTTTAGCAAAAAGGCTGATAGCCTTGCATACCAAGCCCTTGGTGCTTGATGAAGACTATAAAGTGCTTTAACCACTTTGTAAACCAAATCAGGATTCTGAGAATCCACAAATCCCTGTGGTTGAGTAACATAAACCTCTTCCTTAATCCTTCCATACAAAAATGCACTCTTTACATCCATCTGATATACTACAAACCCCATAAAGGAAGCAAAAGCCAAAAACAATCGGATAGCTTCAACTCTTGCCACTAGTGCAAACACTTCATCATAATCAATCCCCTCTTCTTGTCTATGACCTTGAGCTACCAACCTAGCTTTATTTCGAACCACAATTCCCCTAGCATCCCTTTTATTCTTTAGAATCCATTTAGTTCCAATAGCATGCTTTCCTGCAGGCAAAGGTACCAACATCCATACTTTCTGATTCTGGAACTGCTGCATTTCCTCTTGCATAGCCTCAACCCAATCATCATTAGCAAGAGCTTGAGCTATACTACTTGGTTCAACTTGAGATAAGAAACAAGCATAGAGACAATGTAAGTAATCAGTATGATTGCTCCTTAACTGATCCTGTATATAACTGAGAAAAGCAGATTCTCCAAACTTTGGTTGATGTAGTTTACTTCTTGTCTGAACAGGGGAATTGAGATCTCCAAGAATCAAAGACTGAGGATGAACTGTATTGATCCTCTTGGTAACAATGGGATTGACATCAATGGAGGATGCCTGATTAGTAATTGAGGGGTTGAAGTCATCATCATATGAGGAAGAAGTGAAAATGCCTGTTCTAGACTGATGATGAGGATCATCCAGCTTATCTCTTGAAGAGACTGAATTTCCAAGATCAGAAGGGATTGGAAATCTTTCAGGGGAGTTATCAATACCCAAAGAGTCAACATGTGGAGAATACACAGGAACATCAGCAAGAATGGAGACATCAGCAGAAGCTTTAGAAGAGTCGGCAGGAATAGATCCACTATCAGCAGAAATGGTAGCAGCAGGAACAGGAATACCACCAGTCGAATTTAGTTCCCTTCGAACTTCAGCTTCAGCATTTCTCAAGATCTCCTCTGTCTCCTTAGAAAACCCAGAACCAAACATTTCAGCAGCTCTCTTGGCATTATACTCTTGTCTTTGAAGCCTAGCAAGATCTTCTGCAAAAATAGAATCTCCTCCAGCAATATCAGAAGAATCTTTGAGCTTTGAACCTGAAATGTTGTTAGAGGAAAAAGAAGGAACAACTATAGGTCGTTCATCACTCTCTGCATCAGAATCATCATCTGAGGTACCTGCATGGTTAGTTTGAGAAACATTTGTACCAACAGATAGATTTGTTTTGAATCTATTATAACCTAAGGTGTCAGTTAGATAATCCAGATCAAAGTACCACTCTGGACCAGCACCCTGCAAATTAGGTTTATCTTCAAGATATCTTAAGTTGAGAGTCTCTTCTATTCTCTTAGAAGACAGATTATAAACCCTATAGGCTTTACTATGAGCAGAATACCCAACAATAAACCCTTCATCAGCCTTCCCATCAAACTTGCCTAGGTAATCACTAGTGTTCAAAATAGTGACATGACATCCAAAAGGCTTAAGGTAACTAATGTTTGGAACCTTCCCAGACAAAAGTTCATAAGGTGTTTTATTATGAGGACTAGTAATAGATACCCTATTCAACACATAACAAGCAGTGCAAACTGCTTCAGTCCAAAACATAGTGGGCATCTTAGATTCAGCTAACATAGTCCTAGCTGCTTCTATCAGGGTCCTATTTTTCCTTTCTGCAACCCCATTTTGTTGTGGAGTTCTAGCATTACTATAGTCCCTTTTTATCCCCTTACTCCCACAGAGTTCAATAAGATTAGAGTTCTTAAACTCTGTGCCATTATCACACCTTATAGACTTAACCTTTTTACTTAGCTGATTTTCTATTAAGGCAATAAAATCCCTAATAACTGGATAAGTTTCATCTTTAGTACTCAAAAAGAAAGTCCAAGAAAACCTGCTAAAATCATCTGTAATCACCAGGCAGTAGTACTTATGGTCAATACTTCCGATAGAAGTAGGACCAAAAAGATCCATATGAAGAAGCTGCAAAGGCTCAGAAATGTTGCTCACAGCAGTTATGGCTTTGTATGTAGCTTTGTGTTGCTTTCCTTTGTTGCAGGCAACACAATTGTGTTCATTAGAGAAGATCTTCAAAGGAAGCCCATGAACCAAACCATTCCTAGCCAACTTGTTAATGTTCTTGAAATTCACACGAGCCATTCTTCTGTGCCATTTATTAGATTCATCCACATAAGCTTTTGCCACCAGACAAGCAAGTGAACCCTCAGGCTGAACATCACTAAGATTGAAGCTGTAAAGATTGTAAGTCCTTGGAACTTTGAGTTCAACCTGACTTTCATCAGGCAACTTGAAGTCTTTGGACAACACAAAGCATTCAGTCTCGGTGAAGAGAACACTGTTCTTCTTGTCACAAATTTGAGAGACAGAGAACAAAATGAAGTTTTGGAGTTCCTTCACATAAAGCACATCTTCAAAGTCCAGCTTGGCAGTTTTGATAGTTCCCTTCCCAGTAATTATTCCATCTCCTCCTCCAAATGTCACAGTACCTCCATTCAAAGGCACAAAGTCATGCAATCTTTCTAAATTTCCTGTCATACTCCTGGAACATCCACTGTCAACAATGCCAACATCTTTACTTCTAAAAGGAAAATCCTGATACAAAGAATACATATACAACATTAGATACAAGAGAGACCCAAGCCATTGCTGACTTGAGCCTGCCTAGTGGATCAATAAAAATTAAACCCTGGAGATTGATGAGATCCACCATTGATCTTGGACCCCATTTTTATATGTTGGTTATTGATTTTCCAAGAACAACCTGCTGAGGACTTAACAGCAGTTTTCCATCTTGCCCCTCCCATGTGCATGGTGTCAAAATAAACAGGTCTCATATCATTTTGAAAGTAAGTGCTAGTGGGTCTGCTGAAAGATGTAGCAATATTGCTTCTCCAACCAGCAGGATTGAACCTACCGGCAGGAACTGAATAAGCAGCAGTAACAGGCTTATCAGCAGGAATGAACTTATCAGCAGCAACAGGCTTACCAGCAGAAACTGGCTTGCCAGTAGCAACTGAAGTTCTCCTTGCTGCTTGAGGAATATAAGGGGGAATATCAGTGACATTTTTCCATACAGACCTATTTTGACAAGCATGTAAACCCATCTGTTTTTCATAATAGTCACAATCTTTAATAAGATGATCATAACTACGACAAACAAAGCAAGATTTCTTTCTAGGGGATTTTTTCTTAACAATATTTTTCTTATTGCAAACAGAATAATTCAAACCACCACATGAAACAAAATTATCCTTAACAGAATTAAAACCACAACCAAAATTGTTTGAAACAGAACCACAACTAGAAACATTATTGTTTTTAACACTATCAGAAGAAATATCTTCAAATGCAGCTGTCTTTGAATGAGATTCATCAGTAGCTACTTCTGAGGAGAGATCTTCTGACTTTATTGAAGCTGACTTGTCACTTGATCCACATGTGGCATAGTCATTAGTCTTGATTTCTGAAGATTTGTCACTGTAAGAACAAGAGACAAATTCATTAGAGTCACAATCAAGATTAGGCAAGTTCTTTGCCTGTTTGCCATAGATCATTTGTGAATCATCAAAGTCATCAAAAGGATTAGCAGGTTTAAATGTTCCAGTTATGGGTGGAGGAACAGCATTCATTCCTCCTTCCTTTACATACTTTACAGGTTTTCTATAATCTACAGGTTCAGGGTCAAAAATACTATATTCGTTAGGGTCATAAAATTGATTTGGCCCTATCATGTCACCGTACCCTAAACCTCTTTTAGTTTTTGTAGACATAGAACTATCAATAAGCTTGTGAAGGTTTTTGGATGAGTCTTTCCATTTATCAAATCTAGCTAAGGAATCATCTAGTTTAGACTGCAAATCCTGATTTTCTAACACAACCTTAGCTTTTTCCCTTTCAGAATGTTTAAACTCATTAGTGGCATTTTTTAAATCTCTTTCCAAAACCTTTATTTTTACTTCATAAGCAGACTGTTGTTGTTGATACCAGACCTTTTGTTGTTCTAATGTTTTAACAGCCTTTTTATGAGCCTTAAGTTGTATAAAATTATCATTATATTCACTTTCTTTATCATCAAATTCCTGTTTAAGTTTAGCATATATAGGTGCACAACCAAATGGGCAGTTTTGTACCTGAGATGGATGACCCATCATTCCAAACTGACCAGCCACTTGTTTCTTCTCACCATATCCAGCTATCATCCCATAAACCTTCTCTGCTCCACTTGCAACAGCTTTCTCATGATGTTCCCAGTCCACCATCGAATCCACAGATACCAAAGCCTTGGGGTCATCTGATTCCAACTCTTGAATTTTGAAAGCAGAATACCGTGCTTTATCATCCACCTTCTTATCTGTACATTCCCTAGCAAAATGTCCTGTTTGAGAACATTTATAGCACCTCACCTTCCTTCTGTCAAACCTGGCAGGCTCCTGTCCATCAAAATTGACCCTTCTTCCTGCCTTCTTTTCAAACCTATCCAATTTCAAAGATATCATAGCCACCTGCCATCTAAGGTCCATCTCTTCCAGATCCAATTCATCAACCTGATTGAAATCTTCATAAACAATCTTCTGCTGTGGAGTACTCTCAGCAACAAATGAATGAAGCACATCCTCCAGAATATTATCAGATCTTGTCTGAACTTTTGATGTGGCAGATGAGTAAGAAAGTGATGAAGAGGATGGTGTCAGACTTTTTCCATATGATGCTTTATTAGCACCAGAGGTACTAACAAAAGCAGTATGGGTTGGAGTTTGAGGTGAATAGGTGGAATACCCTTTGATGTCAATTTCAAGGGTTTTCAGTTTGTTGTACAGATCATCAAAACTCATAAAGTCCAGTCCACCTTTGGCCTTAAGTGTTATTGACACCTGAGACCAGGATGGAGGCAAGGCTCTCAGAAACTTGGTGTTGCAGTCCTCATCGTCTGGCCTAGCTTTCAACTGGTTGAGTTGGCTCAGGATCTTGTGAAACCTGTCATACCCTTTGTGGATCCCCTCAGCCTCAGAGATCTTAAATTCCTGGAACTCTTGCTTGAGCATAGACTTTCTCATTTTTCTGGATTCATCATTCCCTCCAAATCTGGCTTTTACAGCATGCCAGATCTTTCTAGCATCATCCAAGTGATGGAAATCACTCATATGATCCTCTGGAATAGCTTGAAGTAGAAGGGTTCTTGCCTTGGCTTCCCTTTGTACAGCAAGGTGTTCTTCTGCTGTAACAGGTGGCTCTATATAGATATTGCCATCATTATCCCTTCCAGTATTCTTCTTGCTATTTCCCTTAAGAATCACATTCCACAGATTGTAATCAGTGTTCGTGATCCAATATTCCATTCTCATAGCCCAGACTTCATACTCATCTTTCTTCAGGTATGGGAATTTAGCATTGTTAGTGGACATAGTGGTGACGATTTGTGTTTGGACTTGTGATGTTTCAGGCTTGGGTTGGTGATCTTCCTGGTTAATGACATTGTTTTGTGGGATTTCGTCTTCCATTGAAAGAGGGTTAAGAGGTATGAAATCGAACTTCTTCTTCTTTATCAGAGATCCTCACCAGGCTCTGATACCACTTGTAGGATCGAGTACTTCGAGCTTGATTGAGCTTGGTTAAAACGAGAACCTCTATATGGAATACAAGTGTTTATGCGGAAACTAAACAGCAAGTATAATAAAGAAGAAAAGACAATGATCCTCTATGGATCAGACTATGAACTAAGAATTGTGTTATTGATAAATTGTAATTGACAAAGGTACATTAAACTCATGGACGGGATGTTTCTTTTATAATCATAAGAAACCCTAACCCTAACCCGTCTTACAAGAAAACGTGTGAAGAGATAAACGAGATCTCTTCTAAAAATAAATCTAACAAACTTTCTAAACCTACGGATAACAAACAATAATATCCGCAGCAATAAGCACTATCGGCAGAAACAAAACAATACTATCGGCAGGAACCAACCGCAGCAGGAATGTAACACTATCGGCAGGAACCAGCTTCACTATCGGCAGCAATGAGAAATTCTTATTTCTCAGAGATCCTAACACTTCTGTTGAACTTAAACGATCAACACTACCTTTTCCACATAGGGTAAGGAAGGAGAAAGAAGATGCCTATCAAAGGAAGTTCCTGGAAAATCTCAAGCAGCTGCAGCTAAGCATACCATTTATGGAAGCCCTAGTGCAAATGCCAAAATATGCTAAATATCTGAAGAGCTTACTTACAAACAAGTCCAAACTTGAAGAGGCTTGCACTGTAACAATGGGGGAAAGAAGCTCAGCAGCATTGCTCAACAAACTTCCATCTAAGGAGAAAGATCTAGGGAGTTTCACTATTCCTTGTCAAATTAAAAATTTACATATTGGAAATGCTTTAGCCAACCTAGGAGCTAGTATAAGTCTTATGCCCTCTTCTATGTATGAAAAATTAGGCTTGGGTGAACCAAAACCTACTAGGATGTGCTTAGAGCTAGCTGATAGGTCCATACAATACCCATTAGGAATAGCTGAAAATATATTAATAAAAGTTGATAAATTTGAACTACCTATTGACTTTGTTATCCTCGATATGCCCGAAAATTCTAGAACTCCTATAATATTAGGACGACCATTTTTAGCCACTGCTAGGGCCATGATTGATGTTTTTAATAAAAAGATAACTCTTACCATAGGAAAAGATGAGGTTGAATTTAATATGGAACAATCTATGAGTAAAACTAATTCTGAAGACGATGAATGCTATAATATCGATATTTCTGATGACACGATTAATCAATTTACTCAGAAATTGTTAAAAAGTAATTTGCTTGATTCTTTTCTGCTTAAAAATTTAGAAAACACAATTGCTATAGAAGATCAGGTTGATGAAAATACTATTGACAATTATTTCGCTGTTGATTCCGCTGTTTGTAACGCCATACGGCGCATCGGAAATATCGATGCGGCGCATTTATCTGACGACAGCAACGAAATAATAAAAGAACAAGTTTATTCCGCTAGTGCTAATGAAATTGATGATGTTAAACCTGTGCTTAAGGATCTCCCTTCTACCTTGGAATATGCCTATCTAAATGGGAACACTAATTCGCCCGTTATTATTGCATCTGACTTAACGCCAAAAGAAAAAGAATCCCTTTTGCAGGTACTATATAAATGAAGAGGAGCATTAGCGTGGAGTATGTCTGATATTAAGCGAATTAGCCCGTCATTCTGTACACATAAAATCCTCATGGAAGATGAATTCAAACCAACTATCCAACCCCAAAGGCGTTTGAATCCAAAAGTCCAGGACGTAGTGAAAAATGAAATTGTAAAATTACTTGACTCCGGACTTATCTACCCAATTTCCGACAGCTCGTGGGTCAGTCCTATCCACGTTGTACCAAAAAAAGGAGGAATGACGCTAGTACTCAATGAAGACAATGAGCTAATCCCTTCAAGAACTGTTACTGGATGGAGAGTTTGCATCGACTACCGCAAACTCAATGATGCAACATGAAAAGATCACTTCCCTCTTCCATTTATTGATCAAATGTTAGAAAGACTATCAGGACATGATTATTATTGTTTTTTAGATGGTTTTTCAGGTTTCTTCCAAATACCCATTGCCCTGAGGATCAAGAGAAGAAGACTTTCACCTGCCCTTATGGAACCTTCGCCTATAGGAGAATGCCGTTCGGACTATGCAACGCCCCTGCTACTTTCCAACGTTGTATGACGGCTATCTTCCATGATATGGTAGAAGACTTTATGGAAGTCTTCATGGACGACTTCTCGGTGTTCGGTAACTCATTTAGTGATTGTCTCTTTAAACTTGATAAAATGCTTGCTAGGTGTGAAGAAACTAACCTTGTTCTTAATTGGGAAAAATGTCATTTTATGGTTAGAGAGGGAATTGTGTTAGGACATAAGATTTCTGGGAAAGGTATAGAAGTCGACAAAGCTAAGATTGATGTAATTGCCAAACTACCTTACCCCACTAATGTAAAAGGTGTTAGAAGTTTTTTAGGGCATGCTGGATTTTATCGTAGATTCATAAAGGATTTTTCAATGATATCTAGGCCTATGACCCAATTATTGCTAAAAGATGCGAAGTTTGATTTTTCTGAAGATTGCAAAAAGGCATTTAAAATACTTAAAGAAAAACTAACTACTGCACCTATTATAATTTCGCCGGATTGGAATCTACCTTTTGAACTAATGTGTGATGCTAGTGATTATGCTGTTGGAGCTGTACTTGGCCAGAAGATAGAAAAGAAATTTAAGCCAATTTATTATGCTAGCAAAACATTAAATAATGCCCAAGAACATTACACCACCACGGAAAAAGAACTTTTAGCAGTAGTTTTTGCATTCGATAAATTTAGGTCATATCTTATATTGTCAAAAACTATGGTTTACACTGACCATTCTGCTTTGAAGTATTTGTTCAATAAACAGGATGCCAAGCCAAGGCTTATTAGGTGGGTTTTATTGCTCCAAGGATTCGATATTGAAATTAAAGATATAAAAAGGGTGTAGAGAATCTAGCTGCTGACCACTTATCTAGACTTGAAAACCCTGATATGGAGGTGCTTGATGAAAGGGAAATCGCTGATGACTTTCCTGATGAACACCTTATGATGGTAAGAATTAAGAGCAATAATAATAGACCCTGGTATGCCGACTATATAAACTTTATTGTTGCAAATGAAATTCCAAAAGGGCTAACATCTGACGAGAAAAGAAGATTTCTAAATCGCGCTAGTGAGTATATTTGGGATGAACCTTATGCCTTTAAATTATGTCCTGACAATATTATACGAAGATGCGTAGATGGAGATGATGTCCCAGCAATATTAGCACATTGCCATTCAGGGCCGACGGGGGGACATCACGGTGCAGTTATTACAAGAAGAAAAATCCTTGATGCAGGATTTTATTGGCCCACTATGTTGGATGATGCAAAAGATTATATAAAAGGATGTGATGCGTGTCAACGATCCGGAAATATAACATCAAGAAACGAAATGCCGCAAAATTATATCCATGTATGTGAAGTTTTCGACATATGGGGATTGGACTTCATGGGACCGTTTCCTGAATCTAAAGGTAATAAGTATATTTTGGTTGTTGTTGATTATGTATCAAAATGGGTCGAAGCGCAAGCATTACCAACAAACGACAGCAAGGTAGTACTTAAATTTTTGCAAAGTTTGTTCGCTAGGTTTGGAGTTCCTAAAGCATTGATTAGTGATAGGGGAACACACTTTTGTAATCACCATCTGGGAAGAGCCTTGCAAAAATATGGAGTGTATCATAGGGTTTCCACTGCATACCATCCTCAATCCAATGGGCAAACTGAAGTAACCAATAGGGCTATAAAGCGGATTCTTGAAAAAACGACTGGATATAATCCGAAAGGGTGGTCTGACAAGTTAAATGATGCTTTATGGGCATTTCGTACAGCCTATAAGACACCAACGGGATGCACTCCATTTCGTCTTGTATACGGAAAAGCATGCCACCTACCGGTCGAAATAGAACAAAGTGCATACTGGGCTTTGACGAAATGTAACATGGATATGGAAGCTGCGACGAAGAACCGTTTCATGGAACTTAATGAACTCTACGAACTAAGAGATGAGGCCTACAGAAATACTAAGATCTACAAAGAAAGAACTAAAAGATGGCATGACTCGAGGTTACATGGGGATAAAACGTTTACTATTAGAGAGAAAGTGATGCTGTTTAATTCTTGATTTAAGATGTATCCAGGTAAACTTAAATCAAGATGGACGGGTCCGTTCATTATCAAGAAAGTGTATCCATATGGGACTATTGAAATATGCGATAAAAATGGTTATATATTCAAGGTAAACGGGCAACGAGTAAAGAAATACTTTGATAATAAAATTGAGGATACTGAGAACGAGGTGGTGGAGTTTGAACCCGAAGTATCAGAGTAAAGAGCTGAACGTGAGTCTAACTTGAAGACTCTGGAATAAAGACAAGTGCTGACCGGGAGACAACCCGGAAAATTTTTACTTTTCTGTTCTGTGTCGAGTCTGTCAGACCTGTAGAAGATACGGCGCATCTCAATCCTAAGATGCGATGCATCTCCTGCAATGGTCATATCTTATTTAATTTTCTGCATTTTTATTTTTGACCTTTAAAACTTTCTGTCAGTATTTTAATGCGGCGCATCCCTGGTTAAGGATGCGACGCATCTTTTATTCTGATTCGTATTTATTCCAGGCTCGATACGGCGTATCTTCTTCCATAAGATACGGCGTATCGACTGACCTGATGATTTTCATTTTAATTTTTTATGTTTTATTTTTACTAACTACTAATGTTTTATGCAAGTTTGAACCTTCTTAATTCAGGTGTGTTAAAGTCTTAATGGTATTATAGATTCCTGCATTTCCTGTGGATACATCAAATATGAAGCTTAAACGTTCTCATCCACAAGAAAGTTGATTTTTGTTCTTATACAAATGGAGGATCATACCGAGCAAATCTCAGGGGAGTTTTTCTGTTCTAATTCTTTTATTTTCCAGTTTTTAATCTTTAACACAAACAACGAGGACGTTGTTTAACTTAAGTGGGGGGATTGGAGAATTAGAACACTTACTTGTCCTAAACTTTTGCAAAATATGCTTAAAATGCGCTTAATATATCAAAATTTAAAATTTTTTAGCATGTTTTTGTTTAAAGTCTAAATTACATAGCTGCACACATAACATTATTTCCAAAAATTGTGAACTTATCAAAATTCACAAATCTATGAGTGTGCCGGTGACTTGTAAACTTTAGAACTTGGCTTATATACTATTCGAGACCACCATAATAAGTATTATCTATATAATTGGAATGACTTGTCTAAATTGGTAAATTTCTAGGATTACACCCAAATAGCCTTTATATGTTATGTGATATTAACTAACTACATTGGTTAGTTAACCCCCGTAAAAACCTTTTGTTACTCTCACTTTTAGAGTAAGATACCCCTAGAAAAACACTCAGAGCCATTCCTTTCGTTTCTTACACCTTTGTTATAATGTTTCGTTACACCCTTACACCTTAGCCTACCCTGTAGATTAAAATCCGTGGTTAATTGCTTTAGGCAAAGTGTGTTTCCTTACATTACCTGTGTTCGCGTGCGTAATTCATTATCTTTGGTTGAGTCAGGAAATTGCACAATGCAATTGGTATGAAAGTAAATATTGTATATCTTCTAGTTTATTTTTCGTGTGTTTACTACTTTCACTATTACAGTTGTTTCTGAAAGTATGAAAAGTATGGAAAAATTATCCGGAAAAATAGTGATAGAAAAGTTGTGAAATTTTACACATATGTTGATGTGAAAAAAAAATCGAAAAAAAAATAGAAAAGAAAAGAAAAAGGAAAAGTTGGAAGTTTGTTTTAACCAACTTATGTAAAGTTTTGTATTAAGTGGGCGATATCACCATTATTTGTTATATATTATATTTATGGATTGAATGGGAGTTGGCCGTTATGGGAACGCCAACTATGGTTATTCTTTGATTGAGATTTTGTTGAGTATAATTCGTGTCTACCTAAAGCGTGTGTTTCAAGTGTTAAAGCGTGAGTTATTCAATGATATGAGTCTTATTCATGGGATGGTTGGGAAAGTAATTTACCACACTTAGGATTTTAATTTATCTGTTTTGTTTATTTTTCATTTTACACCAATTTGTATCTCAAATATTATCCATACCCTATATAATTCTTTATCCAAACCTTTGATTTATTGAGATTAGGGATTTGAGCAATCTTAAGTATCGTAGTCGTGGATTCGGCTATGTATTTATGATTTTTTCGCCCTTTTTGATATAATATTATTGGTAAAGATTACTTGGTCCTATCTTTAGCTTATTCGAGTTAAGGATTTGAGCAATTGCAAGTATCGTGGTCATGGATTCGATCATGTATTTGTGATTTTGTCGCCTTTTCTGGAATATGAGATCGATAGAGATTAAGAAGGATGATTAACCCTTAACCAACAAACCCTTTTTACCGCTTTAGACTTGTTATTCCTTAGCTTTAGTGGGGGAGATGCGTATACTTGCCAAGCTTATGATAGAATATTCGTCACGACTGGACAGTTAAACGATTAGATTTGCTTTTATCGAAATATTTTATTTTATTTCTAATTCGTTAAGTGTTTGGTTGTGCAATTATGACAAAAACGAATACATGCTTAAATATAAAAATAAATCCTAACATCTTTTAGGATACATTTTCATAAGATTTATTATAAGGTTTACTTGGGGACAAGTAAAGTTCAAGTGGGGGGATATTTGATGAACTCAAATAAGTACATTTTATTATCATCATTTATCCTATTTATTTGACATGTTTTATTATATTATATATAAGAATTGATACATTAATGTTTACTTTTGTAATTCTCAGGTAAAAACAAGTATTATGTGAAACTTGGCGATTTTGGACTAATTATGGAGCAAAACAAGCAAGATGTTAAGAGTCTACTGAAATGTACAAGATCAAGATCATTCTGCTCCAGATACGCCGCAACATACTTCTTACATACGGCGCATCACTATCAAGATTTCACAAGTTACAATCTAAGACAGCAAAGGACATGCGCCGCATGGATAAATGGAGTTACGCCGTATCTTAAGGCGGTGTACGAATATTCTTGAATATATTAATCTTGGACCCCACGCGAAGTTAAGTCAATGCGCCGCATCTACTTATCCTATGCGCCGCATCTAACCCTCAGACAGAAACTATAAATACCCCAAGGCCAGACGAATTTCGGAATCCTACAGACTAAGCTTTCGAAGACCGAAGAAACCCTAGAGCCGAATTCAGACGTATTAGCAACACAAGACACACCTTGAACGAAGATACAAGAGCTGTAAGAAGGTCCTGCATGTATTCAATTCATTAAGTAGTTTTGTTTTATTGTATTAGTACACTTTAATTCATCAGGATTGATGGGCCGATTCCATGTGACTACGGAAAATCATGGGCACCCCTTAAAATTGCTTTCCCATTAATTAAAGTTTATATGTTGATGTCTTTGGTGACTTTTATTAGTGCATTGATAACCTTTGTGTCTAGCTGAGCATTGCTTGGGTCGCCATGCCCCTTCCTCGCCTATTTATTCTATCGTTTCTAGGATAGTGGGATAGACATAAGTGATCATTAAGGGTTTACTCGCCGATAAGATTAGAGCCAACGAGAAAGGGTTAATTATATTCACTTCATATAAAACTAGCAATAAAACAAGTGACAAGTTACTTAATTATCAGGACAGGTCTTCTTATTGTCTCAAGTATCTATCTGTGTACGTGTGTGCTAATCGCTGATTCGTGCTCATTAGTTTAGTTTTCTATTTAATCATAACCAAACCGTGCCGGTCTCTCAGGCTGAACCTCCTTTGCGTTAGATTAGGTTGTATAGCTAACCTAGGATATTAAAATACTGATTAGAATAACTAGATAATACGTTCCACTCCTAGTGATCGACACTCTACTTACCATTATATTCATAATGACCGGGTACACTGCTCGTTAAAGTGTGTGTTTTATTGATAAGTCGGCTAAATATAAATTTAAAACTTGAGTAGGCATTAATACTGCTAAAACCACAACGACATCACGCGCGCACCAAGTTCTTGGAGCCGCTGCCGTGGATATAAAAGAATTAGAGCAATACACACGCACCATCAAACTTTGATTATGCTCACTTTTGCAAAGAACTTGGTGTTAGGATATTTGACACATATTAAAGATATAGACATTCTACATTATTTATTATGTTAATAATGGAATAGGTGCTAATGGTTTATTTTGTAACATGTAATCTTAGGTGCTACTTTGTAGCATACATAATGGAATAGGTGCTAATGATTTATATAGGGTAAAGGTGTAGCTAGACATGAGAACTCATAAAAATAAGCTAAGAAACTGGTGTGAATGACCTTACTGAAAATAGGTTATATAAGCTAACAAACTAATAAGCTTAAGTTAACAGGTGAGCTTCCAGTGTAGAACAGTCGATGCTAGACAATTTAGAGGTGTCCTTAATGACCTGTTAGCCTATTAATGAGCTGATTTGGGTTGTGTGTTATTTCTAATAGTGTCAAATAGGGTAAAATAATATCAGGTGAAAGAGTAATGGGTCATACAGGTAGAATTTGGGCTAACACGGTTTTGAACATGCGTACAATCTCCTAAATCAGTTTATTCAAAAAAATAGAGTAATGTAATTGTACTTGGATCATTTATTATTTGATGAATGTGCCCTAAAACTTGAAAAATATATTTATTTTGCTATGATTATCCATTAGTTTGTTTAAATAAATTAAGTTGGTTTGCTATTATCTTTTGTGCTTATTATTGATTGAGTTGATCACACACATAATCATTTATTTCAGGACTGCTCTCGTGGAGCCACTGTTCAAGCATCTTAGCATTGTTTTTATGGACAAAGAGTGGATACATGAAGCTATAAAGCAGGATGAGGAACATGCAGAAGTTGCTTCTGATATTTCACAAAATGAATTGTATTACATTCAACAGAATCTACTATCAGTTCTTGAAGATATCTCAAATTCCATTATCAATGATAGATTACAGGTTATCATTTTCGGTTTTCTTCTGTTCTATAAAATCTCAGTTGCACCTGTCAGTTTGTATTATTACTGCTAATTGATCGTATAATGACAACATTTAAATTGCAGGATGTAGTTGCTGAATGTTTCGACATAAAGCTATTGGTTAGTTGTGCTCGATCCACATATGATGCAGTCACACGTAATCATGTGTTTTCGTTGTTATCAGCAGTTTCAAAGGTTATGCCAGACAGAATCTTGGACTACATACTTGATATTTTTACTCTTATCGGGGAATCAGCTGTTACACAGGTATATTAATCTTTAATGCAGCCTTTGTTAATATTGTTTATCACACGTGTGGGAGAAGTTTAACAACTATCTTATGATGTATGGAAGCACTTGAGGTGTTTGTTACAAGGGATTGTTTTTTAATCTCAAATTCCAAGTTTTGGCTTAACTAAAGTTTTACATAAATCGGTCAATGCTTACCAAGCGTTTAGTTATAGATGTCGTTTTAGCGAGTAAATGTTAGTTGTATCTATTCTTTTCTTGGTAGTGGGACAATCAATCAAAGAAGGTATCTGAAGACCTTATATCTACTATTGTGCCATGCTGGCTGTCAAAGACTGAAAACCAAGAGGAACTGTTGCAGGTATGTGAATCTGTGCTTAACATATTTTTACTGCTTCTACCATGATGGCACTTATTTTTCTTAGTTTAACTTGCCATTTCTTTCTCTCATATTTTTCTGAATATATTGCCTAATGTTGCTGAACATAGGAGACTTTCGATCATGGTGCACCTTTTGAGGTATTTATGATTAGCTGTCATGTTACACTTATGTAATACTAAATAATAATTTGAGTTAGTTTTTCGAAAACGCTCCCTCCAAAAAGTCATTTTTAGCTTATTCAAACTTTTTTATGAGGCTCTTAAAATATAGGTTGCCGAAAATATAGAAATCAATTATTGTGAGTTGAAGATAGTGGGTAAGAATGTAAGATAAATAATCAGTTTTGAATTAATTGTATAGGTATAGGTATGTATGTGTCATTGTTGAATTAATTGGCTCTGGATATTTGGTTCTCGGTTTTTTCTTCTAATTTGATAAGGGGTTTGTGTAAGAATTTACTATTGTTATTATATTAAGTGACACAGAGGGATGTGAATGCGGAAATGGAGCTTGACATGGGATTTTGTCTAATTTGATAAGGGGTTTGTGTAATCCTCTTTTGACCTTTAAAAAGCTAAACTATAGTTTCTTTTAGTAATATATAAATTGTCATAAAATTTGCAAGTCATTTTAGTGATGCCGACGGTGCACTCCTCCCCATTAAAGTGTTAGGACTAAAGAGTGATCTTATGATCGTTGGTGTATTGTTTTCTTAGAAAATGATTATTGGTGTGTTTGGACTTCGGAATTTTGGCAAAAATATGTAGAAATATAATTTGTACATTTATATCTTATTATTCGTTAACTAATACCTTCAAGCGATATTTATAACTGATTCTCGCCCATCGGTCGGGCTTCCCAAACAGTATACAATTGCTTGCTGCGGTGTGCTCAACAACAACTTTTAATAAAAGTAAACACAAAAATCTCCACATGTATGCCTGCTCTTCAGTGATGAGTTATTGTTTTCTTTTCATTCTTAATGCATTCAATAAATACTTTGGTATGTTTATAACTTATTTTCATTAACTTAAGTTTTCCAACAATATTTATAAGGCTCGCTCACCTGTCGGACGGGCTATGCTACTACAAATGTTGTTTATAAAGAAGCGTTATTCCGCATTTGAGTTTAAATCATCATATACTATGGCGTTGAAAAGAACATTGTAACAAACACAAACAATGGTACTATTCTTTTAAAAATATTTGTATAATAAACAAAATTTTAACACCAATATTTAGCTAAACAAAAAAAATGTGAACGATAATTATAAGTCATGCCCGCCATTTGGGCAGGGTTTGAAGTCTAAAACCTTGCCCGGGAGGGCTTATAAGTCATGCCCGCCCATCGGGCGGGCCATGAAGTCTAGTGTATATATATATATATATATATATATATATATATATATATATATATATATATATATATATAATATATATATATATATATATATATATATATATCTAGTCGCAAAATAAGAATTAATATAGCCGATCTCGCAAACATTTCGTATCAAAACTAACATATATATATATATATATATATATATATATATATATAAAACAAGGAAAGCCGCGAACATGAGAATAAAACTTTGTCGAAAGCTTTGATGTAAACTCGTATTGTCATAACTTAAAACTCGACTATTAAAATAAATGGACCATTAATTAGTAAATTTTCACTTAGATATCGCCTTACAATTTTATACAAAGTAAAACATAAAATATATATACACTTGTCGCTACAATTTAAAACTCGAATAGGCAATAACACATGATTAGTATGTATATGTTACGAAATAATGATAATCAACAAGAAGTATAAACTAGAAGAATAGAGAGATTGTGGAATGCATTTTCATTGACCATCACAAACTACAAATGAACCTCTATTTATAGGGTTCTTACAATCAAAGTATTTAGTACAACCATTATTGAGGGAATACAAAAGATGAGAGGTTATGGAGGTTAAGGTATATGGATAGCCACACACATAATTATTCATAATACTCCCTCTTGGCTATCCATCATTAGTTGTCATACGATTAGATCTGCTGCCTCGTTAAAAACCTTGCTTGGAAAAACCCAGTGGGAAAAAACCATAGCTAAGGGAAAAAGAGTGCAGCCCGTATGTTCTCCCTCTGATGATTAGATCACTGAAGTTCATTGAGTCTTCGCATTCCAATGCCATGAACCAACTTCTTAAATGTTGCAGTGGGAAGTGCCTTGGTAAACACGTCTGCTAAATTCTCGCTTGAACGGACCTTTTGAAAAATAATGTCGTCGCTCTTTTGTAAGTCATGAGCGAAAAAGAACTTTGGTAGAATATGCTTGGTCCTGTCACCTTTGATGTATCCGTCTTTAAGCTGAGCAATGCATGCTGCATTATCTTCATGCACGATTGTTGGAGCTTCCTGGCCTGAAGAAATACCACATGATTTACGAATATGTTGTATCACATTTCTTAACCAAACACATTCTCGACTTCCTTCATGGATCGCTAGAATTTCTGCATGGTTGGATGACATTGCTGAGATTGTCTGCTTTATTGAACTCCATGAAATTGTTGTTCCTCTACTTGTAAATACATATCCAGTTTGAGATCAACCATTGTGAGGGTCAGACATATATTCTGCATCTGCAAAACCAACTAAACTTGTATTTGATGGGTTAGTGAAATATAAACCCATATCCTTTGTACCTTGAAGATACCGAAATATTTGTTTTACTCCATTTGAGGATTTTGCCTCGTTAAAAATCTTGCCGGAAAACCCTGTGGGGACAAAACCATGGTCAAGGGAAAAAGAGTGCAATGCGTATCTTCTCTCCCCCTGATGATCACATCACCTAATCTCCTTGAGTCAGTGAAATGCACATTGAAGTGTCTTGATAGAATCACGTGAATAAATATTCTCTACATGTTATTTTCATATCCATTTTAAGGATTAAGTACGTCATACATCTCATTCAAGTACATCATCGTACTTCACAAGTTATTCATTGCAAACACAATTAATTCAAATGATATATTATATCATGTATGACCATTAGCGAGAATCATTAATGTTTCATACACATTTTAGTATGACACTTTAAATCGATATTGTGATCATCATCTTTATAAATCAAGGGGGTCTTTTACACATCATGTGACCTCATAAACATGAGTCTCGTTTATCCGTATAAGGATAGTTAGCATCTTTCTTTAGTTTTCATGATGCACAAAGTTTATCCTCAAGATGTTCAATTCGTAAATTAAGACAAACTTTGTCTTTTGTTTCAAATTCAATTTCTATGCATTCAATCACCTTTACAATAAAAAAAACATATCGTATGAAACTTAAACCATATTCAAGATCTCTTAATAAAGTTTCATACGCAAACATGGCACAGTACTATACGTTAAGGTGATTATTATACATATGCCAAAAACGTGATTAGTTCAATACAATCAAATACTATTCTCGAGAACTTTTCTTATATGCTTTAACATAAAAAATCACTAGCATGCTCCATGCATTTTATATGCTATAATGAAATCTCAAAATCACATGAGCTCTATTCATTAACTTTTAGACGCATATCAATTACTATTATATTGCCAGACTTAAATACATTATTTGATCCACCACATGAGAACATGTCTCCTTATGATCATTTTCATGTCTTTACGAATATATTTTGTGTCATTAGTCATGCCTTAAATACAAAAGTTTCAATACTTTAATTTCTCTTCCTCATAAAGACCAACGCATATCCAATAATTTACACATTCATATGTACGGACTTCAAGTCCCAGTAACCATGTCTCGTCACAAGAGACTTCATTCTTTCATTACTTCTTTGCGTCTTTACATCTTTTGGCCACTCATTTATACATCTGCACTTCCTGCAGGTATGCTTCCATGATCCTCACCATGATTATAGCGCTATCTTATATATTTACATAGTCATTATCATGCACATTATTGTATACAATATCTCCATCGACGTCGATTCATTTATATTTTCGATTCCACAATTTACTAGACATTGCAATATATCATTTATTGAGATCTCATAGTTTTTCACGTACCCGGGGTTTTTAGAGAACCTTCATGTCTAGTGTCTCTTTAAGAGACTATGGGGTCTTTATTACCTCGATACCTCGATTCGACCATCTTAATTTTCTTGCTCCATTTCATTTATTCATTCGAGGACTTTTACTTGGAATCGATTAGTCTATCATGTTGCAGCCATGCCATAGACTCACTACCAATCATTGGTTGTCATGTGGGACATACATTATAATTGGAGCACTAGCAGCGTATATATGATCTAGTCACTTCTTTAGGTCACTAAACATGTCTGGCAATTACTAGATCTCGAATATAAATTCTCCCTTAAACTTCAAGTTCATATTCATTAGTGTGAGGATCAACATTTATATTATAATTCATTCCATATCCCTCGCTGCTCATTCTCTCCCCCTGAATGAATTATCCATTTCAACATCCCATTGTTGTGCGTTGTGGTGGATTTACAAGAAACATATACTGCACAACTACAAAATTCTTATATGGGAAACATATGGTTCGTGACCAAAACCATTCTAATGGGGAGGATTCATTTGAGATTGTTGGCAAGATGCGAATTCATATTTTTAACATGCCCCATTAACTAAGAGTTTTGTTCTCACAATTATTGGCTTTGCTATCAACTGAAAACGTTTAATAAACGTTTCAACAAAAGCAATTTGCGTATGAACCTGGGTTACATAAAGTTCAACACTCACCACCATTTCCAACGATACAATATGGAAAACCATGCTCGCATTTTATAAGTCGAGCCACTAATCACGCTAATCTTAAGTTGCGTCCTTAATGATCATTTTGACGATGCATCGATTTATAACTCAAAATGATCCACATGGCGGATGTATAGGCCTACATACACCCCCTTTATATACTTTCCAAAAATTTATATGACAAAGTCCTTACTTATATGGTGGTGATAAATGAACAATTAACTTCCTATGAGAACAATCAAATCTATCTTTGAAGAAACGTATGGTTCTTCTATACATTTCGCATCATCATTGACCCGGGATGGTCCAACCGGTCATGCCAATTAATACAACAATCTTGGCTCATAAACTTCTGGTTTATGACCACATGTGCTTCAGTTGCATTTTTTTATATATAAAAGTCAAATAATATAGAGAGCTTAATATATCATCACATTTCTCCAATTAAATTGATATAAGTTCTTTCTTGACTTTCACACTGTTCAGTATATATTTACATTACCCTATAACATCACTAAATGGAAAACACATTTTATATACCAACGAAGTTGCACAAGTTGCTAAATAAATAAATATATTATTATAACGTCTCGTAAAAAAAATCGTGTGATAAACATCACATAATAAATATGAAACCAATGACTCTTACAGCCATGAGGATAATATGGTTGGACAATTTGCATAACATATATATACCATTAACGAGCTGATTAAGTTTTGTAAGCAAATAAAAACCCAATAATGAATGACACATTTATTTTCAAGTTAATGGCACAATTTAAAATCAGTCAAGACATCTTTTTTCTTATATTGGATATCTCTAGTGTCATATGTTTGTCATAGCTGCAATTCTTTATAATAGTTCATGGCCACATAGTCAAATTCTTTATATGGTTTTTCCCATACAAGTAATAATAGTGAATATATATATAAATTTTAAAGAAAAGCCATGTATTAATCAAATACGCGAAAACATACTAAATATGCATGCATGTAAACGTTATGTTTAGAATCAAACCTCAAAATGCGTCCATGAATTAAGCATATACAAGTTTAAATTATAATGTTAAAGCCATTAGTTAGCAGGTTATGATCTCCTTCAAAATTATCAAGGTCATTCAAAATTTTAATACGAGGTACTATAACAAAATGTAACTATGAGGTTTTAGGGGTGTGTAGGCGCCTAGGCTTGCCATAGTCACATATAGGAAACTAAAATACTAGGATATCACAAGAATTCGAGAAACGAATATCAAAAGGGTTTTACTTAGTTAGTTGCCTTAGAACCTTGACATAAGAATTCAAAAGATTCATTACGCAACAGTTATAATGTTAACTCTTGTTACATTGATTCGATATAAGACTTATTATAGTTCTAATTTGTATTCAATTTGTGACAAGTCTAAGATTTTAACCTACAAGCAATGCGTGTCAAGAGAATTATATATTAATTTATCATTCACCACGTAGCAGTAACTTGATATAACTTAATTATCAATAAAATCTAAAATTAGTATCAATCTATAACAAATTCAATGCATAACAGTGGAAAAATAATATATGGCAACGTCAGATTAAACATAATATCTAGACTTCATATGATGAATGTCTATTAATAAAAACAACTTTGGATTTTATTTGACATGACGCTTAGATAAAGTTAATTAAAAATCCAAAATCACAGTTTGTTAAGTTTATTGTCACAACTATAAGGCTTGATCGTATATTCATATGTAAGAACTATGCAAGCGTTTGTCATTCACTTTAACTAGGTTTTATATTTTCTAACATCACTAAAGACATTGATTACCAATTAACATATGCTATCTTTTCTTTTTATTTATTCGTACCAAAAATTATGGGCATAAGTTTGCTTTGTTTAAATCTAAACAATATCCAGTAGCGCATAGAATATATTTAACAGTATTCCATGCACATAACTAGAATTAAACAAATAGTTAAATGTCTAAGACGTTTTGTGGCAAAAGGGCCTGACATGGTTTTCAGCCTAAGTGGTTATGAATTTCTCTTAATTTTATAACATAATTTGAGATCTAGCTAATAAAAACATTTGACTATAAGTGTTAATACTAAAAGAGATCGGTACTGACCTACATGCGTGTCACGAGGAGTGAATATAAATTAGTGCTTTGGGTTTACCTCTTCAAATCAAGCGAACTCGATTTACTCCTTGACACTGGACGTCCCCCTTTGTTTGATATTGTCACACGTCTTTGACAAATCTAATGGTTTTAGAGCGTGCTATCAAGATCGAGGATTGTACTTTGAGACTATCGTGCTGATAACGTGTTACGAAATAATGATAATCAACAAGAAGTATAAACTAGAAGAATAGAGAGATTGTGGAATGCATTTTCATTGACCATCACAAACTACAAATGAACCTCTATTTATAGAGTTCTTACAATCAAAGTATTTAGTACAACCATTATTGAGGGAATACAAAAGATGAGAGGTTATGGAGGTTAATGTATATGGATAGCCACACACATAATTATTCATAATAGTATATAACTTGACATCGGTACTTGACATTTTAAAACTAAAGCAACCGATAATAATGTCAATAACAAAAGCTAGAAAATGGAACTTCACATTGAATTAACAGACATGTACATAAAAACTTAAATAGCCGAATGTTAAACGCGACGGAAATAATTAAAAACATCTAGGCTATAAACATTGTTAAATTAACCAAATTACTAAAAGTTAACGTTATATATTCAACTTCTCACATCATATAGGTAATAAACGTTAAGACTTACTTTTAAAATCTACATAGGCGAACCTAATGAACAATAAAGATAGTTATACACATCACAAGTAGATCTAATTCATTCGTACCTAGGTCATTTGATATTCCCAACCCCCTCATTACCGTACCTTTAGGTCAATTATAGAGTACACCTCACCATCCTTTAGAAGAGACCTTAGTAACCACACTTGCCGCCACACAAGTGACAACAACATAAATACCTTAAAACATTGAAACTAAATCGTGAAAGGACTTAAACTTAATACTTGAAACTAAGACATGGTTATTTAATCTAGGTTGCGTGTTGGTGTCGTGCACTCCTTAATTTCACAGCATTCACTGTTCAGGCCAGTAAAGGTGAGTTTATAGCCCCTTTTTACTTATACTTGTTTTATATGAATGGGGTGAGAAACATGCAAACCAGTTTTAGGGACCATTAATATTGTTTTTACCAAGATATTGCGCATATAGCCTAAGACTCTAGAAACCATTACTATGCCCGCCTTCATGCACTGTTAATTCCGGTTAGGAAGCGCGATTAATATGAATAGATCTATTGGGGTGACTCCCCCGTTCGGGTTGACCGGATAGGCAAACGAACGTATATTAAGTCGGATTACGAGTGAATTGGGTTAAGCACTCACTAAGGGTGCCATTGTGATTATTAATGTGCTAGGTGTTAGGAAATTAAGCTATAACAGTTAGAACTGTTGAAGATAGCAGTTAGGACTGTTGAAGATGGAAGTTAGTACTGCTGAAGAGTTTTGAAGACATAAGCAGTTAGGACTGCTGAGTGAAGAAGTTTGTACTGTTTATGATTTATGTAATAGATAATTATGGAAAAGATATTGTGTATATCTTATACGTTTTAGTTGATAGTTATCTTGTAAAGGAATCCTTAGTCTATAAAAGGATTGCCTAGGTTAAGATACACATAGATGTAATATAGAGATTCAAGGTTATAAACCCTGGTGATAGGAGATCACTCGTATTATTATTCTAATAATATTGAATCGTTGAAGTTGAAGTTTATTATTATGTGTTCATTGTTACATTTAAATCATACAAAACACAAACACATAAAGTCTTCTAAGTGCTAGCTAGTAAATTCCGCGTGCTAGACTACGTATAATTCTTAGTATCACATCTAACACAAGGCGTGTGTGTAGATCCGGTCAAGTGGTATCAGAGACAGGTTGCTGATACTTAGATTTAGAAGATCCGAGAAGAACAAAGATGGACATGGAAACAACACCAACCACAACTAACATTGCTGCTAAGCTTCCTATGCTTAAACCTAATGAGTTCGACATGTGGAGACTTCGTATTGAGCAGTTTTTCCAAGTGCAAGACTATGCACTTTGGGAGATCATTGAAGAAGGAAACTCTTTTACACCAGTAACAACAACAACTGTTGTTGAAGGAAAATCTGAGACTACAGTGCAGACAAAGCCAACCACTAATGAAGAGAAGGCAAGGCACAAGAATGATGTTAAGGCTAGAAGTTTGCTTCTGATGACTATTCCCAATGATCAGTTGCTGAATTTTAGTAAGTTCAAGATATGGTGGGAATGAAGCCACCAAGAAAACCCAGAAGACCCTTCTCAAGCATCAGTTTGAGAACTTTACAGCAACAAGCAATGAGTCGTTGGATCATATGTTCAATAGGCTTCAAAAGTTGGTGAGTCAATTGGCTGTTCTAGGAATTGAGATGCCTCAGGAAGATCTCAACTCCAAATTTCTGAGGAGTCTACCAGCTGAATGGGCTATGCATGTGGTAGTATGGAAAAACAAGCCTGATATAGATTCCATGAGCTTAATGGATCTCTATAGCAACTTCAAGATAGTTGAACATGATATTAAGAAGTCTGCTGGATCAAGCTCAAGCTCAAGCTCAGGGAATTTGGCCTTTGTATCAACTCCCAGTTCCTCAAGTACAGATGAAGAAGTGCAAGTTGCTGGAGCAGTTGGTACTACTAGTGCAAACCTTGGTACTGCTAGCACCTCAAGCAGTACTAGTGGACTTTTGAATGATGATACTTATTGTGCTTTCTTGACTACTCAGCACAATGGAAGTATGTTGACTTATTCAGATCTTCAAGAGATTGATGAAGATGATATTGAAGAGATGGATATCAAGTGGCAGCTCTCTCTTCTCAGTTTGAGAGCTAGGAGATTCTTGAAGAAGACTGGCAAGAAGATTGTCATAAACAGTAATGATGTTGCAGGGTATGACAAGTCCAAGATTGAGTGCTTCAACTGCCACAAGAAAGGTCATTATTCAAGAGAGTGCAGATTGCCAAGCCAACAAGATGGAAAGAGCAGAGCATATGGAAACAAGTCAAGGGTTGTGGAGGTTACTGATTCAAGCTCGAAAGCCATGGTTGCCATTGATGGATTAGGATTTGACTGGAGCTATATTGCAGAGGAGGAAGCAGAAGCATCTACAGAGGTTGCTCTCATGGCATTTTCTGATTCTGAGGTACAAGTTTCAAAATGTTCTAAATCTTGTGAAGCTTTAAAAGATCTAGAAACACTTAAAACAAGATATGAGAATCAGAGAAAAGAGCTAGTTGAAACTGCTTTTAGCTTAGCAAATCATAAGAGACCTTTAGCTGTGTTAGAAGAACAAATTGTTCATTATAAAAATAATGAGTCTAAGTTTTCTGATGATATGATTATTGTTAAGAGAGACTTAATGTTTAGAGAGAATGAGATCACTTTGTTAAAACATGAGCTAGAACAGGTTAAGAAAGCTAAGGAGAACATTCAGATGAGTGTAGACACACTAGAATACACATCAAAAGGTGTTCAAAAGATAATTGAGAGTCAAATCCTTAATAAAGCTAAGTCAGGCCTAGGATATAAGTTAGTTCCACCTCCCTATAGAGGAATTCCAACACCCCCAGGCGTAGACTTAGAACACACAGGACTTCCTGAATTTCAATTACCTGTGCTTAACTATGGTCCTCAACCCATGAAGGATGTAGTTGATAAACCTGTTTATGAAAGTGCAAGTGATAAATCACTATCTGAGGACAAGGTGTCTTCTGATAGGTCCTCAGCTAAGGACTCAGATGCTCCAACCATTGAGGAATGGACTTCTGATGATGAGGATGATCAGGCTGTGGTTAAGCCTGTTAGTGCTAAAGTGGAGGAACCAAAAGTTCCAAAGATGGTTAAACCTGAGACTGTTAGGCCTAGATCAAATGCCAAACCTTTTAGACCAACAGTTAGGTATGCAGAAATGTATAGAACCACAAACAAGCCAAGAGGTAACCAAAGGAATTGGAATGACCTCAAATCTCACCAATTAGGGGAGGATTTTGTTTGTTATAGGAAAGCTTGTTATTCTTGTGGCAGCTTTGACCATCTTGCAGATTATTGTGATAAATGGGTATCTGGATATACAAATCATAGGTTGAGCATAGCAAGACCTCAATCTTTTCTTAGGAATGATAGAATGATACCTAGATCAGTTCTTTTAAGGTTTGGACCTAAAACAGTTCAAACTGCTAGACCAGCAGTTCAGACTGTCAGACCTATGAGAACAATTCACCCAAGGCCAACAGTTCAAGGTGCAAAAATGTTTTCTAAACCAGCACCAAAAACTGTTAATAGACCCTTTCATCACAAAGCAGTTGTGAAAAACCAAGTTTGGAAACCAAAGGTGACAACTACCAAGCCAGCAGTTCCAACTGCTAGCAGAGTAATTGGTACTGGTGTGAATAAAAACACTGCTAAGGGAAACATGGGTACTGGAGTGAATGCATCAGCATGTTGGGTTTGGAGACCAATTAAACCCAATGGTGCTAAGAATGTTTTGAAAAGAATGAATTATGTTGATGCTAGAGGAAAGCCTAAGTCTGTTTTAGCTTGGGTTCCACAAGGAAATTAATTTTTCTTGTTATGTGCATTGTTAGTCATATGCTTTTATATTGTGAGTCAAGTTCTTTGTATCTTGTTTTTTTGTTTTTGGACTAACAATTGCAGGATTCGAGAGAAAACACCAGGGGATTATGAATGCTTGATGTTTTGGACTAAATGGTGTTTTGGAGATTAGTATGTGATTTTTGCATACAACAAATGGTAATTGGGTCACCATGTCTTATCCACATAAGAACCAACTAGTCCAGAGCAAACGGTTTCTGGTAAAGACTAATCAAATCCGTTGATGGTTGACAATTTACCAAAAATTGTATGGTTATCAGCTCACCATATCTAAGTGTGAAGAGTTGGCTAGTCCAAAGCAAACGGCTATTGGTAAAGACATATCAAATATGTTAATAGCTGATAGTTTGCTAAAAACTATGTTTGAGCCATGGTATTTTAAAATTTATTTCAAAAGATTCGTACGGCTCAACAAAAATTTTCCAACAGTTGGTACGGTTAGTACAACGTTAGTACGACTCAACTAGCCGTTGGAAAAATCTGTCAGTAATTAATTTTCTAGCCGTTGGGGTAAAACCGTTATTCTTAAGATACTTATAGGGATTTTTTTAGACGATAATTATCTTTTTACCATCAAATTATTTATTCTCTTTCTAAAGATAATTTATCTCATACGCATATTTCGTAAAACCCTAAACAGTACCTATAAACCCCAAGCGACTACATAAAACCTCAATTCCAATTTACAAGATCATTGTATTGCTATAATCTTTCATTTTTCATCATTAAGAATGGCTGGATTGGAATTTGTTAAGCGTCACAAGCAGGTTGCGTTTTTAGAGAAAGCAGAGCAAGGAGATGGGCCGAAGTTTTATGAGATTGTGGACTTTCTCAACCACTCTCACATAAGGTATGCTCTAACTGTTTCTCCTACTCTTTATGTCTCGCACATCACACAATTCTGGCAGAATTCATCTGTCTTGACAAGTGATGACGGAGACATAGAAATTCATACTGAAGTAGATGGCGTTAAGTTTGTTGTTACCGAGTCTATACTTAGGAGACATCTTAAATTAAATGACTCAGATGGTATCCACACTATGCTAAATACTGAAATTTGGGAAGAACTTACAAAAATGGGGTATGATACATCTGAAAACAAATTGACTTTTCAAAAAGGATGTTTCTCACCTCAATGGAGATTTTTGATACATACTCTTTTATGTTGTTTAAGTCCTAAAAAGACTGCTTGGGAGCAGTTCAGTAGCAATATTGCTATTGCTCTCATTTGCTTGTCTACAAACAGAGTTTTTAACTTTTCAAAATATATTTTTGAGGGTATGGCATCAAATGTTGACAGTAAAACAAAGTTTCTAATGTATCCAAGATTTGTTCAAAATCTTTTGAATAAAAAGAAATATTTGCTTACAACACCAACATAAACTTTTGCTACGCCTAGCCTTCAATCAAAGGTTTTTCAAAATATGGCTATGGCTAGTAGGCTTTTTCAAGGGGAACCAGTTCCATTGTTTCCTCAAATGCTTCAAACTGAGTTGGGTGAAGGTTCAGCAGTTCCAACTGATCCCCATCACACATCCACTCAAGAACTTGAAACAACCCAACCACCACCCATCACTTATAGGAGAAGGTCTAAACCTAGTCTAACTAGGGTTGTGACTAGATCCTTGCCCAAAGATTCACCTCTCCTAGCAGGTAACACAGCTAGAAGTGATGAGGGTAGCTCTTCACAAACTGAATTGATGGAAATATGTACCAAGTTAGTTGACAGAGTAAAGACCTTGGAGGAGGAGCTTAAGAAGAGCAATGAGGAGCTGAAATCTCATAAAGCAATGTTTTCCAAAGTCTACACCAAGCTAACTAAAAGGGTGAAGAAGCTTGAAGATCAGTTAAAGAAGAAAAGGGCAAAAGTGATATTGGATGATGATTCTTCTGATGATGATGATTCAGATGGTTCAGACGGGGATGATGAAAATTCTTCCAAACAGGGGAGGAAATTTGGTAAAGATAAAGATAGATCAGGTTCTCAGGGGAGGCATGATAAAGGTTCAGAACATGATGAAGGTTTTGGTAATGTTGCAGATATTGGTTCAGGTTCTGGTTATGTTCAAGAAGAAATAGCTGAGACACATCAAGCAGTTCCAAATGTTGAAGCAGTTCAGACTGCTGAGACAGAGCATGAAACAGTTCAAACTGCTGAGACAGAGCATCAAGCAGTTCCAACTGATGAAACTTCTGCTGAGCAAGTTTATGAAAGAAGAAGAGCAGATAAAGGGAAGAAGCCAATGACATCTGAAGAAGTTGCTGCTGCTCAAGAACTTGAAAGGCTTAAGAAATTAAAACCAAAAACTCAAGATCAGATAGATCATGATGCAGAAGTTGCAAGGCAAATGATAGAAGAAGATTTGGCTAATGAAGAAGCTAAACAAGCTCAGATAACTCAAGATGAGGAATTTGCAAGAAAAATGGCTGCTGATGATGTACGAAACATAGCTGAATTTATGGAAAGAACAAGATCAAAAGAAGTAAATCAAGAGGAGTTCAATGAACAGCTACAATATTTGTTGGATTCTGATGTGATTGTAAGAGCTCAAGCTTCAATGGTTCTCAAAGACAAACAGTTGAATGAAGAAGAAAAGACAGAGGAGCTTAAAGAATTCATACTCAAAAAGAATGGAGTTGCAACATGGGAAGATCTGATTCAGAGGATAAGAGAAAGGCAGAAGTCAGGATACAAGATAAAGTTGCCAACAAAGAAGGAACAAGTTGAGTCTATGAAACTTATGCTATTCTGAATACTCCAAGAAGAAGTTTCAAAACAGGTAAGAAGAGAGAATCAGAAACTATGGAATCAGATGTTGCAAAGAAACAAAAGTCTGAAGAAGAAGGGTTAACAAATGAGAAGATCAGGAGTATGATGATGATTGTTCCAGAATCTTCTTATATTAAACCTTTACAAGTAAAACATCCAATCATTGACTGGGAAGTGTTCACTGATGGAAGAATGAAAGGATGGAAGATAATCAGACTTGGAGATATTTCTGAAAGGTACAAGTTGTTTGAAGATTTACTCAAAGGCTTTGACAGAGAAGATCTTAATCAACTATGGAGCTTAGTGAAAGAGAAATTCAGAGATAAAGATCCTATTGAAGATAAAGATAAAGAACTATGGGTTCAATTGAAGAGAATTTATAAACCAGATGGTGGAGAGTCAATATGGAGATTTCAAGCACAAGTCATGGACATCACTTGGAAGTTATTTGGAACGTGTGGAGTACACAGAGTGTCTACCAAGGATGGAATAGAGATCTATATGCTGGTTGAAAAAGATTATCCACTCAGACCAGGTGTTTTGACAATGCATGATGGCATGTGTTAGACTAGAAGCTAATGAAGAATCTGAGATGGCTGATATGTTGGTGACAAAGATATTCAACCTTGCACAAGAAGTGAAAGCTAGATCTAAGATATTTGCTTGATAGGTGTTTGAAAGAATTTTCAGCATTAAGAAGAAGAAGCTTAATTTGAAGAAACTTAGTGATTTGGATAGAAATCATAAGTTTAGGGGAGGATTGTTAGGAAATTAAGCTATAGCAGTTAGAACTGTTGAAGATAGCAGTTAGGACTGTTGAAGATGGAAGTTAGTACTGCTGAAGAGTTTTGAAGACATAAGCAGTTAGGACTGCTGAGTAAAGAAGTTTGTACTGATTATGATTTATGTAATAGATAATTATGGAAAATATATTGTGTATATCGTATAAGATTAGAATGATAGTTATCTTGTAAAGGAATCCTTGGTCTATAAAAGGATTGCCTAGGTTAAGATACACATAGATGTAATATAGAGATTCAAGGTTGTAAACCCTAGTGATAGGAGATCACTCGTATTATTATTCTAATAATATTGAATCGTTGAAGTTGAAGTTTATTATTCTGTGTTCATTGTTATATTCAAATATTACAAAACACAAACACATAAAGTCTTCTAAGTGCTAGCTAGTAAATTCCGCGTGCTAGACTACGTATAATTCTTAGTATCACATCTAACACAAGGCGTGTGTGTAGATCCGTCACTAGGTTATAGCACACTGGACTGTCGAGCTTCGGTTGCATGAACTTAGTGCTATCACAAATGAAAATAAAATATAAATGTGACATTTCTATGTTCACAAACTAAACTATTGGTCCAAATTTGTTATAACCTAAACCTATGAACTCACCAGCTTTTTGCTGACTTTTAGCATGTTTTCTCAGGTATCCAGATATATGCAAGTGTGGCAAGGTTTGGCAAGGCGGCAGGCTGATACTATTGACCAAGTGTTTTTAACAAATGTTTAAGACTTGTTTTTGAGGGACCATTAAACTTGTAAACCAACTTGAAACATAAAGTTTGTTATATTTAAAATCAATCAAAGTTAATATATTTTTCATCAAAGTGTGTAATTGGTTCTTCGTTAACTTGTGTTATGATTTCCATTTTAGTAGCACCCCACGACTCCAATGCTTCCGCAAAGTAGATTTTGGGGGTGTTACAGATTGGCATCAGAGCCAGGTTATAGAGAACTAGGTACATATAAACCCTAAACTATAACCACTTTTTCAAAAACAAGTCCCTATGACCGCCAGTTTCCTTGCTTGCCACGTTGCTTGAGATTTGTTTTGACTTGACTGCATGTTATACTTTGCTTGTGACATACTAAGTGTTTGCCATGCTGCTTGATATTTATTTGATTTGACGGCATGCTATGATTTGTGACTTATTTACATGATTAAGGGTGCTATGAGTATTATATGTATATGTCTATATACACTGGACCCACACTAGTTATTATGAGTATCTCCCAAATACTATACCATTTTGTCACAGACTATGTCTTCCCCAGACTCAAATGATTCCAGCATATAGATGCTCCGAGATCATCATGCATCAAACCCTAACACCATTGAGCCTACACCACCACCACCCACCTCATCACCACACTCACCTACCCGCTCACCTCCACACTAGAGGCTCAGAAGGAGCAATGATTCTTGTTCAACAGAGGGTGTTGGACAGACCGTAGCCGAGAGTACCCCTGCCAAGGGTACAAGGGCTGATGCTAATTTGGGTACGGGGATAGAGCAAAAAGTAGTCGTGCCCCGGATTAGCATAGTACTGGAGAATGTGGTTAGTGCTTTTGAGACTGGAGAGAGCTCAAGGAAAGCTCAGGATGAGACAGAGGATAGCACAGAGATATCACATTCCTCATGTCCAGCAACATCGTCAGCAGTTACAGAGACTGACGCTATCTCACAGATCCAGATCCAACTAGACTTACAGACTGACATACTAGGTCTCCACTCCGACCTGTTTCACGAATTACACCCAGCTCAACTTGAGCAATATAATGATGACTTCAGTAGACTCTACGCTAGGACATACTCCAACAGTAGGAACATCTTTGACTTAAGTGACAGATTAGGTAGACTTAAGCAGACACAGATTGTAGCTCAAGAGGCAACCCAGATGATGCATGGAAAATGCTGATCCTTGAGGCTCAGGTTGCAGCATTGTTAAAAGCTGATTAGGCACACCGTTGTGAAAACTTAGCATTAAGGACTCGCCTTGTTAAAGTCAAGGCACAGCTCGAGGAGTACGCTTGTAGGTTCCGATACCTGGATAGGACTAGGAACCAGTCTTGGTTATGATTAGTAGTGACTCACTTAACTGAGTAGTTCTCAGTCAGTGTAGAATCTTATTCGAGAGATTGTAGTTTTCAAACCCTGTAATCAACTCTTAAGTTATAACAAGCTCATTTTGTTATATGTATCCATTATTGATTTGATCATCTCCTTTCATAACCTACCATGACGTTATCCCTTTATATGATGACTTTATCTCACCTTCCCAAAAACCTCACAATATTCCTTAGACAAATGACATCTCTATTTAATTATAGATTATAATCTGTAAATCGTTTTGTCCATTTCCTTTAGCCACAAGATCCCCAAAACCTTAAAACTTACATAACCACCACTTCACAAAATCCCCAAAAATATGACCTTACTTGAAATTGCCAATCATTTTATCTACCAAATAACCCCACTCCTTACGGCAAATTTCCTACTGTTCCCAAATAATAAACCATATATTAGACGCCCATAAAAGTCCTCGGAAAAAAAAAAAACTAAAAAATCCCATTACCACCCTCACCAGCAAACAAATCTCTGTCAACTAAACTCAACACCCCGTCACCAAACCTAAATCCTACGAAGTCAAACCATTCATTTGTAGCCCAAGTAATACACAAGGAACAATGACCCCAAATTCTTGCCGCAAGGTAAATCATCAGCTTCCATCCCAAGGAAACCCAAAGGATTACATATAATGGAAATATGAGAATTAGGCAACCGTACTAGTAACAACAAGAACCAAATTCAACCTAGACATCATAGAAGTTTATTTTGCCCCCTATTACAACCTAGTTCGATAAGAAACCCACGACTCCAAACCGTCGTTAGACAACCTCGCCAATTAACATCTTATACTATCTTTTTCCAATCCCGACCCATTTCGACATCCATTTGACCAAACCTTAAGATCGATAGTTATTAGGTATATCGTAACCCCGTAGGTGACTAGAACACGTATTAAAGGACCACAACGACTATATTCAGACTCTCAAGTTCTCCTTCGGTACAAGACACTGCATATTGGAATGAACGGACTGGCCGATTGCTAGTAGAAATCAACATGGTTTTACCAAGACGAAACTCTATGCGTCAGATAATCCATATCCCGTTAAGCCGACAAAATAACTGCTAGAGGCAGTCAGCATCATCCTTTTCAAGACGAAAATTTAGGACTACGAACATTACCCATAAAACCCGAAAATTTTGGCAATATCTTCAGTATACACTGGATGTCACAAGACTCCATCATAAACTCCCATGGAAGGAAAAGGAAAAGGAAAAGGAAAAAGGAAAAGGAAAATATGTCCATAAGACTCATAAGATTTTAGCCACAAACAAAGGACCCCTTAGCAAGAACAAACAATAAGTAAACCATGAAACCCTTAAGAACTCGGAAATTTACTAGAATTGACTGGTGACCCAATAGGAACCCTAAGGCATCACGAAATGACCCAAACCCCTATCGAAAGAGCAAATCGTCTAACCAATCGCTAAGCCCTTAGGAGTAAAAACTGACCTAGGACAAGGAGTTTTATCAACACATTAGTGATCACCAAAACAAAACTCGGAAGAATAATCAAACCCCATCACCCAGACTATAGGTATCAGCATAACATGCTTTGGTAAGGTTCACCGAAATACGACTTATTATCTCTAGCCCTTAGGACACCAGGGAAACCTTAGGAGTTCAGACTATAAGACTGCTACATTTACTGTAAGACTTAAATCCTAAGGAAAAACCATTTAGAAGCCGCAAGATACTAAAGGGTTACTCATACAAAATTCTCACTAGAAAATATATCTCAGCATAGTGACCGACCAATATATTTATCGACCAAACAACTTAAGACAGGATATCTCTTGAACGAGACTTGTAGTAGAACGTATATTTAAGACTATAAGTTTCGCTTGCTACTAGATTTCAAGCTTTACCCAGCTAAGCAACCAAACTATACCCTAGGATGTTAGTAGGGATACAGACCCCATTTTTACCTCCTCCTCCGTTTAAGATCTCATTCACCCTCATCTTTTATGGTATAGATGACTCCTATAGGAAGGATAGCCAAGGTCATTCATGGTCAACCTATTGCCGCCTCTATACCAACTAAGAATGAAGCAAATCTACTCGTCATAAATCCAGCCATGCTAGACATATTAGTTAATCATAGTGTGATAGCAGCACTAGCTGCAACATAGGTCAATAACACGATTACTGAGATAGGAAGCTCAAAACTTAAGGACAACAGCATCCGCAGTTACTCTTATCAAGAGTTCCGAAAGACCATGACTGGAGGTCTTAAGGGAACTGACGAAACTATTGCGGTGATTAGATGGATTGAACAGCTGGAGGCTGTATTGCGAGCACGTAGTTGTGCGGAGAAGGATAAGGTTAAGTATGCATCACGAGCACGTAGTTGTGCGAAAAAGGATAAGGTTAAGTATGCACCACTCACCTTCACAGATGCCGCTCATGCCTGGTGGAATAGCTATTTGAAGTCCACAGGCATGGATGCCGCATATGCAATGCCTTGGGAAAGTTTTAAGGAAATGGTGCATAGAAAGTATTGCTCCTACAGCAAAATTCAAAAAGTTAGAAGAAAAATCTCGGAGTCCCAAGGTGCAAAGTACTAACATTGCCGCATTTAGCCAAGGGATGGCACCAATAAGCCCTAAGAAGGTTCGAACAGACGCCCGATTGCGAGAGAGACACTTAGGAGAATTACCCCCCCCCCCTTACGTCAGAAGTAATGACATTACCTCCAGGACCTCTAATCCCCAGGAACCCATAGATACGGCCACTAGGCCAAAGGATCCAGTAGTCAGGATTAACGCCGAGAAGGTGACTGACAACAAGAGGAAGTGGAGAGATCACTTCAAAAACCACAGTAGTACTGGTCCAAACAAACGACAAGAAGTGACCAAAGTTCATACTACAGGCACCAGCACAGAGATAGGGTAAGCTGGAGCGTTACCTAAGTGCAGCATGTGCCCATTTCATCACCATGGACCTTGCCCCGTTCAGTATAGGAACTGCTAGAAAATAGGACACAAAGCTAGAAATTGCAAGGCTCCCACCCTCGTGATGGACCCGAATGTCACAATAACCTGCTATGAGTGTGGATTGATAGGGCCCTTCGGGAGTGAATGCCCGAGCTGAGAAACCAGAATGAAGGGAGAACTCGTGAAAACTCATACGCGAAAGAAAGGGGAGAAACTCACCAGAACCTCAACAACGACACCGGTGGTGACAATGCTTAAGAAGAGAGTTTCCTAGTTCTTGTTTGATGAGTTGTGAAGTTAAGTTAGATTCAAGTTGTTACGTAGTTTAAGGTTAATTCCAACTTGTTGCTTAGCTTAATCTCATGACAGTTCTTATTTGATGAGTTGTGAGATTAAGCTGAAAACAAGTTGTTACTGGGCTTAAACTTACGGTTTAGCTTAACCCCACAAAGAAAGACTTACGCATAGATTCTGTTAGATCGAATTCCCCCGAGTATTTGTACCTTCTTAAAGGACATGTTGTATCAGTATTTGTATGAATTCCTCCGTGACGAATTCTTAGCTTTTGAGATCAAGAAATTATGATAACCCTTCCCCTACCCCCATCACATTTGAAGTTGTTAGTTGATTAAGTACATTCCTGGCATATGAGGTGGTGCATCTTTAGAAACCGATGGTGATTCTGAACCTATAGAAACCCTATGTCATTGTGACTAAACCCGACATCGCATCATCAGTCCTCAACTAAGCTTAGCCTGATCACCTATGTTTAGTTCAGGGAGGATCATGCCTTGATGGGAATAGTCATCGTGAAAATTCCTGCACTCTAGAACTTTCACTACATACCTCGATTATCGAAGTTCAACCGTCACTCACAAAACCTCGAATTCACATAGGGAATGTGAAAAATAGAACCCAAACACTAGAGCCTTCAAAACCCCAACCCCTTCGGGTATTTCTAAGTGAAAACCGAGGACGGTTTTCGTTCCTAAGACGGGGAGGATGTGACAATTGGTAAATTTGCTTCAATATTTAATTCATGATATTCTCATTATTTAGACTAAATCACTGTATTAGGCATTTATATGATTAACACGGGAAACAGACCTGCACATTTTGTCACCCGGAAAATCTCACCAAGAACAGTGAATTTATCACATCTCACATTTTACCCACTGAATTGTAGTAAAAACGGGAGGTTATCCCGATTTCACTCAGACTGACACCACACGCAAACCAGAGATAAACCCGAGATTCAGGAATTCTAGTGAATAATTAAAAACTCAAAAACACATTCAAGAATTATAGAAACGATAATATCTTATAATTGTAACGATTCCAGGAATGATCCGAATTTGACTCAGTTTAACAAAACACGGGTATAAAATTTCTCACACTTTAACTTAATTCAACTCTACACTTAAAATAAAACCTTTGACCCAATAATTAAAATAAAAACATCACAAATGTAACACCCCCAAAATACCGCAGCGGAACAATAGTGTCAAGGGGGTATTACTTCATAATACAGATCAATGTATAGAAAACGACCTCTAAATGGGACGTTTTAAAATATTATCATTCGAATTATTGAAATCAGAGTTATGACAATAAGTTCCAAAGTAAAGATACATAAAAGTTTTCAAAGCGTATCGAATGATAAAGATAGATATAAGTCTTCAAGTATGCAAATGATTCTAGAATCCATGCATCCTCTATCGCCTTAACAACCTGAGATAAACATGCTAAAAAGTTTCAACCAACGGTTGGTGAGTTCATAGAGTTTAGTTTAAAAATAAAGTATTTGAATATAGATTTCACAGTAAAGGTTTTGTAAATCGTTTAAAAATACAGCAATTGAATATAGATTTTCCCAGCAAAGGCATTGTAAATTCACTCAGTTCCAAGCCCCTCCCATACAAGACTTGCAACCAGTGTGTTTACAACCCACTGCTCATAGAATTAGATTTCAGGATTATATTCACCCATGGTCGCGTCATTTTGGACCCATAGGCAGGGAACCACCATCCCAAATAGTACGTGTCACCCAACGTCTCAAATCTTAGACAAGGGTGGTGGTGTTGTCCCATACTAGTACTATTAATACCTCTCCTTTGACTTTGAATTCGAATCCACAAGAATAGATTTACACATAACAGTGTACCACATAATAAGACTACACATAAGATATAAATGGTATAAAAGAGTAAAAGTATCACATAGATTTGAATCATTGCGTAATTGCATCATAAAGCTAAACATGTATTTGATAAACAAGTAATGTATTTCTACAAGTAAGTAATTAGAGTTTGAGCATGTATCTCCCCCAAAAGAGTTCAAAAACGTATAAAAATAGGGGCTATGAAAACTCACCTTGTGTGTATCTGACAAAGTGGAATTATGAAATCAAGTAAGATTATGGGAACAATTACGAAAACGTCTTCAACACGAGACCTGAATATAAGGGAAGTCTAAGCATTCTGACTTACTACTAAGAGCGAGTGTGAAAATGAGAAATCGTATAACGATTTGATCGGTGATATGAGTGTGATATGCTTACAATGCCTAAAGGTCAAAAATAATGTTACATATGATATTATCCTGATTCTTATGTCAACTGATCCAAAATATTATTTCTTCGAAAGTGATGAAATAATGCATAAAGTTAAGTTGTTGAATTTCTAGTTATAATAAATAACGAAAGTTTAATAATACGTAACTAGAATGTATAAAAATGCATATGACATGATGGAATGATGAAAAATGGAAAATGAAATAAGAATGTCATGTAAAAATAGTTGGTCCTTGTTCTTTTCCAGTGTTTACACTTTTTACTCTCAATACGTTTGCGTCACATCATTAGTCCTTCGTTAAGTCCAAGGTCCATTTATAGTCCTCTACATGTCCAAAAATGCAAACTGAGCTTGGAATTCAATAACATATCAAATTATACCCTAAATATTTTGTTTTCACAGTCTCAGTCCTTGTGTTTCTCTGTTTGGCAGTTTCAGTCCCTCTAGGTGGGTTTGCGTTACATTTTTAGTCCAAATGTGTCAAAAAGGTGGTGAAAGTGTGGGCGAGTTTTTCTGAGTTATATTTAAGATTAATGAAGCTTATTTTAACAGCTTATTCGGCTAGTAGCTTATTTTTACACCATTGGGCCCTTAACGAGTCATTTATCTAGCCCAATAACAAGTTTTTATCCGTGGGTTAGGAGGGGGTTTGGTATATCAAAAAGGTCACTTTTAACATCTTATTTTCATATTGAAAAGCTCTAGAAACCAGCTTATACTAATAGCTTAAAAAACAGCTTAATGGGCTGTAAAGCCCATGTCGCCACTTTTAACTGTTTTTCCAAATGGTTTTTGCGTCCAGCTTTGACAGTTTTTAAGGGTCGAATCATGAGTATTTTTATAAGATGTTTATACGAAAAACGTAGCTAGTAGTAGGGTCTTTTGGGTCGTATAAAGATAAAACGTGGTCATTAAGCTAGATTGTGAGTTATGGGGTCGTTTTTAAGGTGGCGTGGGACTGGTTTAATATGCAAAACACTTGGTAAAAATTCAAAGTGTTTCTGTTTAGATTTTACGTGGGATGTAAAGTTTTTATTTGTTCGAACCATGCATGAAATGAAATGTTAAACTTGAGAGTGATGTGAGCTGTGACTCTTAAGCCTTCCACAGTGGAGGTTCGACACATATTGGTGGGTTATACAAAAAGAAAATGCACGTAAAATAAACTAGTAACAATTATACGTTCGAGTGAAATAACGAAGTGAAGCATGATGATTTGTGTGTGTGAGAAATGAAAGCAAGAGGGTTACTAGACACTTTCTACACCTTTTAGAGGTGGTGAAGAATCAATGAGGTCGAATGATCACAAGAGAAAATAGTTCACTCGATAGAAACCAATCATACGTTTGTACGTATACTTTTCTTTTGCTCGTTTGCTTCCTAACTTGGGACAAAAAACTCCTGGTTTTTAAGGTATATTGTGAGATGAAAGAGAGTGAGATGTGAGGGTGTAGAGTGGGATAGAAGGTGATAAGCATAGGATATTTTATAGAGTGTTATACACACGTTTTTGTTGACTTCGAAGACTTTCAAAGTCTATGATTGGTTGCTACTGTACATGGTCAGTGATCGAATGGTCCTTAGAGATGTCTTTCTGTCTTGATAAAATTCTAGGAAGATTGTGTGAGAGTTGGTAAACTTATCTTTTGTCATTGTAATATATATATATATATATATATATATATATATATATATATATATATATATATATATATATATATATATATATATATATATATATATTCGTTTTGTATTTAAAAATGGTGCAGAGTGGATGTTGCGAGCCACAATCACTTACAGCAGTCCTCATGGCTTTCTTAACATCATAATATGCTAATAATATCATTAGGAAGGCGTAGGAAAAAGCGCGGGTCAAAACGGTTAAGTTTTGAGGTTTTTATATATATTCGAGTTGGGTTAAATGGGACAAACACTTTGGCCATTAATCTCTAACCAAAACTCGACATATATTCCTGAAATTTGGCATACGAATAGTCTAGTGGGTCGTGAATGAGATGGTGTAAAAATAGTGACATGTTGCGTTTAAGAATCGAGAGAACAAGGGCTGTTTTGGAAGTCGAGTTCTACATAAAATTACAAAGTTAAAACTGGTTTTGGGTTGGGATTGGAACAGTGGGCGAGATGGTGATGGGCTGGTGATTTGGCCCGTTTGGTTTGCAAAGAATTAGTGAAGAATTAAATGGTAATTAGTGTATTAATATAAGTTGTGATTAGTGGGAAAAGTGTGATTACTGTATATATCTATTGGTACTAATTATAAAATTAGTGTAAATGGTGATTCGTGAAATGGTTATGTTTCAAAATACGTGTCGTGAACTAGTGTCGTTATTCGGTAATTGTTGTGATGACGTGACTTTGAGAGAATAATATAACTAGAAAGGTTTTAAAATTTCCTGTAAAATTGGTGATTAAAAATAATGACAGAGATTATTATATAATTAAACGTCGTAGATTATAGTAAATTTTTGCAGTTCGCTACAGTACCCACTCCTTATTTTTGAATCTCGTCCCGAGATTCAGTCTGCGTTATCCCTTAAAAGACGCTAACGAATAGTCGATGTGGAAAGCTTAAGGTAATAAGGCAAAAACTTAGAATTTAAGGTAGTATACTACTTGACTGGGTAAAACGTACCCATTATTTATTAGCTGTGTCCAAGTCACCTAAGTAGTAAGCTCTACCACGAGCTGGACCAAGCTGAGCTACAGGATTTGGGTTATTTCCTTCGATGGCTAAAGCTAGATTTCCTTGCCTTTGTCCAGGTGTTCCATTCAACCTAGAACACGCATTTCTGAGATGATCCGGGCTGTTACATTCATAGCATGCTCTCTTCCTGTTGCCTGCATTTCTCGGTGCTTTACATTGATTCGCATAATGACCCAACTGATTGCAGTTCTTACACTCACGGCAGGGCACAGATCCTGGGTGATGAAAAGTACATCTAGCACACTTAGGATGTGGACCTGAATATCCTCTCTGACCATTACCAGTGGCCATAAAAGTTCTTGCCTTTTTGTTGTCGATCATGGGGACTATCTGTTTGTCTGACCCATTTGTTCCCTTCCTTTTATCGCCGTCTCTTAGGACTCCATTCCTAACCATCTCATCTGTTAAAGTTCCAGCTTTCAGTATTTCACTCTGAATCGTAGACGGCTCAGTTGCCTTCACAGTTCCACGAATTTCGGGAACAAGACCATAGATGTATCTCTCAATCCTCTTTGATTCAGGGGTAACCAGATGAGGAACTAATCTTGCTAATTCGTGAAATCGATCTGTGTAGGCTGCATGACCAGCTCCTATCATAGAGTGATGATAGAGTTCATTTTCCAGCTTCTGCATCTCGTTATCCGGACAATACTCCTCTTTCAGCAGCGCCTTGAAGTCGTCCCACGTCATTCCCACAGCTGCTTCCCTACCTCTAGCTTGAATCTGCGTGTTCCACCACGTTAACGCCTTTCCTGTAGCGAGCATGCCGAATACTTCACCTTCTGATGCGCTCCACAGCTACTGATGTTGATCACTGACTCCATCTTTTTGATCCATCGGGTATACTCCACTGCACCTCCTTTACCGTCAAACTCCATTGGCTTACATGCCATAAATTCCTTATACGTGCATCCAGTTGTGCGGGTGGTAGTCTCATTCACACCTACACCATTGGTATCGTCATTTATGCTTCCGTGGTTTCCCGAGTTGTTGATGTGATTGCCGACTTGGGTGATAATAGTAGGTAGTAAGGTTTGAAGTTGTTGAGCGATGATGGCGGTAAAATCAGGATTTCCACCGTCGTTATTTTCGTTGTTACCAATGCCGCGGCCACCTCCTCGACCTCTACGTTCACTAGTCCTTCCAACTCTTAGTGGGGCATTTCCTCGGTTAGCGTTGCGAGCTGATCTCCTTGTTGCCATTGCCTCTCTGCAATGAAGGACATTTAGCGAACGTCAAAGATGAGGTAGGAGTCGTTTGAGTTGTGGATTTATACTTAACGTTCTCACATAACCCCCTACTAGCTGTTATCCTAAAGGGCTCAATGCCGATTAACGTACGCATGGTTACATTTGTCCACGTGTGTCGTGACGCACTTATAATTATGTTGGCCACCATAATTATAACTGCCTCTTTTCACACGTTTACATATCACCAAGCACACATATCTCGACATTACTTAAATGGTGAAAGAGTAGGGTGATCATCTCTCAGAAAATCCTCGAGTGAACTCATCAAATTTCTGCGGCTAAGTGATAACCTTTATTTAACTTAACCCCGTGTCTCATCAAACAAGAACTGTCACAAGATCAAGTTAAATAGCCAGTTATCACTGAGCTCCACTCTTTTGATGTCTCGAACAATTTTTGAGATTTTTCCCTATTGGTACAAATATTATAACATCTAACAGTGCGCACATAAATGAGAAAAGTTCTACGTAAGTAAGGCGATAGGGATAAGAGTCTCAACGTATATAATAGTTATAGTCTAGGCTCCTAAATGCAACCTAATTCTCTATAACAGCCTGTCTCTGATACCAATCTGTAACACCCCCAAAATACCGCAGCGAAACAGTAGTGTCAAGGGGGTATTACTTCATAATACAGATCAAGGTATAGAAAACGACCTCTAAATGGGACGTTTTAAAATATTATCATTCGAATTATTGAAATCAGAGTATTGACAATAAGTTCCAAAGTAAAGATACATAAAAGTTTTCAAAGCGTATCGAATGATAAAGATAGATATAAGTCTTCAAGTATGCAAATGACTCTAGAATCCATGCATCCTCTATCGCCTTAACAACCTGAGATAAACATGCTAAAAAGTGTCAACCAACGGTTGGTGAGTTCATAGAGTTTAGTTTAAAAATAAAGTATTTGAATATAGATTTCACAGTAAAGGTTTTGTAAATCGTCTAAAAATACAACAATTGAATATAGATTTTCTCAGCAAAGGCATTGTAAATCCACTCAGTTCCAAGCCCCGCCCATACAAGACATGCAACCTGTGTGTTTACAACCCACTGCTTATAGATTTAGATTTCAGGATTATATTCACCCATGGTCGCGTCATTTTGGACCCATTGGCAGGGAACCACCATCCCAAATAGTACGTGTCACCCAACGTCTCGAATCTTAGACAAGGATAGGGGTGTTGTCCCATACTAGTACTATTAATACCTCTCCTTTGACTTTGAATTTGAATCCACAAGAATAGATTTACACATAACAGTGTACCACATAATAAGACTACACATAAGATATAAATGGTATAAAAGAGTAAAAGTATCACATAGATTTGAATCATTGCTAATTGCATCATAAAGCTAAACATGTTTTTGATAAACAAGTAATGTATTTCTACAAGTAAGTAATTAGAGTTTGAGCATGTATCTCCCCCAAAAGAGTTCAAAAACGTATAAAAATAGGGGCTATGAAAACTCACCTTGAGTGTATCTGACAAAGTGGAATTATGAAATCAAGTAAGATTATGGGAACGATTACGAAAACGTCTTCAACACGAGACCTGAATATAAGGGAAGTCTAAGCATTCTGACTTACTACTAAGAGCGAGTGTGAAAATGGGAAATCGTATAACGATTTGATCGGTGATATGAGTGTGATATGCTTAAAATGCCTAAAGTTCAAAAATAATGTTACATATGATATTATCCTGATTCTTATGTCAACTGATCCAAAATATTATTTCTTCGAAAGTCATGAAATAATGCATAAAGTTAAGTTGTTGAATTTCTAGTTATAATAAATAACGAAAGTTTAATAATACGTAACTAGAATGTATAAAAATGCATATGACATGATGGAATGATGAAAAATGGAAAATGAAATAAGAATGTCAAGTAAAAACAGTTGGTCCTTGTTCTTTTCCAGTGTTTACACATTTTACTCTCACTGCGTTTGCGTCACATCGTTAGTCCTTCGATAAGTCCAAGGTCCATTTATAGTCCTCTACTTGTCCAAACATACAAACTGAGCTTCGAATTCAATAACATATCAAATTATACCCTAAATATTTTGTTTTCACAGTCTCAGTCCTTGTGTTTCTTTGTATGGCAGTTTCAGTCCCTCTAGGGGTGGGTTTGCGTTACATTTTTAGTCCAAATTTGTCAAAAAGGTGGTGAAAGTGTGGGCGAGTTTTTCTGAGTTATATTTAAGATTAATGAAGCTTATTTTAACTGCTTATTCGTCTGGTAGCTTATTTTTACACCATTGGGCCCTTAACGAGTCATTTATCTAGCCCAATAACAAGTTTTTATTCGTGGGTTAGGAGGGGGTTCGGTATATCAAAAAAGTCACTTTTAACATCTTATTTTCATATTGAAAAGCTCCAGAAACCAGCTTATACTAATAGCTTATAAAACAGCTTAATGGGCTGTAAAGCCCATGTCGCCACTTTTAACTGTTTTTCCAAATGGTTTTTGCGTCCAGCTTTGACAGTTTTTAAGGGTCGAATCATGAGTATTTTTATAAGATGTTTATACGAAAAACGTAGCTAGTAGTAGGGTCTTTTGGGTCGTATAAAGATAAAACATGGTCATTAAGCTAGATTGTGAGTTATGGGGTCGTTTTTAAGGTGGCGTGGGACTGTTTTAATATGCAAAACACTTGGTAAAAATTCTAAGTGTTTCTGTTTAGATATTACGTGGGATGTAAAGTTTTTATTTGTTCGAACCATGCATGAAATGAAGTGTTAAACGTGAGAGTGATGTGAGCTGTGACTCTTAAGCCTTCCACAGTGGAGGTTCGACACATATTGGTGGGTTATACAAAAAGAAAATGCACGTAAAAAAAACTAGTAACAATTATACGTTCGAGTGAAATAACGAAGTGAAGCATGATGATTTGTGTGTGTGAGAAATGAAAGGAAGACGGTTACTAGACACTTTCTACACCTTTTAGAGGTGGTGAAGAATCAATGAGGGTCGAATGATCACAAGAGAAAATAGTTCACTCGATAGAAACCAAGCATACGTTTGTACGTATACTTTTCTTTTGCTCGTTTGCTTTCTAACTTGGGACAGAAAACTCCTGGTTTTTAAGGTATATTGTGAGATGAAAGAGAGTGAGATGTGAGGGGTGTAGAGTGGGATAGAAGGTGATAAGCATAGGATATTTTATAGAGTGTTATACACACGTTTTTGTTGACTTCGAAGACTTTCAAAGTCTCTGATTGGTTGCTACTGTACATGGTCAGTGATCAAATGGTCCTTAGAGATGTCTTTCTGCCATGATAAGATTCTAGGAAGATTGTGTGAGAGTTGGTAAACTTATCTTTTGTCATTGTAATATATATATATATATATATATATATATATAATATATATATATATATATATATATATATATATATATATATATATATATATATATATATATATATATATATGTATATGTATATATTCGGTTTGTATTTAAAAATGGTGCAGAGTGGATGTTGCGAGCCACAATCACTTACAGCAGTCCTCATGGCTTTCTTAACATCATAATATGCTAATAATATCATTAGGAAGGCATAGGAAAAAGCGCGGGTCAAAACGGTTAAGTTTTGAGGTTTTTATATATATTCGAGTTGGGTTAAATGGACAAACACTTTGGCCATTAATCTCTAACCAAAACTCGACATATATTCCTGAAATTTGGCATACGAATAGTCTAGTGGGTCGTGAATGAGATGGTGTAAAAATAGTGACATGTTGCGTTTAAGAATCGAGAGAACAAGGGCTGTTTTGGAAGTCGAGTTCTACATAAAATTACAAAGTTAAAACTGGTTTTGGGTTGGGCTTGGAACAGTGGGCGAGATGGTGATGGGCTGGTGATTTGTCCCGTTTGGTTTGCAAAGAATTAGTGAAGAATTAAATGGTAATTAGTGTATTAATATAAGTTGTGATTAGTGGGAAAAGTGTGATTACTGTATATATCTATTGGTACTAATTATAAAATTAGTGTAAATGGTGATTCGTGAAATGGTTATGTTTCAAAATACGTGTCGTAAACTAGTGTCGTTATTCGGTAATTGTTGTGATGACGTGACTTTGAGAGAATAATATAACTAGATAGGTTTTAAATTTTCCTGTAAAAATGGTGATTAAAAATAATGACAGAGATTATTATATAATTAAACGTCGTAGATTATAGTAAATTTTTGCAGTTCGCTACAGTACCCACTCCTTATTTTTGAATCTCGTCCCGAGATTCAGTCTGCGTTATCCCTTAAAAGACGCTAACAAATAGTCGATGTGTAAAGCTTAAGGTAATGAGGCAAAAACTTAGAATTTAAGGTAGTATACTACTTGACTGGGTAAAACGTACCCATTATTTATTAGCTGTGTCTAAGTCACCTAAGTAGTAAGCTCTACCACGAGCTGGACCAAGCTGTGCTACAGGATTTGGGTTATTTCCTTCGATGGCTAAAGCTAGATTTCCTTGCCTTTGTCCAGGTGTTCCATTCAACCTAGAACACGCATTTCTGAGATGATCCGGGCTGGTACATTCATAGCATGCTCTCTTCCTGTTGCCTGCATTTCTCGGTGCTTTACATTGATTCGCATAATGACCCAACTGATTGCAGTTCTTACACTCATGGCAGGGCACAGATCCTGGGTGATGAAAAGTACATCTAGCACACTTAGGATGTGGACCTGAATATCCTCTCTGACCATTACCAGTGGCCATAAAAGTTCTTGCCTTTTTGTTGTCGATCATGGGGACTATCTGTTTGTCTGACCCATTTGTTCCCTTCCTTTTATCGCCGTCTCTTAGGACTCCATTCCTAACCATCTCATCTGTTAAAGTTCCAGCTTTCAGTATTGCACTCTGAATCGTAGACGGCTCAGTTGCCTTCACAGTTCTACGAATTTCGGGAACAAGACCATAGATGTATCTCTCAATCCTCTTTGATTCAGGGGTAACCAGATGAGGAACTAATCTTGCTAATTCATGAAATCGATCTGTGTAGGCTGCATGACCAGCTCCTATCATAGAGTGATGATAGAGTTCATTTTCCAGCTTCTGCATCTCGTTATCCGGACAGTACTCCTCTTTCAGCAGCGCCTTGAAGTCGTCCCATGTCATTCCCACAGCTGCTTCCCTACCTCTAGCTTGAATCTGCGTGTTCCACCACGTTAACGCCTTTCCTGACAGCGAGCATGCCGAATACTTCACCTTCTGATGCGCTCCACAGCTACTGATGTCGATCACTGACTCCATCTTTTTGATGCATCGGGTATACTCCACTGCACCTCCTTTACCGTCAAACTCCATTGGCTTACATGCCATAAATTCCTTATACGTGCATCCAGTTGTGCGGGTGGTAGTCTCATTCACACCTACACCATTGGTATCGTCATTTATGCTTCCGTGGTTTCCCGAGTTGTTGATGTGATTGCCGACTTGGGTGATAATAGTAGGTAGTAAGGTTTGAAGTTGTTGAGCGATGATGGCGGTAAAATCAGGATTTCCACCGTCGTTATTTTCATTGTTACCAATGCCGCGGCCACAGCCTCGACCTCTACGTTCACTAGTCCTTCCACCTCTTAGTGTGGCATTTCCTCGGTTAGCGTTGCGAGCTGATCTCCTTGTTGCCATTGCCTCTCTGCAATGAAGGACATTTAGCGAACGTCAAAGATGAGGTAGGAGTCGTTTGAGTTGTCGATTTATACTTAACGTTCTCACATAACCCCCTACTAGCTTTTATCCTAAAGGGCTCAATGTCGATTAACGTACGCATGGTTACATATGTCCACGTGTGTCGTGACGCACTTATAATTATGTTGGCCACCATAATTATAACTGCCTCTTTTCAAATATGTACATATCACCAAGCACACATATCTCGACATTACTTAAATGGTGAAAGAGTAGGGTGATCATCTCTCAGAAAATCCTCGAGTGAACTCATCAAATTTCTGCGGCTAAGTGATAACCTTTATTTAACTTAACCCCGTGTCTCATCAAACAAGAACTGTCACAAGATCAAGTTAAATAGCCAGTTATCACTGAGCTCCACTCTTTTGATGTCTCAAACAAGTTTTGAGATTTTTCCCTATTGGTACAAATATTATAACATCTAACAGTGCGCACATAAATGAGAAAAGTTCTACGTAAGTAAGGCGATAGGGATAAGAGTCTCAACGTATATAATAGTTATAGTCTAGGCTCCTAAATGCAACCTAGTTCTCTATAACAGCCTGTCTCTGATACCAATCTGTAACACCCCCAAAATACCGCAGCGAAACAGTAGTGTCAAGGGGGTATTACTTCATAATACAGATCAAGGTATAGAAAACGACCTCTAAATGGGACGTTTTAAAATATTATCATTCGAATTATTGAAATCAGTGTATTGACAATAAGTTCCAAAGTAAAGATACATAAAAGTTTTCAAAGCGTATCGAATGATAAAGATAGATATAAATCTTCAAGTATGCAAATGACTCTAGAATCCATGCATCCTCTATCGCCTTAACAACCTGAGATAAACGTGCTAAAAAGTGTCAACCAACGGTTGGTGAGTTCATAGAGTTTAGTTTAAAAATAAAGTATTTGAATATAGATTTCACAGTAAAGGTTTTGTAAATCGTCTAAAAATACAACAATTGAATATAGATTTTCCCAGCAAAGGCATTGTAAATCCACTCAGTTCCAAGCCCCGCCCATACAAGACTTGCAACCTGTGTGTTTACAACCCACTGCTCATAGATTTAGATTTCAGGATTATATTCACCCATGGTCGCGTCATTTTGGACCCATAGGCAGGGAACCACCATCCCAAATAGTACGTGTCACCCAACGTTTCGAATCTTAGACAAGGATGGGGGTGTTGTCCCATACTAGTACTATTAATACCTCTCCTTTGACTTTGAATTCGAATCCACAAGAATAGATTTACACATAACAGTGTACCACATAATAAGACTACACATAAGATATAAATGGTATAAAAGAGTAAAAGTATCACATAGATTTAAATCATTGCTAATTGCATCATAAAGCTAAACATGTTTTTGATAAACAAGTAATGTATTTCTACAAGTAAGTAATTAGAGTTTGAGCATGTATCTCCCCCAAAAGAGTTCAAAAATGTATAAAAATAGGGGCTATGAAAACTCACCTTGAGTGTATCTGACAAAGTGGAATTATGAAATCAAGTAAGATTATGGGAACGATTATGAAAACGTCTTCAACACGAGACCTGCATATAAGGGAAGTCTAAGCATTCTGACTTACTACTAAGAGCGAGTGTGAAAATGGGAAATCGTATAACGATTTTATCGGTGATATGAGTGTGATATGCTTAAAATGCCTAAAGTTCAAAAATAATGTTACATATGATATTATCCTGATTCTTATGTCAACTGATCCAAAATATTATTTCTTCGAAAGTGATGAAATAGTGCATAAAGTTAAGTTGTTGAATTTCTAGTTATAATAAATAACGAAAGTTTAATAATACGTAACTAGAATGTATAAAAATGCATATGACATGATGGAATGATGAAAAATGGAAAATGAAATAAGAATGTCAAGTAAAAACAGTTGGTCCTTGTTCTTTTCCAGTGTTTACACTTTTTACTCTCACTGCGTTTGCGTCACATCGTTAGTCCTTCGTTAAGTCCAAGGTCCATTTATAGTCCCCTACTTGTCCAAAAATACAAACTGAGCTTGGAATTCAATAACATATCAAATTATACCCTAAATATTCTGTTTTCACATTCTCAGTCCTTGGGTTTCTCTGTTTGGTAGTTTCAGTCCCTCTAGGTGGGTTTGCGTTACATTTTTAGTCCAAATTTGTCAAAAAGGTGGTGAAAGTGTGGGCGAGTTTTTCTGAGTTATATTTAAGATTAATGAAGCTTATTTTAACTGCTTATTCGTCTGGTAGCTTATTTTTACACCATTGGGCCCTTAACGAGTCATTTATCTAGCCCAATAACAAGTTTTTATTCGTGGGTTAGGAGGGGGTTTGGTATATCAAAAAGGTCACTTTTAACATCTTATTTTCATATTGAAAAGCTCCAGAAACCAGCTTATACTAATAGCTTATAAAACAGCTTAATGGGCTGTAAAGCCCATGTCGCCACTTTTAACTGTTTTTCCAAATGGTTTTTGCGTCCAGCTTTGATAGTTTTTAAGGGTCGAATCATGAGTATTTTTATAAGATGTTTATACGAAAAACATAGCTAGTAGTAGGGTCTTTTGGGTCGTATAAAGATAAAACATGGCCATTAAGCTAGATTGTGAGTTATGGGGTCGTTTTTAAGGTGGCGTGGGACTGGTTTAATATGCAAAACACTTGGTAAAAATTCTAAGTGTTTCTGTTTAGCTTTTACGTGGGATGTAAAGTTTTTATTTGTTCGAACCATGCATGAAATGAAGTGTTAAACGTGAGAGTGGTGTGAGCTGTGACTCTTAAGCCTTCCACAGTGGAGGTTCGACACATATTGGTGGGTTATACAAAAAGAAAATGCACGTAAAATAAACTAGTAACAATTATACGTTCGAGTGAAATAACGAAGTGAAGCATGATGATTTGTGTGTGTGAGAAATGAAAGCAAGAGGGTTACTAGACACTTACTACACCTTTTAGAGGTGGTGAAGAATCAATGAGGGTCGAATGATCACAAGAGAAAACAGTTCACTCGATAGAAACCAAGCATACGTTTGTACGTATACTTTTCTTTTGCTCGTTTGCTTCCTAACTTGGGACAGAAAACTCCTGGTTTTTAAGGTATATTGTGAGATGAAAGAGAGTGAGATGTGAGTGGTGTAGAGTGGGATAGAAGGTGATAAACATAGGATATTTTATAGAGTGTTATACACACATTTTTGTTGACTTCGAAGACTTTCAAAGCCTATGATTGGTTGCTACTGTACATGGTCAGTGATCGAATGGTCCTTAGAGATGTCTTTCTGTCATGATAAGATTCTAGGAAGATTGTGTGAGAGTTGGTAAACTTATCTTTTGTCTTTGTAATATATATATATAATATATATATATATATATATATATATATATATATATATATATATATATATATATATATATATATATATATATATATATATATATATATATATATATAGGGTAGGGATACAATGAGAAGGGGCTTAAAATGAGAAGGGTAGGATGGATTGTGGGAGTGACATGTGTCATCCCCATGCCACATCATCATGCCGCATCACGGTTACTGCATCGTGATGCAGTAAAAATTTTGGCGGGAAAAATTTTTTTTTCCCGACAAAAAAAAAAAAAAAAAATTTTGGGCAAAAAAATTTTTCTTTTTCCCGCCAAAATTTTTACTGCATCACGATGCAGTATAAAATTTTTACTGCATTACGGTTACTGCATCATGATGCAGTATATTTTTTTACTTCATTACGGTTACTGCATCACGATGCAGTATAATTTTTTACTGCATCACGGTTACTGCATCACGATGCAGTAAAAATTTGTGGCGGGAAAAAAAATTTTTTTTTTTTTTGCCAAAAAAAAAATTTTTTTTTGGCGGGAAATTTTTTTTCCCGCCAAAATTTTTACTGCATCACGATGCAGTAAAAATTTTGGCGGAATGATGATGTGGCAAAGTGACACATGTCACTCCCACAATCCTTCCCACCCTTCTCATTTTAAGACCCCTTCTCATAATATCCCATCTATATATATATATATATATATATATATATATATATATATATATATATATATATATATATATATATATATATATATATATATATATATATATATATATATATATATATATATATATATATATATATATATATATATATATATATTCGGTTTGTATTTAAAAATGGTGCAAAGTGGATGTTGCGAGCCACAATCACTTACAGCAGTCATCATGGCTTTCTTAACATCATAATATGCTAATAATATCATTAGGAAGGCGTAGGAAAAAGCGCGGGTCAAAACGGTTAAGTTTTGAGGTTTTTATATATATTCGAGTTGGGTTAAATGGGACAAACACTTTGGCCATTAATCCCTAACCAAAACTCGAAATATATTCCTGAAATTTGGCATACGAATAGTCTAGTGGGTCGTGAATGAGATGGTGTAAAAATAGTGACATGTTGTATTTAAGAATCGAGAGAACAAGGGCTGTTTTGGAAGTCGAGTTCTACATAAAATTACAAAGTTAAAACTGGTTTGGGGTTGGGCTTGGAACAGTGTGCGAGATGGTGATGGGCTGGTGATTTAGCCCGTTTGGTTTGCAAAGAATTAGTGAAGAATTAAATGGTAATTAGTGTATTAATATAAGTTGTGATTAGTGGGAAAAGTGTGGTTACTGTATATATCTATTGGTACTAATTATAAAATTAGTGTAAATGGTGATTCGTGAAATGGTTATGTTTCAAAATACGTGTTGTGAACTAGTGTCGTTATTCGGTAATTGTTGTGATGACGTGACTTTGAGAGAATAATATAACTAGAAAATTTTTAAATTTCCCCGTAAAAATGATGATTAAAAATAATGACAGAGATTATTATATATTTAAACGTCGTAGATTATAGTAAATTTTTGCAGTTCGCTACAACAACCCACTCACACAGTACCTGTTGGGAATTAAAATTAAGCAGTTAGTACGGTTGAAGAATGCAAGAACAGTTAGTACTCTTGATGGAAGAAAAGTTAGGACTGCTGATGAAGAAAAGTTAGGACTGCTTAAGAGATCAAGTTGAAACCGTGTGAAGATAAATATTGAAAGGATATGGTATATATCTTATTTGTATAGAGTGATACGGTTAGATGTTTTACTTGTATAGGACTCTTTGCATTATAAAAAGAGATTCTTAGTTAGGGTTTTGATACATCTAATACCTAATACCTAATATCCCTTCATACGAATTATCAAGAGCTTCACGTTCATATTGTAATCGTTTGATATATATTGAAGTGATATCGTTTGTGTTCTTATTTGTTCTTATTGTCTTATTCAATCAATCACCAAACACAAAACATCTTCTAGATACTTGGTAGTAAATTCCGCGTGCTATCAAGTATATACTCAAAGTATCCCCAACACAACGTGTGTGTTTAGATCCGGTCAAGTGGTATCAGAGCCAGGTTTCTGATACTTTGAGTTTAGAAGAACCAGAAGTATTTACTCACTAGAAACCAAGAAGATGGACATGGAGACACCTCAAACCTCAATCCTTGCTAAACTCCCCATGCTGAAACATAATGAATACGATTTATGGCGGCTCAGAATAGAGCAATATTTCATGGTGCAAGACTATGCATTATGGGATATCATTATCAATGGTGATTCCTTCAAACCAATTCTTGTTGAAGAAACACGTGCTGATGGTTCCAAGATCACAAAGCTTAACACTGAGCCAGTTACAAACGAGGAGAGAATCAAAAAGAAGAATGATCAGAAGGCTAGAAATTTGTTACTAATGGCAATTCCTAATGATCAAGTGCTGAATTTTAGCCATTACGAGTCTGCTAAAACTCTTTTTGAAGCAGTGGTGGAAAGATTTGGTGGCAATGAAGCTACCAAGAAGGCTCAGAAAACCCTACTTAAGCAAAGTTATGAGAACTTCACTGCATCAAGCAATGAAACTTTGGACCATATATTTAATAGGCTTCAAAAGATCATCAGTCAACTTACTGTGTTGAAGATTGTGATACCTCAAGAAGACCTCAACATGAAGTTTCTAAATAGTTTACCTGCTGAATGGAACACTTATGTTGTAGTTTGGAGCAATAAACCAGAGCTGGAGAAAATGAAAATGAATGAGCTTTACAACAATCTTAAGATTGTTGAGCAGAAGGTCAAGAAGAGTGGTAGCACCAGTTCCAGTTCAGGGAATATGGCTTTTGTATCTTCTTCAAATAGTTCGAATCATGAAGATGAAGAAGCAGTTGGTACTGCTATACCAACAATTAGCACTGCTAGTATAAAAACTAGTACTGCTGGATTGACTAAAGAGACCATATATGCATTTGTGTCAGAACAGTCTGGTGGGTCTAAGATCTTTAATGAATATCTTCTTCAAATTGTTGATGATGATTTGGAAGCTATGGATTTAAAGTGGCAGTTGGCTTTGATAAGCATCAGGGCTAAGAAGTATTACCAAAGGACTGGGAATAAGATTACCTTCAATGGAAGAGATGTTGCTGGGTATGATAAGTCTAAGGTGGAATGCTTTAATTGTCACAAGATTGGGCACTTTGCCAGGAAATGTAGAGGTCCAAGACAACAAAGCAACCAGGGTCAAGGGTTTAAGAATCAGCAAGGGACAAGGAGAACAGTTAATGTTGAAGAGCCTTCTTCCAAGGCGATGGTAGCTGTAGATGGAGCTGGATTTGATTGGAGCTTCATGGAGGAAGAAGAGGAACCGGCTAACTTGGGTTTGATGGCTTTCTCAGACTCTGAGGTACATATACTTGAAAAATGTTCAAACTCTTGTCATGCTTTAAAAGATTATGAAAATGTTAAGAAACAGTATGATGATCTTAGAGTTGAATTTAATCAAGTAAGTTTTAGTCTGTCAAATCATAAAAGAGGACTAGCTGTTTTGGAAGAACAAATTGTGTTTTATAAACATAATGAGTCAAACTTTTCTGATGAGATAGGTATTTTAAAGAGGGAATTGCAAATAAAAGATAATAAAATGAGTAGACTTGTATATGAACTAGAAAAGCTTAAAAAGGAAAAAGAAAACATCCAGTTAAGTGTAGATACTCTTGAATATACTTCAAACGGAGTTAAGAAGATTTTAGAGAGTCAAATACTTAACAAAGCTAAATCTGGTTTAGGTTATAAGTCAGTTGCACCCCCTTTTAGAGGAATGTTTGCTCCACCAGGAATTAATTTAGCTCATACAGGTTTAGAAGAGTTTAAGGATATGGATTTTCCTGGATATGGTGTTAAGGTTAGTGAGAATCCTGTTAAATTTGTTAAGGCAGAAGATTCTTTTGTGAGTGCTAGTGATAAATCTCTTTCTGAGGAAAAGATGTCCTCTGATAGGAACTCAGATGTACCAACTATTGAGGATTGGACATCTGATGATGAGGATGCAAAGGTTAAGGATAAATCTAATGTTGTTAAGGTAGAAGTTAAACATGCTCCTAAAGTGGTTAAGACTGAAAACATAAAACCAGTTAGGAAAAGTGTTCGATATGCTGAGATGTATAGGACTAAGAACAGATCATCAAGTTCTGAGAGTAGTCAAAGGAACTGGAATCACTCAAAATCTAAGAAATTGGATGATAAGTTTGCTATGATTTGAAAAGTATGTTTTGTTTGTGGAAGTTTTGATCATATGGCTGCTTATTGTGATTCTAACCCATGGAAAAAGAGGGTTTCTGGGAATGCAAGGGTGAACAGGAATAACAATGCTAGGGTAACTCAAAATAGTCCAACTAGATTGACAAACCCTAATGCAAATCATAAGATGTCACCTAAAGCTGTTATGTTAAAGACTGGCATCAAAACAGTTTCAACTGCTAGTCAAAATAAGTGGTTTAATAACAAACAAACTGTTTCTAGTACAAAACAATTTTCAAATCATGCACAAACAGTTAAAAGGCATTTTTATCAGAAAACAACAATGACTAATCAGAAGTGGGTGCCTAAGATTAAACAAGCAGTTCCAACTGCTAGGTCAGTAGTTCCAACTGCTAGACCAGCAAATCCTACTACTAGGCACTTAAATGTTAAGGGAAAAAGGGGCAATGCTGTCAAGGCCTCAGCACATTGGGTTAAACATTCTACCAAACCCAATGGTGCATCAAAGACCTTCAACAAGTTTTCTCATCTTGATGCACAAGGCAGATCCAAACCAGTGATGGTTTGGATCCCCAAAAGAAACTAACACCTTTATTTTGTGTGCAGGAACATCCCTCAAATGGTAAAGAAGATAGAGGATATTCAGACAGTGGATGTTCAAGGCACATGACAGGCAACATGTCATATCTTTCAGACTTTATTGCTCCGGATGGAGGACCAGTTGTCTTTGGTGGTGGTGTTGGAGGAAGGATTACTGGTAAAGGGATAATTAAAACTGGTAATCTTGATTTTGAAAATGTGTATTATGTACCAGAACTTAAGTACAATCTTTTCAGTGTATCACAAATTTGTGATAAACCGAACAAAGTTTTATTTACTGATACTGATTGTCTTATACTTTCTCCTGATTTCAAGCTACCTGATGAAAGTCAAGTATTGCTTAAAATCCCTAGAAAGGATAATACATACAGTGTTGAGATGAATAAACTAGTTCCTAAGGTTGGACTTACTTGTCTAGTTGCAAAAGCCACATTGGAAGAATCAATGTTCTGGCACAGGAGGCTTGGTCATGTTAATTTTAAAACCATTAACAATATTGCTAAAAATGGGTTGGTAAGAGGTTTACCAAACAAAACTTTTCTCAATGATCAAACCTGTGTTTCTTGCCTTAAAGGTAAGCAACACAGAGCCTCATGTAAGCCTAAGACCCAGAACTCTATTTCTCAAGCTTTATATATGTTGCATATGGACTTGTTTGGTCCTACTTCTGTGAATAGCTTGAACTTTAAAAGATACTGCCTTGTTGTCACTGATGATTATAGTAGGCTTTCTTGGGTATTCTTTATGAAAACTAAGGATGAGACAAGTGAAATCCTTAAGACCTTTATTGTTGAAGTAGAAAACCTAGTTGATAAGAAAGTTAAAATAATCAGATGTGACAATGGGACTGAATTTAAGAATAGGGTGATGGATGATTTTTGTAGAGAAAAAGGTATTAAGAGGGAGTTTAGTGTAGCTAAAACCCCACAGCAAAATGGTGTAGCTGAGAGAAAGAATGGGACTCTTATAGAGGCTGCTAGGACAATGTTAGCTGACTCTAAGCTACCAGTTTCATTTTGGGCTGAAGTAGTTAGCACTGCTTGTTATGTATTGAATAGGGTTTTAGTTGTGCAACCTCACAATAAGACTACTTATGAGCTTCTTAGAGGTAGAACCCCTGCTTTAAGCTTCATGAGACCTTTTGGTTTTCATGTTACTATCCTTAATACCAAAGACCAACTAGGAATGTTTGATGGGAAATCTGAGGAAGGTTTCTTTGTTGGTTATTCTCTGCACAGTAAGGCTTTTAGGGTGTACAATACAAGCACCAAGCATGTAGAAGAAAATCTGCACATAGAATTTTTGGAGAATAAACCAAATGTTGCAGGTGTAGGTCCAGATTGGATCTTTGATATTGACAGTCTTTCATATTCCATGAATTATGTGCCTGTTACAAGTACAAATACTAACCATGATGCAGGTTCAGAGGAGGAAGATGATGATTGCATTTTCATACCAGTCATGGAAGAAAGTCCTGTGAATGAGTCTTCTACAAAGAAAGATGATATTCCTTCATCAAGTGGTGTAGACAAAGAGAAAGATGCTGCTGAAACCAGTGGTCAGAATGGTAAAAAAGCTGAAAATCCAACGAGCAGTTCAAATGGAGTTAGTACTGCTCAGCCACAAGTTCCAACTGCTGAGCAAAATAGTGATGCTGCTGGACCAAGTCAACCTCATCTTGATTCATCAGTTGATACTGCTTCTCAAGTTGATGAGTTTGATTTCTTTGGAGATGGTCTGCAAAACATGCCTACCAGCTATGTAGCTCCTTCTACTCCCCATACTATTGTACATAGGAATCATCTACTTACCAATATCATAGGAGATGTACAATCTGGAGTCAAGACCAGAAGGTAAATACAAGACCCAGATCATCATGGAATTCTCAGTGTGGTATATGAGGAGAAACATCATGAAGATGAGCATGAGTGTATGTTTGTATGTTTTCTATCTCAGATTGAACCCAAGAATGTGCTAAAGGCTTTAGAAGAATCAAGTTGGGTTGAAGCTATGCAAGAAGATCTACTTCAATTCAAAATTCAGAATGTTTGGGTTCTGGTTGATCTACCAAAGGGAATGAGAGTGATTGGTACAAAGTGGGTATTCAGGAACAAGAAGGATGAGAGGGGCATTGTGATAAAGAACAAAGCAAGATTGGTTGCTCAAGGCTATACTCAGGAAGAGGGTATAGATTATGAGGAAGTTTTTGCTCCAGTTGCCAGGATTGAAGCAATAAGATTATTTCTTGCTTATGCTTCATTTATGGGATTTATGGTCTATCAAATGGATGTGAAAAGTGCCTTTCTGTATGGTACTATTGATGAAGAGGTTTATGTCTCACAACCTCCAGGTTTTATAGACCCAGAGCATCCTGACAAGGTTTATAAGGTGGTGAAAGCTCTATATGGATTGCATCAGGCTCCAAGAGCTTGGTATGAAACTCTTGCTAAATATCTTCTGAAGAATGGGTTTCATAGAGGGAAAATTGATCAAACTCTCTTTATTAGAAAGAACAAGGGTGATATTCTACTGGTACAAGTCTATGTAGATGACATCATTTTTGGTTCTACAAAGAAACAGATGTGTAAGGAGTTTGAAAAGCTGATGAAAGACCAATTTCAGATGAGTTCTATGGGAGAGCTTACCTTCTTTCTAGGTCTTCAAGTATAGCAAAAGACAGATGGTATATTTATCTCTCAGGATAAATATGTTGGTGAAATATTGAGGAAATTCCAATTCACGGATGCCAAGGTTGCTAGTACACCAGTTGACAAGGAGACACATTTGCTATTAAAGGATCACAGTGGTGAAGATGTGGATATGCACATGTATAGATCTATTATTGGGTCTCTGATGTACCTTACATCATCTAGGCCTGACATTATGTTTGCTGTTTGTGCCTGTGCAAGATTCCAAGTAATTCCTAAGGTGTCTCATCTCCCAGCAGTAAAGAGAATCTTCAGATACCTTAAAGGTCAGCCTAACTTGGGGCTATGGTATCCTAAAGAGTCTGCATTTGATTTAGTGGCATTCTCTGATTCTGATTATACTGGTGCTAGTATGGATAGAAAGTCTAAAACAGGTGGTTGTCAGTTCTTAGGTTGAAGATTAATCTCTTGGCAGTGTAAGAAGCAGACTATGGTGGCCACATCTACTACTGAAGCAGAATATGTGGCAGCTGCAAGTTGTTGTGCTCAAGTTCTATGGATTCAAAACCAGATGCTTGATTATGGGTACAATTTCTTAAACACCATTATACATATAGACAATAGCAGTACAATGTGTATCATTAAGAATCCAGTTCAACATTCAAAAACTAAACATATTGAAATTAGACATCATTTTATAAGAGACTGTGCTGAAAAGAAGTTAATACAAGTTGTTAAAATACACACTGATGACAACTTTGCCGATCTCTTAACAAAAGGTTTTGATGTAAGCAGATTTCAGTACTTGGTAACAGGTATTGGAATGCTTAATCCTTCAAAAGATTAATGTCTAAATGTTTTTGGTTTTTGTAGTGCTAGTTGTGCTATTTGTATAGTTGAGACTGCTTGATAATTTTTAGTACTGCTTGTGAATTTGTTAGTCAATTGTGATAACTGTTAAAAGAGAATATTGTGTATTGTGTTTTCTTTGGTTTTGGACTAACATTTCAGGTTAAGAAAAGCTTTTTGCTTTTGATTGTGCTTTGAAAAGTATGGTGGTTTGGATTGTCAAGTGTGAATACTTGTCACACAATAAATGGTAATTGATTCACCATGTCTAACCAACATAAGAATCAACTAGTCCAGATCAAACGGTTTCTGGTAAAGACTACTCAAATCCGTTTATGGTTGACAGTTTACCAAAAACTGGTTGGTTATCAACTCACTAAATCTAAGTGTGAAGAGTTGGCTAGTCCATAGCAAACGGCTATTGGTAAAGACATGTCAAATCCGTTCATAGCTGATAGTTTGCTAAAAACTATAAGTGGACAAAACTATTTTCGAATCCACATTAAACTTACAATTTGATTTTATCTCTGAAAACTTTTTGCTAACAGTTAGTACTGCTGGGGTTAACAGTTTGAACTGCTGGCTTCAGCAGTTTGTACTGATTGTTCAAACTTAGTTCCTACTGAGTTTATGCTCTGTGATACACCTCTCTCAGAAGGTAATACATCTGGAAGTGTTGAGAGCAGTTTGAAACTAAAAAACTGAATTGATGGTAACTTGTACAAATTGTCTTATTGGAAGCTGAGTTTGGATGTGATATATTCTAGTTCATCTGATGGTGAAGATTCTTCCAAACAGGGGAGGAATAAAGTTTGTTATAGTTGCTATTAAAGATGATTATGAAATTCAGGGGAGGAATTAAGAAGTCAGAGATGGATTATAAACAGGTGCATAAAATTTCATCATTAAAGATGGATTCATTACATAAGAGCTTCACATAAGAAAAACGAAAAACCAACAAAACCTACAAATCCAACACAACACAACTACTTCAGTTTCCCTTTTCCTTTGACTTGGATATCTGGCATGGTTTTCCTGCGGACTCCTCTGCTACCCATGGCGTCAGACACCTTCTTGCAAGTAAGTGCCAGCACTACTGTTCTTAGTTTTGGATCTTGCTTCTTCTCAGGAACAGGGATCCTCTTCATTGATGATGCAGCTTTTTCAAATTCTTTTGTTAATAAGACTGATAGCTTTTGAAGATCATCATCATCAGATGAGTCAGAAGAGGAGGATGAATCATCCACATATGGTGGAAGTTCATCTGTTGAAGGTTCTTCAGACGAGGTTATTTCAACCTTTTTCTTTGAAAGGTTGTTTCTTGAGGATGAAGAATAGTTGGGTGGAAAATAGTTTTTCCAACCTGAACTTCCAGAATCTGAAGAAGAGTCGGATGAGATTTCTATAATGTTAGAGGAGGAAGAAGTCATTGTGATTGAAAAGTTGAAGATTTGTGTTGAAGATTTTGTGTGGATATGTGAGTTTTTATAGAGTTAATGAATGTTTAATGACATTAAATGCGGGGTTGATATGAGGAATTAACTCCTGGGTTGGTATAAGGAATTAATTCCTTGTTGGAATTAAATTTAATTTTGGTAATTTTTGAAGAGTTGACCAAAAAGTGTACGATATGTGAAGAAAATTCCCAAGTGTTTCGAGATTAAAGACAAGTGTTTGAAAGAATCCACCCCATCAACATAATCAGATGTTTAATTCAAGAAACTTATTGATTTGCATAGAAATCATAAGTTTAGGGGAGGATTGTTGGGAATTAAACTTAAGCAGTTAGTACGGTTGAAGAATACAAGAACAGTTAGTACTGCTGATGGAAGAACAGTTAGGACTGCTGATGAAGAAAAGTTAGGACTGCTTAAGAGATCAAGGTGAAACCGTGCGAAGATAAATATTGAAATGATTGTTTGGTTGATATCGTTTGTGTTCTTATTTGTTCTTATTGTCTTATTCAATCAATCACCAAACACAAAACATCTTCTAAGTACTTGGTAGTAAATTCCGCGTGCTATCAAGTATATACTCAAAGTATCCCCAACACAACGTGTGTGTTTAGATCCGGTCAGTACCCAAAGCCCTATCTCTTCTTCTCCCTTTTGTCTGTAACCCACGCACCCTTTGATCTATCACCATCCCCAAAACCTTGTCGACCCATCCCTTTCCTCCAACACAGATCCTATTACTTTTTTACCTAGAAACACTGCCATTATCACGAGGTCTAGAAATACATCTAAGTCAAGCATAGGAGGTCGCAAAGGATGTAGAAGGAACACCCAAATGGAAATTTTATTTCCCCAAGATCCGAAAGTAGGGATGGAGCTACTCTCCATTTCTTCCTTTTTAAACCCGTATCCCAGGAGTATTCGAATCACGCCTCAACGACCATAATCAAAGTTCTGAGATCAAGAACACTCAAGTAGGAGCAAAGGATTTTGGTGGGTTATGATTCGAATAGGGATAACAGGGTCTCGGATTTAATCTTGATTAGAACGTATCACTTCTCGTTCAAATCACTGTAAGATTATCCAGTTAGTATCACTTAGATTGTTCATTAATTTTAAGATCGAATTAGTAATGGGTTAGGTTGACAGATTTTTATTGATGTTCAATTTCTTATTGTTATCCAGGAGTTAAATTATTATTGTTATAAGATTTTAGATGTTTGTTGTTGTTGTTGTCATTAGCGTGGCATAGAAAAGACCTAGAAGTGATTTATTGGTTGATGAAATGGTTAGGTATAGAATGATTCGAACACTTTGAAATGGAGTAGGATTAGACTATGATTAGTAGGTTGAGAACTTGATGGCCGTTGTGATAGTAGAGAAATTCGAAACAACCTCAGGAACTATAGACTCAAATGATGAATTCGAAATTTAGAGATAGTTGATATTAGGACTCGAATAGGGAAGGAGAACAGCCAAGGATGATGCATTTTTTTTTAGTTATGGGTACAAAACCGAATAAGCATCATGACAAATCCTAGCCACATGAGGACACCTAAGAACTAGTCACTTTGGTAAGAATTTTGACTGGAAAGATTCACCTCGTATAAGGGAGGTCTGGCCAAGCTGGTTCAGTGTTGCATTAAACCCAAAACTTGAGGGTTGTACCCTCGGTTCGAATCCTAAATGCACCACTTAAACCCAAGACCAAATCTCAAGTTCGGATAGAATACATTGCACCAAAACAAGCCCATCAAGGATTGTAGTACTCGAATAATTGTAGGAGTATGGAAACACTCCTGGTCACAAGAACTGAGTCCCATTTGGGATGGTTCTTTCCCTGGTAGAGCATAGAAATCGTGCCTAAGTAAAGGTCACTTGCGACCCATAAACTTCTAACACCTAAGTGTCGAGTAGTACTCAACTCAGGGGCCAACCAAGGCTTAATAGAACGCGAGTGGAGAGCTTCCTTTTACGGGAAGTATTAGACTTCGACAGTAGGAGTTTAGTACCCCCTTTGTTTTAGACTTTAGATTTCACACAAACTAGTCTTGACTCGACAAAGATGCCTAGGCTAAACCAAAGTCTTTAGAAATACAGTCGAGTGGTACTCCACCAAAAATTTCCATCAAGACATGGTTACCTCAACACCATTGTAATGGCAAATAGATATTCCCAGTAAAACAAGCCTTCACAGGAGTTAAAGAGACTGTGAAGAGAAATGGTTATACCAGGCCAGACCCAATGTATAGAGCTCAAAAAGGGAAGCCCAACTAGGAGTTGAACACAAGCCCAACGAAGCCCTATATTTTTAGTCCATAAGACGGGCCAGTGTTGAATGGCTTGGCCCACCAGAACTTGGTAACAATTAGTGAAGCCTAGTCCATTAGCAACCCTTTTACTTTCACCCCCCTCCTTTGCCATAGTTGGGCCGCAGCCCAACAGGTTTTAATCAAATAAAAACTGTTGAAACATATATATATATATATATATATATATATATATATATATATATATATATATATATATATATATATATATATATATATACTAGTCGCAAAATAAGAATTAATATAGCCGATCTCGCAAACATTTCGTATCAAAACTAACATATATATATATATATATATATATATATATATATATATATATATATATATATATATATATATAAAACAAGGAAAGCCGCGAACATGAGAATAAAACTTTGTCGAAAGCTTTGATGTAAACTCGTATTGTCATAACTTAAAACTTGACTATTAAAATAAATGGACCATTAATTAGTAAATTGTCACTTAGATATCGCCTTACAATTTTATACAAAGTAAAACATAAAATATATATACACTTGTCGCTATAATTTAAAACTCGAATAGGCAATAACACATGATTAGTAAGTATATAACTTGACACCGGTACTTGACATTTTAAAACTAAAGTAACCGATAATAATGTCAATAACAAAAGCTAGAAAATGGAACTTCACATTGAATTAACATACATGTACATAAAAACTTAAATAGCCGAATGTTAAACGCGACGGAAATAATTAAAAACATCTAGGCTATAAACATTGTTAAGTTAACCAAATTACTAAAAGTTAACGTTATATATTCAACTTCTCACATCATATAGGTAATAAACGTTAAGACTTACTTTTAAAATCTACATAGGCGAACCTAATGAACAATAAAGATAATTATACACATCACAAGTAGATCTAATTCATTCGTACCTAGGTCATTTGATATTCCCAACCCTCTCATTATCGTACCTTTAGGTCAATTATAGAGCACACCTCACCATCCTTTATGAGAGACCTTAGTAACCACACTTGCCGCCACACAAGTGACAACAACATAAATACCTTAAAACATTGAAACTAAATCGTGAAAGGACTTAAACTTAATACTTGAAACTAAGACATGGTTATTTAATCTAGGTTGCGTGTTGGTGTCGTGCACTCCTTAATTTCACAGCATTCACTGTTCAGGCCAGTAAAGGTGAGTTTATAGCCCCTTTTTACTTATACTTGTTTTATATGAATGGGGTGAGAAACATGCAAACCAGTTTTATGGACCATTAATACTGTTTTTACAAAGATATTACGCAGATAGCCTAAGACTCTAGAACCCATTACTATGCCCGCCTTCATGCACTGTTAATTCCGGTTAGGAAGCGCGATTAATATGAATAGATCTATTGGGGTGACTCCCCCGTTCGGGTTGACCGGATAGGCAAACAAACGTATATTAAGTTGGATTACGAGTGAATTGGGTTAAGCACTCGCTAAGGGCCCCATTGTGATTATTAATGTGCTAGGTTATAGCACATTGGACTGTCGAGCTTCGGTTGCATGAACTTAGTGCTAGCGCAAATGAAAATAAAATATAAATGTGACATTTCTATGTTCACAAACTAAACTATTGGTCCAAATTTGTTATAACCTAAACCTATGAACTCACCATCTTTTTGCTGACTTTTAGCATGTTTTATCAGGTATCTGGATATATGCAAGTGTGGCAAGGTTTGGCAAGGCGGCAGGCTGATATTATTGACCAAGTGTTTTTAACAAATGTTTAAGACTTGTTTTTTAGGGACCATTAAAATTGTAAACCAACTTGAAACATAAAGTTTGTTATATTTAAAATCAATCAAAGTTAATATATTTTTCATCAAAGTGTGTAATTGGTTCTTCGTTACCTTGTGTTATGATTTCCGTTTCAGTAGTACCCCACGACTCTAATGCTCCCGCAAAGTAGATTTTGGGGGTGTTACATCCAACCTTTGAATTGTTTGATCTTTTTCTTTAGCCGCCCGATACGCCTCTTTTGTGGTTTCCCATTTCATACGATATTCGAATGTCATAGCCTCCCCGAATTGGCTTGACGAGCTCGTTCCTCCGGTACTCGTTCCCTCGGTACTTGTCGTGCTCTTGGATTTGGCTTTCTTCGAAGCACCTTTTTTTGCGCATCGGACGTGGTTGAGCATCATGACCGAATAACACCTCATTTGTTTGGCTTGGGACATCGCCGGTTAAATCAACCGCTTCTGGGGCGTCCCATTTTTTATGAGCACGCAAAACCTCCAACGCATCCTCGTTATTAAACGGCACACCTTTATGCTCGTCACGGTACATTTGTCTAGCATTTCTTATGTTTTCCAACTCATTTCCCCACTTTTTTCCAAACGTCTTGCACGTTTGTAGATCGCGTTGAACTTTTGGCAATCACGGTTCAACGTTTTCCACTTGCTTGTTAACATATCCTTGTTGTGTGCTTGAAAATTGAGTCTATTGAACTCGTTGATAACCCGTCTCCAAAACGTATCGCCAGCTTGTGCATGCCCGACTTGTGGATCCTCGGTAACGGCCACATAACACTTTGCAAGTAGTTTTTCCTCACTTGGATGCAAACGTAATGCAGTATTGGTCACGTTGGTATTTTCTACAATTGGTTTGGGTTCTTTGGATTCTTTGGCCTTTCATTTACCACCTCGTTTGTATGGCTTTGGAGGCGAAGTAGGTGAATCGGGAAATTCATTTGTTCCGGTTTGTGTATATGATGATTGGGATGGAGGTTGTGATTGTTGTGCGAATTGTAGATTTTGAAAATAGGTGTTTAGTGCGTTTTGTTGGTTTTGTTCCCATTGTAGAAAACGTTCATGTTCTAGGTAAAGTTCCTCGGTCGATAAGCCAAGTGAGTTAGGGAAAGGGATGTTGGTTGATGATGAACCCGCGTTCCGCGTTTGGGTTATTCCAACCCATGAGATTCAAGAAACTATCGTCGTTGTTAAATCCTGACATTTTTTTGTTAGCAAATGGAAGTATATGTAGATGTGATTGAGTTGTGGGCGTGTGAAAAAAAATTGTGTGTTAATTGGTTATTTATAGTGGTGGAAAAAATGTTTTGAAATTTTTTTTCTTTGATTCTGCCCATTTATAAATGTTGGAGTGGGTGAAATGTAAATTTTATTTTATTTTTTTGAATTTCCAAAGATAATATAAACGTTGGAGGGGTGAAATGATTTTTTTTTATTCCTTGCTGCCTTAACGCAGTGTTATGCTGCTAACGTACCCCTTAACGCTGCTTGTTAACTCGAAGGCACGGTATGGTAACTTGCCCCTTAACGCATTTGAGTTAAGGTATAACTCACCTCGTGAGTTATTATACCGTCTGCTCTAAGATGTTAGAGGGAGAGATATAACATTTTGTTAGGTATATATTGATATGAATGTGAGAGATTCAATGGGTAGTTAATAGATTGAGATCCCATGTAGTGTGATTTTTTTTATCATTTTTTAAGTGGGTTTTTGGTGTCAAATTTCTGGAAAATGTAAGTTTTTTTTGTGTTCTTGATAATTTTTAAAAGTTTGGAAGAAGGCAAGGTTATATTAATAATTTCGCAGGCTTTTGACCATTACTAATGGGAAAAAAAATAAAGAGTGTTAATGATAATGGCATTACTTGTTACAAAAAGTCCACTTTAGGGGTATCTTAGCACTTTAAGTTTGGGAGTGACTTGGGTGCAAAAATCAAAAACTTTAGAGACAAAATTTGTAGTTTACCTTTACCTCACAAAATTTCTACACTTTCATTTGCTTTGCTAATTTTCCCCTTCTTTTACACCATTTTCACGAAAATATTGTTTTACGACCAAAGTCACGCACACTCAGACTTTGTTAAAAACTATACACCTTCTCCGCTATGCGCGAATAATCGTCTTTTTCTTTAATAAGTGAACCGGCAAGTCTTAAAAATCAAGTTTTAAAAAAATTATGATCCTCTAATTTTCATATGAATATGACCCATTACGTTAAGCAAAATTGTAAGAGTATAAAAACATGTGAGCCCTAATTCTTTTAAAAATCGTACTCTTTATTTATTTATATTTTCATTCATTGGTTAACATGATTCGTAAGGCTAGTCACAATCGTGACCTGGGTCACCGGGTGCCACGTCAGCTTTCTCTCTCTGACGACCAGACATGACCAAAGTGCCACAGTCGATGACCCATTTTTTTTCTCTTAAAATTCATTAAAAATAAAAACATTACATAAATTAAAGATTAACAAACTACGATACATGAAAATAAAACTACAAATTAAGAAAATGAATCATCTGAAACCCAACCGTCTTCACTCGAAGACGACCTAAACTCGCCATCATAATATTTTTCTTCCATTATGTCAAACCAGTTCTTCCTCCGTTGTTCTTCATCCCTGGCTTCCTACTCCAAACGAGCAACTTCTTCTTGTAGTTCTTGTTCCTCTATTTGTCTCCTGACTTCCTCATCTTGCTCTAGAAGTCGGAGTTCATCCTCCGTGAGTCCAAATGCATTGAGTTGTTGTTCGACAACTGGTGGAGTGTTCACCGGTTCATTTTTCGGTTGGAACACCGGAAAGATATCCTCTGGTGGAGTGTGATAAACTTCATTTGGAGGACTGGGGAATTGTTGGGAGAAATCTTGGCGAGGATGACTGGGGAATTGTTGGGAGAAATCTTTGCGAGGAGGACTGGGGAATTGTTGAGAGAAATCTTTGCGAGACATTTGCAGTTTTGAATGTTGAGTTTCGATCATGAATTTCGATTTTAAATATGTTTGTGTGTGTGTGTTTGAATGTTTTTGTGTGTGCGTTTGAATTGAGATTGGTATTTATAGTTGAGAAGGTTTTTTTTTTTTTTTTTTTTTAATGAAACGGTTTATATGGTTGAAAATATATGTTATGCTTTTGAAAGTCGGTCGAATAATAGACCGACATTGGCTTTGCTTCTAACTCGACCGATGTTTGCCCACAAGCCCACACTCGACTCGACCAATGTTTAAATCGGTTGTTGCACTCGACCGACCGATTTTTTCTTGTCGAGCGTGAGCAACCAAATATTTATATGAATGTTTTACGGAATCTCAACCAATCAATCCTGTTAACCCACACTAATTCTGTTTTATCTTAGTTGAACACACCATAAAATTGTCATCTGTATTTCCATAATCATTAATTCTGAAATCAACTTATATGAAGTTGTTATCCAACTCATGAATGTCCATTTGACCATTCATCACTTTATAATATTCAGTATTGCTATTATTAGCAATATTTAAAGATCCAACTATTTATAGAATGGAAAATTATCACTTAGGTAAACTAGCATTTACGTTTGCGTACGGATAGTCAAAGTTGCTTAGGTCAATACATAGACAAGGTTTTTCCAGTGTTGCTTTTCACGGTGCCACCTCACATCTTTGGCCTTTACACTTGTGCAAATTGTATTTCTCTTTGCCATTGTGCTTTCATTTAGCTATTGCCATTGTATATGGTACTAGTAGCGTATACATGCGTTGTAAAGGCGTATACCATCTAATCAAAAGAATTTCGACAAGCAATATTGTGGATTATACATTTGAACTGTTTTCTTGCATTTCTTGTAACGGACACCCATTTATCTGAGGCAATTTTATTAAGAAATTAATTATCAAGAATGTTACTGATGAAGATTTCAACCCGCGTGTTACTGCGGAGCATTTGTATACGTTATTATTATATGTGCTAGATGTATAAATCCACAAAAACTAAGATAAGGTTTGCTATGTTAGGTTTCACAGTTAAGATAAGCCATGTTGTATTAACTAAAGTGACATCACAGCCATAACGAATTTAACTAAAATCTCTTAAGACAACCAATATAAATTACATATCGAACAATCTGAATAATACATGGTACACAAAAAATGTAAACTCAATCACAAAGCAACATTGAAGAAAGTTATAAGATATATCATTAAAAACCCAAAATTCAAAAGATCATTGTGATAATGATGATGAGGATGGTGATAACGATGATGAGCACAGTGACTGTAATCTAATGAAACTATCTTTGTCAAAAAGACGACGTGTTTGAGATGAAATTAAAAGAGCCGGCAACGATGATGACGATCCTATATGTATTTCGATTTTGAGAATAAAAGAACACGTACCATTATTTATGATATGTGTCATTTTATTTTCAAGATGGAAATATATTTAGGATCGCCTTCACTAGAGGGCAACAAAATCATAATAGCCCGGCAAGCACCATCCAACCGATTTAAATAAAAAATGGCAAAGTGGTCTAAACGAAGCTTTAGAATTCTTTTCTTCAATTGTTGAATATGGAAAACAGGTGTTAAGCACGCAACTAAACTCTAAATTACGTGGCAGCTCAGTGAAAACCCACCAAAAAACACAGCGGTATCAGTGCACCCACATAGTTGAGGTAACCAATCTTCCTTCAGAAATGTGAGCCGACAAACAATCTCAGAATCCTAAGCAGAATCACGTATACAAAATATAGGAAACCACACACAATAAACCTACCAGTATAGCATCTCATGTATACCGAAAAAATCATAGTCATTAAAAAATGCCTTATTTAATTAGGCTCGGGCATGCAAAGATTAAAAAGAGCAGAATCAATCTGCCATCGTTGCAACCATAGTAAATTGCCCTGCCAATATGCGGATGATCTCAACTTTCCTCGGCCCAGATCAGGCACATTCAAATCAATCATCATAGCCTCTTATAGTGTCGACTATCGACAAAAAACAGCTTAATTTGTAGTAAAAGAATCTGATAATCACATAGGATGAAAAGTGGTTGATCATCAAAAACATCTAAATGACCACTAAGCACAATGCTCATTTCAATGTTTTTTAAGCACAATGCTCATTTCAAAGTTTTTTAAGCACGATGCTCATTTAAAAGTTTTTTGTTAAATGCGAGACAAAAACCAACATCCACATACTGAGCTTCACATTCCCTAACCCCTTACTACATGAATATAACACAGCAAGGAACAAAAAAGTAGCAACAAAGAAAACATCAAACAGACTAAGCACACAACATAATTGCTCCTCGTCAATCACATGGACATCAAACCAACAAACAACAAACGCTTTACCAGCCACCTTACTGCCGGATTCCTTCACCTCGAAATGAAACTACACCAAGATGATTTACCTAATTCACAAAGAAACTAAAGAGATGCAACAAATAGAACACCAAAAAGTTGAAGCACACTTCATAATTACCTCTTCAAAATCACATCAACATTAAACAAACCAAAACAAACTTTTTACCAATCAAACTGACCCTCAATCATCCGACACCTTAAAATGCAATTACATAAAGATGAGTTACTCAATGCACTAAGAAACTAAAAGATGCAACAAAAAAATCATCAAATAGTTCAAATAAATCACATCAATATCAAAGAAACCAAAAACAAACTCTTTACCATCCAACTTACAGTCATATGTTTCACGAACTCAATCAAGCACTTTTCACGCTGCGACCAAAAATACATGATCTAATGAGGCTCAGATCTGCAAAGAATCTAAGAAAAAGGATCAATTCGCCATGGTTGGAAACTCAGTAGGTTACCCCGCCAAGATTACGAACAATCTCAAATTTGCTCGATTCTAATAAGACGCATTCAAATCTCGACCATTAACCAAAACGAAGAAATTTATAGTAAAAGAATCCAATTATCACATAAGACGAAAGTGCTTGATCATATTCAAAAACATCAAATTAACCACTAACTTTGACATCACACAATGCCCTTCTCAAACATAAGTTCTCAAGTGTGATACATAAACCAACATCCACATACTCAATTTCACTTTCCCCAACTCCTAATTACATGCACGAACATAACACACTGACAAACTTAACATCGCAACAAAGAAAACATCAAACAAAAAGCCTAATCATTTTCAAAAACATCTAAATGACAACTAACTCAGATGTCACACTATGCCCTTAGCAAACCTCTTTTTGTTAAGTGCGAGACATTAACAAACATCCACATACTCAGCTTCACTTTCTCAAACCTTTTAGTTAATGTTTATGCTAATGCAAATATTACAATATTTAATCTATACAATCTCGTTTGTTTTGATTGATGACAAACATGTAACTTGATACATAACGTAAAATGTACAAGTTACTCGTAATCATATTTTTTCTCAACATACATTCAACACCTCTCAACGTCCCAAGTCCTCGTATGGTACAACACAGGTTCGTACATGTTTGTTATGTTGCATTATGATCAAACCCATTAACAAATCATTTAGAATATTTAAAATATGTTTAGATTCATTAAGTATTTTAATAGGTTTTCTATTTTGAACCTCATTTTACATTTTGCATTCACAAGTATTTTATACAAATACATCTTTTGTAAAATGTCTAACAAATATATACTTTTGTTTGTACAAGTAAACTAATTATAATATTCATACAAGTACTAAAGTTTACTTACACTTGACAAAATACATTTTATTTTGACAAGCACTCAACTAGATATTTTATTTTACAAAAGGTTACTTACATTTTTTCATATACAAGTAACTTACCTTTTTAAGTAAGTATATACATTTGTTTAAATGTATTTTTCATAAAAAGGAAAACACTCTTTTATTACCTCATGCATAGTGTCATCTAAATCTCTAAAGATCACAAAAGATTTTGGAAAGATTTGACAAAAGATATCTTGGAAAGATTGTGAAAGATTTTGGAAAGATTTAAACAAGATTTTGTAGATATTGTGTCAGTCACCCGCGGAACCAAAATATAACAAGGACGGAACCAATTTTTTAGTTCCGTGTGATTCGTGGGTTGCTGAGCTTGTTGGCTATAAATAGCAGCCTATTGTTCACTCATTTCTTCACTACTTGAATACATATTCTCTCTACCATGTTTGCATATATTTAGCTCGGTAGTAACACTCATAAACACCCTCATAACACATGATCATAATGCTTCTATCTTTCATTATGTTGTAAGCATACTCCCAAAATGATCCTGTGAAGCAAGCTCAGAGATCTTGAGTCATCATCCACCACAAGCATACATATATGAAGATCTATCACAACAAGATTAGGGAACTTGTGGTCTTCATCCATTGAAGGCTTCCTATCAATGGAAGTTCATTTAGATTAGTCATTCATATCCTGTGTCATGGATCATCATTGTAAACATCAATGTATCATCACAATATATTCACCAAACTAGATTAGATGGGTTATGTGTTTATGCCATAAAACACAAGGTTTGTTATGTTGGGCCATAAAACATAACGGGTTTGGTTGTACCCGAAGAAGGACTCGACATCTAGCTTAGTGTCGGAAATATTGTATAGGCGACGTCAGGTTGATTCTACCTCGAACTAGAACCCGGTATTTAGCTTTGTACCGGAAAAAGTGTAAACGACGTTTGTAAGGTTTTCTCCGCCGAGAAGGAAACTTGTTGATTTAGTGAAGTAACTCTCGAGTTGGGTACTCAAGGAGTGAAGTAGGGCGGAGAAGAGCTCCGTGACCAAACCACTATAAATCATCGTGTCCGATTTGCACTTTCTTTTACTTATTTCTTTACTTTTATACTTGCACCATATTATTGTTTGTGTTGTGGCTTGATGTTTATACTTGTATGACAACTTGTTTTACTATATGCTTTATATTAGTTATAAGACTATAACTGGCATTTTTCATATTATGAAAACCTTGATTGGACATTTGATACAAAAGATTAAAAGTTTTTAAACGGTAACGTATTCAACCCCCCCCCCCTCTACGTTTCACAATTGGTATCAGAGCCTTGTAGCTCTTATTTTCAAAACAAATGGTTTTTAAAATGGAGTACGATCCATGTATCAAATTACCATTGAAGCGGAATATAATATGAAAAATGTTTCGCTAATTATACTTAGAAATTTTGTTGTTAAATGTTACTTTGTATACAGGCTTGAAGGTGTCCTTGAAAAATAAAAGAAAATATTTCTTAAAAGAATTTGTAAGTGTCAAATTAGGTGCTTAGAGCAAATTTACGAAAAATATGGTTTTGAAATGAGCGTTTGTGATAACTACAAATTTAGTTGAAAAATCATCTCCGTAAATGTTTAAATAAGTCACATAAGTAAAAATGATGTTAAAATATGTGCATTATATGTTCACTATCAAATCTAGTAAGTTCTACACATTTTCGCTATGTGAAAACAATTTTTTTTCTTCATTATGTGACATTTTATCACAGAGTACCACGGATCCCACGGAACCCTTTGAAGGGTTCCTTGCCCTTTGGAAAAGGGTTTCTTGGTCTGCATAGTCCAAAATTTTTGCAAACTTCAAAAATTCATAACTAATTAACCGTAAGTCCGTAGGAGTCGCGTCACCTATCAATTTAAAAGGAATTGAGTCTACTTTCTTTTGACATAGAAACTCAAACTTTTGAGTCGGTCAATTTAAGTTAGTATCCGTTGAACATTGATATAGTTTCTTTTGAAACTAAAGAATTTTGTGATATTTATATATATAAAGGAAACTAATCAAGCTTGGTATACATCGTCATATTTAAACATAAAGTGATGAAAAGTATATTTCTTTTTATGCTATGCTAAATGACTACTTGTTTTGATTTATGTTGAAGAAAAGTATATTTCTTTTTATGCTATGCTAAATGACTACTTGTTTTGATTTATGTTGGTTGCATATATGTTGCTTACTTATTGCAAATTGTTGTTTACACTTGATTGTTTGTATAACATAAGTATCAATCTTGCCATGTTATTTATTTGCTTGTTTGTCGATTTCTTGTTTATGCACAGTAGGCCATTTGCTAGATTTTGTGCACTAAGTTGGAAAATTGTTTTTGCATTATTTATAGACTTAGATAACTTTCTTTGCATATGTTATATTAAAATCTTGCATAATTCACTTAGGAATGAGAACTAAGTAAAACTAGTCAAGTATTTTGAAAAATGTTGTTTTGCACAAACTCCTACCTAATAGTTCAAGTGTTAAAATGTGTCACTACATTCATTGATTATCTAAACATATAATATATTTGAAAAAGGTGTTTGGTACAATAACTAATAATGATTTATAAACTATTATGTGCTTTATGGGATGATAAGTTTTCTACTAATCTATCATGTGAACTAACGGTTTATCTTGCAGGAAAATAACATAGTGTTGTTAACAATTTTCATTTTTCACATTATTAGTGAAATTTCTAGCCCCTGCTTGATCTATACCCATACATGTGTTAATACCTGTTTTATTATTGTTTTTTAATCACAACAAATTAATTACACATGTTTTAGGAGAAATTACGGGATTTGAACGGGGTTTAGGGGATGAAAAATGCCCTCTGTTAAGATTTTTGGCCCCACAGATGGGACGGGACCAAAAATTTGGTTCTGTCCATATAAAATTTTGGTCCTGTCAAAATTTTGGGTGGCGGATTAGGCGGAACCAAAAATAGGGTTCCGCTCGTTCATTCGTTTGGTTCCGCCAGTCCTGTAGAACTTTTTTTGTTTTTCGTTAAATTCCCGCACCATATATCATTCACTTATTATCATTAGATCCTTTTTACTTGTAGTTACACACATTAGGATAATTTTAGTTCACTTGGACCAATAGGATAAACATTTCTCACCAAAATTTGAAATTTCTCAGAAACACCTTAAGGAAGCTTTCTCTATAAAGGAAGGAACCCTAAAATTGGTTCATTGCAATCCGTGGACCACTGTTCACAAATATTTTGTAATCATTACACACATTAACTGCATTCTTCCGTCCTTTACTCATCATTTATCCATTAGCGTGACTTGTTTTATGAATTGACAACTTCCTAACAAATCCGGACTCATTGTTTGCAAAGATAACATACAATATCAAAATCACAAGTCCAACTTATGACTATAGATATTGTCTTGTATCCACATATGTTGCCTCACTTGGTTACATGAAAATAATGTGTCATACTTCAAGACGATAAGGATTTACATTGAGTCATAACTCATACTCAGGTTAAAGATGTATTATCAAGTCTTGCTATCCTTAAGTACGATCTAATCTCAACAAAGTAGGATTGATAACTTAAGTATTTTGTCCAAAATATTCAAGTAAAATTGACTTATGATTGTAGTCATTAAAATTCATATCCGAAAAATCAAAGTATTTTAACAACATATGTTAAAACACTTATCCTAACACTCTTCCAATCAATAGGAATAAATCAAATGTCAATATGTCTTCATCCTTGAACATTTAGCACTTAAGTTCACTTGTTATTTCACCATCATCTCATCACATTCACCTCTGTGATATATCTCATCCCCTAAGCTTTACAAACATGACCAAAACTTCAAAAGCCTCACCCACTAGTTGTACCAGCCAATGGACCACAAGAATTAGTATCCATTATTGGTGTTTTCAACATCTATAAAACCTAAAGTACTCCCACAGCACAACAAACCTCTACATCACCACATCCTTCTTTAGACACACTAGAAGACCTACCACCTAGATCAACCAATCCACCATCCTTACCATCATTTGAATCCGTTGAGTGCATAACTCAAAAAGATCTTTGTCCAATGCTCGTACTAAATCAAATGCACGTTGAACAAACTCAACCATACTTTCCCACCTATGAGGACTTAGATAATTCATTATGGCTAGAACCTCCACTATCAAATGAGCATGATACTCCTGGTCATCTTTATCAATTTCCACTAGGTATAAGTAGTACTACTTTCACAAGTTATCAAAGTATTAGTAATACTTTGTCGTTAAACTTCTGCATAAGTTTCGTTAAACCTTAAATCAACATTTTAACAACATATGTTAAAATGCAGTCTCAAAGCCAACCTCATGCACCTCGAGCGACAATAACTCTTGAGGAGTATACATAAGAAACTCGAGTGAATTCCTCTTGTCATCATCTAGTGAATATAATCTTGAGACCAAGTATATTTAGGATAAGACTATTCGATTCAAACACTTTTGCTTCATATCTTCATTTAAGAAAACATGATGTTTTGAAAAAACATTATGCCTAAGAAATCATGCGTTAAGTTTTCATCTTGTTAAAAGGATAATGTATATCCTATGCATCATTCTCTCCTTGCGACATGAACGGTTGTGTTAAAAGAGATTTAATTACACCTCATTGGCTAAAAGATCTTGAACAAACATCTACAAGTTCTATGAACTAGCGTCATACTTGTTTTTCATAAGCATGATAACTTTATCCCACGGGATAATCTTATGTGTTGAAAGATACTATTCATATCTATTTCCTTTCAAGCATACATCATAACCTAACCTTGCTCATAATCTAGTTTAAACCTTGTACACATCCACGGTTAAAACTACACATCTCTAGAGCATACACAAGATCTATTGAAGTTGGTAACCTTACTTAGATTCTTGTTGAATAAAATTCCAAAGAACTTTCTTGAGAACGTTCTTGATTTAACATATTCCATTGACACACAAACACACCCATACTTTCCTGGACATTTTGGAAGATGTAGGAAGTGTGTATCTATTTATAAGTTAGAACTTTGCTTAGTTAGCAACTTTAGTCCCTTTGGCACTTTAATAATTCATTCTTAGTACTAGAACAAGTTGGTTCTAGTGACAGTTTGAGGATTTGGCAAGAATAGTCCCTGTAGGCTAGAACAAGGTGGTTCTAGTACTAAAACAAGCTGGTCCTAGTACTAAAACAAGCTGGTTCTAGTTCTAGTTTGGTCATTTGGCAAGTTAGGTCTCTCAAGTCCCTTTTCTTTCTACCTTGGCCACATTAACTTTATAACTAATTTAGCACTTGATAACTTAAATCCTTTAAGTCTTTCTTTCTTATAAAAGTAACACATCAATCTTTCTATAACCTCATTACACATTCTTTGACTATTAGTTTGACTATTGGGCCAAGTATTGGTAAACTATCATCTTTTATATACTTCAATAGGCAAAAATATGAATTCCAATCTTTCTAACATGAGAATGACTATTGTAGAACCTAATACACTAGAAACTCAATCAAACCTAACGGTTAAATTGCTTCCAGGAGAGAAGTTGGGTATCATCCGTAAAAATGGTCGTGTTTAGCCTTAATTGAGCACCGCTAGTAATAGTCTCATATTCATTCTCCAACTTGAAAAATCTTTATTCCTATACTTGCCTAAAGTAAGTATTAAAATAAGATATCTTGCCTTGCTTTAGGAATATTATTCAAACAAGTAGTAGATATACCTTTTCTTTCTTTAGTTTGTTAAAATCACTTGCATTACACATATATTTGTTGATTACATGTTTTTATTTGATATGATTAATTATCTTGACATTATCATGATATTTTTCTTTAACACCCCCATTTTCAGAACGCAGCGGAATACAACATGGGGTGCTATTTATTAGTCACATAGTACAAGTATAGTAAACGAACTCAAAATAGAGACGTTTATAATAAATTTTCACATTCGATATTATCAGAGTCAAGCAAAAGAGGTCCCAAAAGTTTTTAAGCAGGACAAGAGTCCAAAATATTCATGATTTAAACACAACATAAGTTTTTGAGTTATTAAAAGTTTAAGTTCCATCGAATGTGATTTTAAAACATGAGCCATCATTGTCGATATCCATTTCCTTGCGCCGCCCATCCAAGCATTTAACTTTTACGGACCTGAGATAAACATGCTAAAAAGTCAACATAAAGTTGAGTGAATTCATAGAGTTTAATAAGTAATAAGTTGATCACAATATTTCAAGTTTTCCAGAAAGCGGGCTACGTTGTTATACGCCCAGAAGTTCAATAAGCAATAAGTTGAATACAAGCATTATTCATAAATTGACATGTAACGAATACAAGTCGGGTAATCTGATTATAGTATTAAGCTCATGACACCGAACCTTGACCTAGATTTTTGCCCCTTAGGAGGTAGTTTGCCGACTACCACGAATTCTCAATATTACGCTACCCGTTAAACAATGAGAGCGACTCATCCGAACAGGCTCGTCAGGCCAAATATGCATATTCATAATATTAGCGTTTCCCACGGAATTAAAGGTTCATGAAATTAGGGACTTGTATGGAAAAGGTTACTTAATAACTATAATCATGTAATCGGGTCTAGCATACCAAAAACTACTTGTATTCAGTTTTATAAAAAAAACTAGCATGTATCCCCCTCGCAAGGTTTATAAAACATTAAAATAAGTAAAGGCGAGGCTATGAACTCACCGAAATCCAAAGTGAACAATCAAGTGAAGAAATGAAGAAATAATCCGCAAGAACTCTACGAGCAACCCAAAATATATACGCGTGACTTAGCTTTTATTAATAATGATACAATCATTATTATATGCTATATAAATTATGATCTCAATTATGCTTGGTACATAAAGTTTAAATAAATATCAAGATTAACTTTAGCCCTTTTAAAATGATCTTCAAGTATGACATTTACATTTCTTACAAAAATTCAAGTGTTAAGTCTATAATTGTTTCTATGTCCAAAATAAGTTATGAAGGTTCAAGATTAGCCTAAGGTTCAAATTTAGCCCAATGGTCAACTTTTAGTCAAAAAGGTTCAAATTAAGTCTAAAGGTTCAAATTATATTAGATGGTTCAACAATATACCTAGAGGTCCAATTTTTATAAAGTGTAAACATTTTTATAATTTTTAACCTAATGCTGATGGAAATTTGAATAACTTGTTCACTTTCAAAAATCCGTTATTTGCAAACCGTACGTCGAAAAATTAACTTCTTTATATCCCCGGAAAGGTATTCATCTGTACTAACAAGTTTTGTGGGTCCCACTAAGTCAAAAATTACAACACAGTAGCAAAATTACCCGTTTACCCATATTATTCACTTCAGAAGTTTCTAACATTACAACAGTCCCACAAAAATCGCGATATCTAAAGTTCTACAAGTCCAATTAATTCCCCGTTTGTGGCCACATTTAAGTTAAGATGTTATCTACAACTTTTATGTTTTGAGTAACAGTGGGTTATTCACAAAAAAAATGACTTTTATACGTTTCAAATCTGTTACTTAGGATGTGACATGTTTCACGAAAACATTTTTAGTTTAATCATCGGGTGTCGTCACGAGAATCACCACACATGGAAATGACCACAAGACATAGATCTACAACTAAATATTTTTAGTTTAGATCCATGGTCTACTGTTTCGTCCAGTTAATTACGTTTTTACCCTTGATCAGAATAGTATTTTCACAACAAGTCCTTTTTAGTGTTTTCTTGTAATTTTTAACATGTAGCAAGCATATTTAAGCATCAATAACTTATATGACATACAAAATACATAATTTACATGACATATCAGTAGAGATACAAAAGAAAATGTGAGTGTAGGTTCCTTACAAAAGATGAAGAACAAGATGACAACAAGAAAACCAAGAAACCCTAGAAACCAAGAACACCAAAGGAGATAACCCTAGCTTCCAAGACACCAATAATACTTTTAAAATCTTCTTTGAAACCTTGAATATACAGCCCCTAAACACGTTAGAAACCCATGAAACTTCCTTGAAGAAACTCTAGAAAACCAAGCTTTGAAGAAGAAAATAAATCAAGAGTACTACTAGTACTTCAAGGCCTTCATTCTTGTATTATCTTCAATAGAATTAACACAATATGAGGTGTGTTTTGTTCTTCAAACCCACGAAAATAATGGAGAGAAAAACCAGAATTTTGATGTTCTTGCATGTACAAATGATAGTGGGAAGTTAGATATGGAAGGTAGGAGTATTAGTGGAAGATGTGCTCAACATTTGTCTACAAATTTTGGACAAGTGTTGAGGCTATGGCATACTTAGGCGTTACAAACAAAGTAACAAAGTATAAAATGCAGATTTTTAGTAGTTGATATAGTATAGAGTGTATTGTGTAGTGTAAGTTGCTCCCGGTAATTAAACGTAGGGTTTTTAAGACACGTAACGCAATACCGGGTAGTGTAAAAAAAATATAAAAACTTCTAAAAATATTAAAATTTGTTTTCATAAAATATTTTAGTAATTTAGATTAGTGATGAGTCTATCGGAGGATTTAAATGTAGTTAGAACATAAAAACGAAGGTTTAGAACGCGTAAGACGTAAAAGGTGCAAGGTTTACGTAAAAATGGAAAAAGTGAAAAGTGACTTTTTAAAATAGAATTGTAAGGAACCAAAAGTGTATAAAAAGTGTAGACTGGACATAGTCTAGTGTCGGTTGAATAATTGAACGTGTTATGTCGTACGCGGATAACTTCCGACGAAGTTAATTATAAAAAAAAATAATAAAAATAAAATAGTTAGGTAATTAAAATAGAAAAATTAGTGACATGAAATTATGAAATGTCACAGTACACACTCCTTAAGAGAGCGACGTCCCGGCGCTCAATTCTTCTTAATCGCCATATGGTTTAATGGTGAAGAGATGACGATATAGACAAGTCATCGTCGAGGTTTCCAACGAGAGTTAAATGATCAAAAGCCAAAGCATCAAATATGTTCAATGAACAAGAGGGGATGAATTGAAGAATTCTAACAAGTAGTCAATTCTTGAAAGTGGATAATAGCACATTACTATTAGCTTGTCAAGGTCGCGGCGGTCGATACAAATTTGGAAAAGTCCACATAACAAATTACGAGTCGAGAGGAGTTCATAGCCCATAGAATGATTCGTACGCACGTTATGGCGGATACACATAAGCCCACTCATTTATAATTCGTCACTTACATAAAGAGGCGTCCCAATCCATGTAAGTAAGGAATTATAAGATTATAGTTCGGTGGTTTATAATTTTCTTATTCAAATGAAGAGGCGTCCCAATCCATTTCAATAAGATGATTATAAATCATCCTACTTATGTATTGCCAACACAAAACACAATAAAAACAACAACAAATTTGTTCTTCAAAATCATAAGAAGTAACGAGAAAAAGAATGAGACGTTAGTCAATCACGTTTCGAAGGTAAGTGTCAGAAGACAACACGATCCGAGGTAACCATTTAAAGTCAAACTCCCACCAACTGGAAGAGTTCAAGACGATGGATTACGAAGCAATGTATACGCTACTTTATAATATGGTGACAATTTAGGTAATAGGTAATTGACAGGACGATTTGCAAGATGATAACAAGATAGTATATCCGGAACTCGTCCAAACAGTTTATGTAGTAGCAGTATCTCAGTGATTTAGTTTATAAGATGGTGGTGAAGTATCTTGTAAAAGAATGACGAAATTTTTGATTGGATAGTGACAATTTGTGTATAAAATTTTAGCGAAATGGTTTATAAAGTGATAGTAAAATAGTTTCACAAGGTAATGGCAAAACTTGTTTGTAAGGTGTTTTACAAAATAGTTTATATATGATTAACAAAACAATTATAAGTTGATAGTAAGTCTGGTTATTAATTTATAAGGTATTAGTAAGGAAATCTGAATAGCATAGTAAATCCGTTTGAAATATAGTGAAAGGATAGTTTATAAAATAATAATAAAATTATTTACAAAACGATAGTGAAATAGCAAGTGCAATGGGCAGAAGTCGTCGCAACATGTTGATGTATATACAAGTCGTGTTCAATTTAATTATTTTGTTTCTAGGTGATGGGTTACGAGGTGATGTAGTGTTCCAAAAGTTTAGGACAATTATTCAAATTCATTTTCGGAGGTGGATAGTGAGATAATCAAGAGGAATCGATAGACTGAGTATATAAAGAATAAGAATCGGTAAAAGATTTATAAAGATAAGTAGACGAGAGTAAACAAAGTGTATATGAATAATCTTTATATACATAGTATCAATAGTGGTGCTTCGAAAAGTAAGCAGAAATGCTCAGAAAACATGAGTTCACGGTGAGTAAGACAATCAATAGAAATTGATAAATTGCAACATGTTTCGATGTTATATGAAATGATATTACATACGGTTATTAAAGAGTTTAGAGAAATGGAATAACTTATCCATTGTAATCACAAACAATGTCTGAGAAATAAGAGAGACCATTGTAATCACCTACAATGTCTGATGAATAAGGGAGACCATTGTAATCACAAACAATGTCTGAGAAATAAGAGAGACCATTGTAATCACATACAATATCTGATCAATAAGAGAGATCATTGTAATCACCTACAATGTCTGATAAATAAGAGAGATCATTGTAATCACCTACAATGTCTGATAAATAAGAGAGACCATTGTAATCATCTACAATGTCTGATAAATAAGGGAGACCATTGTAATCACAAACAATGTCTGAGAAATAAGAGAGACCATTGTAATCACATACAATGTCTGATAAATAAGAGAGATCATTGTAATCACCTACAATGTCTGATAAATAAGAGAGATCATTGTAATCACCTACAATGTCTGATAAATAAGAGAGATCATTGTAATCACCTACAATGTCTGATATAACTTGAAGATGTGTATAAATTTCCGGATGGAAATTTACAATGCTCACGAATAGCATATAATACACCAAGGAAGTTTAGTGCACAAAAGCTTACATACATAAGAAGTGATACATTCGTGGATTATCGGACAAGTTAAGAAATAATTATAGTGCTTCTATAATTATCCTTAATATAATAAAGATATATACTCAATGGAGTAATAGGAAATTTAGGAAGTAGGCGCGCATGGATATCGGACAAGATGATGGAACTCGTGACTTTTGAAAAATTAAAGGTTATAGTCCAGGTTTTTAAAAGAAAACGACCTAGTTCACTATAACTTATGCTCTGATACCAATCTTTAACACCCCCATTTTCAGAACGCAGCGGAATACAACATGGGGTGCTATTTATTAGTCACATAGTACAAGTATAGTAAACGAACTCAAAATAGAGACGTTTATAATAAATTTTCACATTCGATATTATCAGAGTCAAGAAAAAGAGGTCCCAAAAGTTTTTAAGCGGGACAAGAGTCCAAAATATTCATGATTTAAACACAACATAAGTTTTTGAGTTATTAAAAGTTTAAGTTCCATCGAATGTGATTTTAAAACATGAGCCATCATTGTCGATATCCATTTCCTTGCGCCGCCCATCCAAGCATTTAACGTTTACGGACCTGAGATAAACATGCTAAAAAGTCAACATAAAGTTGAGTGAATTCATAGAGTTTAATAAGTAATAAGTTGATCACAATATTTCAAGTTTTCCAGAAAGCGGGCTACGTTGTTATACGCCCAGAAGTTCAATAAGCAATAAGTTGAATACAAGCATTATTCATAAATTGACATGTAACGAATACAAGTCGGGTAATCTGATTATAGTATTAAGCTCATGACACCGAACCTTAACCTAGATTTTTGCCCCTTAGGAGGTAGTTTGCCGACTACCACGAATTCTCAATATTACGCTACCCGTTAAACAATGAGAGCGACTCATCCGGACAGGCTCGTCAGGCCAAATATGCATATTCATAATATTAGCGTTTCCCACGGAATTAACGGTTCATGAAATTAGGGACTTGTATGGCAAAGGTTACTTAATAACTATAATCATGTAATCGGGTCCAGCATACCAAAAACTACTTGTATTCAGTTTTAAAAAAAAACTAGCATGTATCCCCCTCGCGAGGTTTATAAAACATTAAAATAAGTAAAGGCGAGGCTATGAACTCACCGAAATCCAAAGTGAACAATCAAGTGAAGAAATGAAGAAATAATACGCAAGAACTCTACGAGCAACCTAGAATATATACGCGTGTCTTAGCTTTTATGAATAATGATACAATCATTATTATATGCTATATAAATTACGATCTCAATTATGCTTGGTACATAAAGTTTAAATAAATATCAAGATTAACTTTAGCCCTTTTAAAATGATCTTCAAGTATGACATTTATATTTCTTAAAAAAATTCAAGTGTTAAGTCTATAATTGTTTCTATGTCCAAATAAGTTATGAAGGTTCAAGATTAGCCTAAGGTTCAAATTTAGCCCAATGGTCAACTTTTAGTCAAAAAGGTTCAAATTAAGTCTAAAGGTTCAAATTATATTAGATGGTTCAACAATATACCTAGAGGTCCAATTTTTATAAAGTGTAAACATTTTTATACTTTTTAACCTAATGCTGATGGAAATTTTAATAACTTGTTCACTTTCAAAAATCCGTTATTTGCAAACCGTAAGTCGAAAAATTAACTTCTTTATATCCCCGGAAAGGTATTCATCTGTACTAACAAGTTTTGTGGGTCCCACTAAGTCAAAAATTACAACACAATAGCAAAATTACCCGTTTACCCATATTATTCACTTCAGAAGTTTCTAACATTACAACAGTCCCACAAAAATCGCGATATCTAGAGTTCTACAAGTCCAATTAATTCCCCGTTTTTCGGCCACGTTTAAGTTAAGATGTTATCTACAACTTTTATGTTTTGAGTAACAGTAGGTTATTGACAAACAAAATGACTTTTATACATTTCAAATCTGTTACTCAGGATGTGACATGTTTCACGAAAACATTTTTAGTTTAATCATCGGGTGTCGTCACGGGAATCACCACACATGGAAATGACCACAAGACATAGATCTACAACTATATATTTTTAGTTTAGGTCCATGGTCTACTGTTTCGTCCAGTTAATTACGTTTTTACCCTTGATCAGAATAGTATTTTCACAACAAGTCCTTTTTAGTGTTTTCTTGTAATTTTTAACATGTACCAAGCATATTTAAGCATCAATAACTTATATGACATAAAAAATACATAATTTACATGACATATCAGTAGAGATACAAAAGAAAATGTGAGTGTGGGTTCCTTACAAAAGATGAAGAACAAGATGACAACAAGAAAACCAAGAAACCCTAGAAACTAAGAACACCAAAGGAGATAACCCTAGCTTCCAAGACACCAATAATACTTTTAAAATCTTCTTTGAAACCTTGAATATACAGCCCCTAAACACCTTAGAAACCCATGAAACTTCCTTGAAGAAACTCTAGAAAACCAAGCTTTGAAGAAGAAAATAAATCAAGAGTACTACTAGTACTTCAAGGCCTTCATTCTTGTATTATCTTCAATAGAATTAACACAATATGAGGTGTGTTTTGTTCTTCAAACCCACGAAAATAATGGAGAGAAAAACCAGAATTTTGATGTTCTTGCATGTACAAATGATAGTGGGAAGTTAGATATGGAAGGTTGGAGTATTAGTGGAAGATGTGCTCAACATTTGTCTACAAATTTTGGACAAGTGTTGAGGCTATGGCATACTTAGGCGTTACAAACAAAGTAACAAAGTATAAAATGCAGATTTTTAGTAGTTGATATAGTATAGAGTGTATTGTGTAGTGTAAGTTGCTCCCGGTAATTAAACTTAGGGTTTTTAAGACACGTAACGCAATACCGGGTAGTGTAAAAAAATTTAAAAACTTCCAAAAATATTAAAGTTTGTTTTCATAAAATATTTTAGTAATTTAGATTAGTGATGAGTCTATCGGAGGATTTATATGTAGTTAAAACATAAAAACAAAGGTTTAGAACGCGTAAGACGTAAAAGGTGCAAGGTTTACGTAAAAATGGAAAAAGTGAAAAGTGACTTTTTAAAATAGAATTGTAAGGAACCAAAAGTGTATAAAATGTGTAGACTGGACATAGTCTAGTGTCGGTTGAATAATTGAACGTGTTATGTCGTACGCGGATAACTTCCGACGAAGTTAATTATAAAAAAAATAATAAAAATAAAATAGTTAGGTAATTAAAATAGAAAAATTAGTGACATGAAATTACGAAATGTCACATTTTCCTTCTTTATATAATGTTTCGAAAGATTAACGTGTTACTTGTTAACTCATATGTCATTTTGATACATGATGTTTTTATATGATGTATCTATGTTTAAAAGTTCTTTTCTTTTGTTGGCATTCATTAAATCTATGCATTAGATGGTCTAAATAATACATGCTCCAAAATGTTTTAATTTAAACATGGTTTGCATGAATTTTTCGTCTTGCTTCTTTTGTGACTTTGTCACACTATTTGTTCGCTACGTGTGCACCTATAATTTGTCGAAGTGCTTTTGGTATGATAAACATTTAGAAGTCGGTTTATCCTACAAATTAATCACATTGATCATTATATGCTTAAGTGTCTAAGTCTAATGACAAAACAATCTCACAATGAAGTATTTCATATAATGTCATGCTCTTGCATAATATGATTGTTTGTCTTGATGCTATCATGCTGTGTGGTAATTTTTTATCTAGTAGTCGAATATGTTATTTTTGTTTATATATGATGTTATCTTATGATTTCTATCATATTCACATCTTTTGTCACTAACACTTTTGTCTTATAGGTTGATAACAAATTATTTGTTATCTCACTTTGTTCTAACTTTTATATGCTAATTTCGCACAATTGTAATCCCTTTATTGCTACGTAGATTAGTAATATGTTTTAAGGGACCCATTCACTTGCATATAGTTTTTAAAGCATATAGAATTAAATTTTAGAGGCTTGGCATTGCATTTTTGTATCTTTCAACCGACCTTTTTCCAAATCTCATTATTGCTTCCGCTTTCCAAAAATCTCCTCCATTACTATTTAGTTATAACATTACTCTAATCCTCTACACCTCCTATGAGGAAACCACATGCCTCGTCATGCAATCATCTCGCATTGATAGAGAAGAGCTACGTGACTTCAAGGGTGAAGTTCTTTGTATGCTAACCAACATTCGCAAAAACATTACTAAGCTCATCACTTTCATTAACCTGCAACCACCTAAACACTTTATCGTCATTCTTGATTCGATGCATTACACATTATGTTGGATATCCACTGATTAAGCCGGAAATAAATTCATTCACATAATTGTCTTTTGTCAAAATGTATTAAAGAACACTTACTCATGTTTCTTACACCACCAACACATAGGTACACTCCATTTAGTTAAAATCGGTTCACAAAACCACCAGTGTTTCAAGCCTTTTTAACCCAACATCACAAGTTTGCACCAATACCTCATCAAGTGAAAAAACACATCATGTGATTGACAAACTTCTTCATCTCCACAACCAACAACTAATTTAAATGGAGACTATGATTTTTCTTAAACTAGGACCTCACAACTTCATTGTCTAGAACACCATCATACGACCTCATCATTTTCTTCCTTGACACATATCAGGCATGTCATTGCCAGTACAAACGATATATTAATCAAAGCTGTCATTCCCAACACTTTTTCAACACGTTGGTCAAACCAACACTCTCCCATCATATGATGTCATTCTCATCCTCATATAGGTATTTAATATTTTTATTTTTTTATTTTTATATGGAATTTCTGATCCTAGGTGCTTATTGTCTTCACTTCCTTTAATATCATTCAAGCGTATATTATGGCATGATACATCATCTTTGGTAGATGATAATATCATAAAAGATCATGTCGGTCAAAACCATGTTAATACTCTCTCTCCCATTGTCACCTAGAATAGGTCATTTTTATAATTTGTGTCAATCAATGAATGAATTTCGTTCTTGTTAGAATCGTAACCCTGTATTACGAGAGTCACAGTCTTTGCTTATCCCTTAAGTTGTGAATTTTAGATAAGGATTGTATGAGTCCATATTTTCTATTTTAATAGAATTTGCTATACATATGTGTTTCTAATTCTTTAATAGTTGTCTACGTTATCACCACCACCTTCCATCACCACTTTCACTAATCATCACCACCATGATTAGCGAAAACTTACTTTTATCATCTTGAGTCGTCTACCGAGTTATCACCACATGAATCCTACTAGTAAATCGACACCAACACTAGCACCACTCACTTTAATATTCCAACTTCACTTCATATCTTCTTTCTAGGCATTATTTTGTAGGCTCTTATCATATTATATTCTCATTTTTCTTATGATTGTAATTCTTATTAGAAGACTACATGAGATCTTTGATTTCATAATCATGGTTCTCTACTTTGAGTTGCTTGTGATTATATCATTTATATATTGCATATATACATCTTATTTTTTTCTTTGTCAAAAAGATGAAATATATTGCACTAACTCTTTCATTGTAGGTTCATCATCATTTACACTCGATTGTATATAACATACTCATCTAAGGATGAAGTTTGCATCAATTATTTTCTTTATTTTAAGTGCTTCTTGACACCCTCGAATAAGGAGGAATATCCATCAAGCACTCATATTGCATCGTCTATACACTTGGTTATATATGACATATTTGTCTAAAGACAAAGCTTCTATTATACTAATATTTGTTTTGGAGGTTCATCTTGACGCCCTAAAGCAAGGGGGAGCTTCCGTCAAGCATTTATAGAATGCATCTTATACACACTTTCTTGTATATCACGTGCTCGTCCAAGGATGAATAGAGTTTTGCACTAATATTTGTTTTTTAGCTTTTTATATGTTGCACAAAACTAACCTTTATGTAGGTTAAGATTCTTAATTTGATCCATGGATCCGCTACCAAACAAGGGCAATAACCTAGGGGACGCAACAACCATAGGTGATTGGAGTAGACAATTTAACTTCACTAGGGATGATGCAAGCTCGCCTTTTCGGGGAGAAATGAAGTTTAAAACTCCAAGGACACATCCTTTTTGTTTCGACAAAAGGGGGAGTAGAGTGTAAACGGAGAACGTAATGTAGAAGGTAATACGGACACAAGTAACTTTTTACATTTTACTATCTATCACATTTACATATTTCGTCATCATCAAAAAGAGGGAGATTGTTAGTGCAAATATTACGATATTTAATCTATACAGTCTCGTTTGTTTTGATTGATGACAAACATGTAACTTAATACATAACATAAAATTTACAAGTTACTCGTAATCATATTTTGTCTCAACATACATTCAACACCTCTCAACGTCTCAAGTCCTTGTATGATACAACACAGGTTCGTACATGTTTGTTATGTGGCATTATGATCAAACCCATTAGCAAATCATTTAGAATGTTTAAAATACGTTTAGAGTCATTAAGTATTTTAATAGGTTAACCATTCTATTTCGAACCTCATTTTACATTTTGCATTCACAAGTATTTTATACAAATACATCTTTTGTAAAATGTCTAACAAATATATACTTTTGTTTGTACAAGTAAACTAATTATAATATTCATACAAGTACTAAAGTTTACTTACACTTGACAAAATACGTTTTATTTTGACAAGCACTCAACTAGATATTTTATTTTACAAAAGGTTACTTACATTTTTTCATATACAAGTAACTTACCTTTTTAAGTAAGTATATACATTTGTTTAAATGTATTTTTAATAAAAAGGAAACCACTCTTTTATTACCTCATGCATAGTGTTATCTAAATCTCTAAAGATCACAAAAGATTAAGGAAAGATTTGACAAAAGATATCTTAGAAAGATTGTGAAAGATTTTGGAAAGATTTAAACAAGATTTTGTAGATTTTGTGTCAGTCACCCGCGGAACCAAAATATAACAAGGACGAAACCAATTTTTTTAGTTCCGTGTGATTCATGGGTTGCTGAGCTTGTTGGCTATAAATATCAGCCCATTATTCACTCATTTCTTCACTACTTGAATACATATTCTCTCTACCATGTTTGCATACATTTAGCTCAGTAGTAACACTCATAAACACCCTCATAACACATGATCATAATGCTTCTAACTTTCATTATGTTGTAAGCATACTCCCAAAATGATCCTGTCAAGCAAGCTCAGAGATCTTGAGTCATCATCCACCACAAGCATACATATATGAAGATCTATCACAACAAGATTAGGGAACTTGTGGTCTTCATCCATTGAAGGCTTCCTATTAATGGAAGTTCATTTAGATTAGTTATTCATATCCATTAGACATTTGTGTCATGGATCGTCATTGTAAACATCACTGTATCATCACAATATATTCACCAAACTAGATTAGATGATTTATGTGTTTGTGCCATAAAACACAAGGTTTGTTATGTTGGGCCATAAAACATAACGGGTTTGATTGTACCCGAAGAAGGACTCGACATCTAGCTTAGTGTCAGAAATATTGTATAGGCGACGTCAGGTTGATTCTACCTCGAACTAGAACCCGGTATTTAGCTTTGTACCGGAAAAAGTGTAAGCGACGTTTGTAAGGTTTTCTCCGCCGAGAAGGGAGCTTGTTGATTTATTGATGTAACTCTCGAATTGGGTACTCGGGGAGTGGAGTAGGGCGTAGAGGAGCTCCGTGACCGAACCACTATAAATCATCGTGTCCGGTTTGCACTTTCTTTTACTTATTGCTTTACTTTTATACTTGCACCATATTATTGTTTGTGTTGTGGCTTGATGTTTATGCTTGTGTGACAACTTGTTTTACTATATGCTTTATATTAGTCATAAGACTATAATTGGCATTTTTTATATTATGGCAAGGTTGATTGGATATTTGATACAAAAGATTAAAAGTTTTTAAACGGTAACGTATTCACCCCCTTCCCCTTCTATGTTTTCACAGTTTGGTTTTACACAACGATATCTGCTTCAACAAACTAAAAATCGCAACAAATTAAAAATAAAAAAGACTAGCCACACAACCTAATTGCTCCTCCTCAATCACAAAGACACCAAATAAACTAAAAACTACTCGTAATACTTTACCGACAAACAAAACTCCAAACAGCTGAAGTACACTTCATAACACATCAACAACAAACATGCCAAAAAGAAAACTCTTTACCAGCCAAACTCTCGTATATTTCGTGAACTTGATCAAGTACTTTTCGTCCTACACCTCAAAATGCAATTACATGGAAGTAAATCAAACATTTGAGGTAAATCAAATCGATATCAAAGAAACCCAAAACAATCTCTTTACGAGCCAACTTATTACTGTATGCTTCGCGAACTCAACCAAAAGTGCCTGATTTGATGAGGCTCAGATCTACAAAAAAATCTAAAAAAAGGATTAATACGCCATAGCTATAAACTCACTAACTTGCCCCGCCAAGATATGAACAATCTCACTTTTGATAGATTCTTTCCAAACATTTCCAAATTAATCATCATAGCCTTAGCATGGGTTTTATGTTAATCATGATATCCTGTTTGGATGAATCGTCGGAACACATATGCCGACGTTTTAGTTTTCACAGTCCTATGATGCGATTCTTGATTGCTCGCTTTCTCTTCAACGCTCAGGTCTGTAGAGAATTTAAAAAAGCAGATTAACCTGTTGTGGCTGCAAACCAATCAAATTGCCACGCTAACATGCGGGTTATCGTGATTTTAAACCGTTCTAGACAAAAGAAACGCTTTAAGGGACCCACTTTTTTCATTAGTATGTTTTACACCAAGGGTTAAATGCATGTTGTACATCGAATTTATTATTTTTGTCAAAAAGAAAGCAAAACACGTTCTTCGCAAGCCGAGCCAAGCGCAAACTATCACCTTCAAAACATGCTTAAAAAAAACACAGCACTGTTGTATTTGCATACATTGTATTATGCCATATAACATTTATTGAAGTGGAACTTGAGAGTCAGCACTGTTGTTTATACTAAAAATATTTATGTGTTAGCTTAGATACCATATTAGCTATAAAACACAGTTGCATTTTTTGCCATCCAGTGTTTGGCACGGCAGAATTTATCATAGCCAAGGTTGCAAAAATCGCGAATCGGTAGTCGGGCGGTCGACCACCTTGTAGCCTGTAATCGGTCTAGGCGGGATTAATCGGTGATTAATCGGATTGGCATTATTGACAAATTTTAGTTATTTCCGGCAAGTTTTTTGTATTTCCGGTGAGTTTTAGGTATTTCCTGCAAGGTATTTTCTAAAAAACAACTTGTAATAGACTTAAACAGTTACTATAAGTGATCAAAATAAGTTTACAGTGAGTTTTGGGTACTTCCGGCATGATTTATAGGTTTCCAGAAAGTTTGACCACCATTGACAACCGTTGATCGCCGTTGACCATGGTTGACCTATTTGTTTGACCCAGTTACATAAATCGGCAAGGTCGGTGGCCTTGTAGCACCTAATTGGTGATTAATCGGCCTTGTAGACCTTTTTTTGCAACACTGATCATAGCCAAACAACACAGTTTACAGTGAAAAAGCATCATTCCAACAGTCAGCAGCGACATTTATAGACCATATAATAAAATATCATGTTCAAAGAAGGATATAAAATCCCATGGCCGTACTGTTTTGCATATAGTTTTTACACAAATTGCTTTGGCTCGGATATCGCATCGACTGCTAAAGACGGTTGCATTTTATTCCATCCGGTCTTAGCCACGCCTAAATCACAACTCGGCAGGGTCGCCAATACGATTAGATAATAATTTAAATCATGCACTCAAAACTCCTTATCACTTATTTAACACATAACAATCTTACTTAAACAATATCGAACACAACTTATAGGTTGTTCAGATAATAACTTAAATCATGTTTTCATAACTATTTTTCAATTACAAATAATACTAAAATTAATCAAACCCGCTAATTTTTTTTCCCACCCTTTAAAATGTTCATACATAGACAATAAAGAATGAAAAACTATGATAAAAAATTATACCTTGTTACTCTCAGCAAGAATGCATTTGCAATCAAGAACAGGCAAAACATCTAAACATTGAGTAGCATAAACCGTAGCCTCAAACCGCACCAATATATCCAAATCAAGTCAAAAAAAGGTAAAAGCATTTCCAAAAACCGCATGTAGTACCCTCGATTCAAAATCTTATACACTTAAAAGATTATAAAACTTACATAGATCAACAACGGCCAAAAAAATGCCCTTAATAAAGGTCATCGCTCCAAACTGAAGAAATTCAACCAAATCAGATTGGAAAACCGAGAAACAGTTACAAATATCACATGGAATACACCATCATCATCAAATCTACACAAATCAACATCAACAATAAAAAAAAAACTTACCTTTAATTTGTAAACTACCATTAATAATACACTGTCAGTTTAGTTTTTTTAACACCACCCAAAATCTTAAAAAGAGAAGTCTAGAAGAAGGACTTCTACCTCGAAATCTAAAACCACGAAACCACCAAACAACCACCCCTCCTTTAAGAGACAAAGCTGAAACCACTGTGTGTATATTTAGAGAGAGAGATAGATATTCATAGACATAGAGATAAACCCTGAATATGCTATGCACTAAAAAATACACGTGCCAAAAAATACAATCCGGATATCGGTGCCTAAGTTTATAATGGAACTGGGCCAACAAATAGCAACCGACGATCCAGTTACAGCCCAAAAACAAAAATGGCCCAACAAAACAAAACGACATGCACGAACCCACAAAACTACATGGCGCAACATGAAACGCATCGTTTCATGGTATTTCCCTCCAAAATGACGTCGCCACACGCCTAATGTATAATAGAGTAATTACTCTTTTTCACTCAGACATGTTTTAACTTACTAATCAAGGTCGAGTTATTCTACAAACCAAAGATTCCTCACATACCAAGGGACTCATCCCCACCATCCATCTAAAAATAAATCAATGGTTGAGATTAAAAGCATTTTAATATTTCACCCATTTTTTATAATTTAATTATCTCTTAAACCGTTAATCGTTAAGCGAAAATAATTACACCATCGCGACGAGCATTTAATTATCTTTCTATAGACGGGCACTTTAATATACTTTCGATAAAAAAAAAAAATCGTTTTTTTCACGTTTTTTTTCGTGGCCGAAAAAATCATATATGATATCTAATATCATATATATCATATATGATATTACATATCATATATGATATCTAATATCATATATGATATGATATTAGATATCATATTACATATCATATATGATATGTAATATCATATATGATATATCATATATGATTTTTTCGGCCACGAAAAAAAACGTAAAAAAAACGAAAAAAAAAAATTTTGTCGAAAATATATCAAAGTGCCTATCTATTGAAAGATAATTAAATGCTCGTCGTAATGGTATATTTTTTTTCGCTTAACGATTAACGGTTTGAAAGATATTAATATTTGAAAAAAAATGATGAAAGTGGGTTTTTTAAATTGTTGGGATTAATCTCATCCATTAGATCAAATAAAGATGGAGGGAAGATGAATGGTGGAGATTAGTCCCTTAGTATGTAAAAAAAGTTTGGTCCTCAAATGATCTTAAATCTACTAATCAAGGAACTAAATATTCTATTTTACCATGTCAACAATTTATATCTCTAAATATATATAGTCAATTTTCTTTTATTTATTTTGAGTAATCATGGTTTATGATTTTTTAGCCGATTAATCCAAGAGATTTGACCCTACCGTCACATAAATTTAAATCAGGTACGTAAATCTCTCTTTTTTCAGAAAGGATGGCGTGGCCATCTTGTAATACCCCATAATTTTATAGACGTATTTTTATACGAGATTATCCCTGTTTTTAATATACGAACTTTCTGAACTCATTTGGTTTAAAAATGTGAAGTTATCTCGCGAAACGTGGAAACCGTGCACAACGCGTATTGGCACAACCGACGATTTGATTTGATTATTTTATTATTTGTGAGAAATGAGGCGTATGATTAGTCATTTTTATTGGAAATATTATTCTAAGCATGATGGCGTAATTCACGTGTCTTGAATTAACCGTTTACTAGTCTAAACAAGCCCCGAACCTCATATATAGAAAGATTGCACAAATTACAGTTATGGCCCCTGGATTATATTTTCCCCGCCACCCCTAAAGTTACTAGGGTTTACAATATTAGTCCATGTGGTCCCTAGATTTTCCCTATATAAAGCCCCATTATAATCATTCTAGGGTTATTGTTCCCCTCTCCTTTTCCGGCAGCCGCCAACTGACTTCCGGCCACTTGCGTGGTTTTGTAACCTTACAACAGGTTTTACCTCTCGAGGGATCTCAAGAGGCTTACAACCCCACCAGGCAGTGTACCTGACCGATGTAGTATAGTGTAGTGGTAAGTACGGGGGATTGATCGTTCTCCACAGGGAATAGTGTTCGTTAGGTATGAAAGGCTACTCTAATTAGGTCTAAGGGTTGAGGAAGATTCTTTTTTATGTTTTTATATTTTTATGAAAGCAAGTAAAATCTCGGTTTTGATAGAGTGGGCGGAATTAGTTACTAGTCAACTAACCCAAATTACTACGAATGCAAATAAACTAAAATAACAAAAATGAAAATGTGGTGAGAAACTTATGTGTAGAGAAATGTGTTTACTTAGATTTCCTTACTCCCTAACTATCTTTTACCGGTTAATTAGTGTGTATTAGTCGCGTGGATGACGGGTGTATTCCTTAATACCATTCGTGGGGTGGCGTACTTACTTCCCCAACTCTACAAGCTCCTACTTCACTCCTATGTCGAGCCGGCTAGGAAGCTCCTAACATGGGATCACTAGAATTCGCTTGTGCATTAAATACAACCATAAAAACCTTTAGTACGCATTTGGTTCATGTTTCTTAAGACGTTCAAGCAAGTTACCGAATAGGAAGTTAGCCAGTTTTCTTAAGCCTAACATAGATAAACAATCATCCAATACAACTAACAACACACTAACAACCAATAATCAATAGCTAGGTTTCATTAGATATAAGCAAACACAAGATAAATTTAGCCTAACATGTTAAACAAAAGACAAGAATAAGATAGAATCAAACAACACATAGACATATTGAATGATTAATTGATAACTTATCTTTCAATGAAACATGGAAGATCTCAAGGCAAAAAGCCCTGAAAAAGTAGCTAAAATCGTCTTAGGGTTTTCTCCCAAAATTCCACACACTAAGCCCCTCTAATGACAAAAAATTAGAAAACTATATATAGATTTTTGGATCTGACGGCGTCACCTTATGGAGTGTGACGCCGTCACCTCGCCGCTTTTAGGGTTCCCGGATGACCTTCTTGACGCCGTCCCTCTTTAGCTCTTCAAAAATCCATTCTGGCTTATCAAGGCTTGACGCCGTCTAACCATGAACGTGACGCCGTCCCCTTATGATTTAAGCCGTGACGCCCTTGATCAAGTTAAAGCGTGACGCCGTCAGAATTCACATGCTATTTTCACTGGCCCGTCATGAGTAAATTTCATGTCCAACTTTTCTTGCCAAGGCATGACGCCGTCCAGAGTAAATCTTGACGCCGTCAAAGGTAACTTTTAGCCGATTCTTGAGACTTTGCCGTTTTCTCCACTTTAATGCTCCAAAAAACGTCCAAAATGCCTCCTTTTCCAGATTTCTCCTCAAAAGTACCTAAAATGACAAAAGGAACGATTTAGGGCAATATTTGATCAAATAAATACGATTTAGGGCTTAAATGACCCCTTAAAAGCGGTACACTTTTCGCTTCATCAAATACCCTTACACTTGAGATTTGCTTGTCCTCAAGCAAATGCGCTTTTATTCTAATCAAAATACAAGTTAGGGGTCATTTAATGCAAACATAAAAGTAATTACAACAAATAATCGTTCCACTCTAATCATAATAAGCACGGAGATTACAAACTAGCACCTCACAAGTAGTGTTTAGATACTCACATCTCTCAAGTGTCATCAAAATAAATCTCATAAATGAAAACGGAAAATACCTCTCACTACCTGTCATAGCAAATAGATTACCATAGGCTTGGGAAAGGATCGAAAACCTCCTCCACTAGGCGTAAGCACCAAAGATAAACTATCAAAGAGGGCTTTTAAATGGGTTATAACGTCAGGTGTAGGGAAAAGGAAAACACGGTTTTGTTGGATAAGGGATATTTTACTGGTGGCTAGTTAAAGATCTTGATCAATTACATGTACTATACAATGTTGCTAAGCCAAGACTAGACTCGATCTTAAGCTAGAAACGAAATAACAAAATAATAAAAATATAAAACAAACATAAAATAAAACGGGATGGTAGTCCGTATGTTTTTTCTATTTTTCATTTTCTCATTTTTTTGTGTTTTTCTTGATTTTTTTTTTTTTTTTTTTTTTTTTTTTTTTTTTTTTTTTTTTTTTGCATACACTTTTACCCTACCATCCAAAATAATACATCATAGGGGCATTGCATTCCCCTTACACTTGAATTTTTACATAACTTTACAAATACTAATCTAATGACTCGAATTAAGATAATCAAAACACTTGGAGTACTTTTAAAATATTTAGCACATATGGGGGTAATAAATGATGTTCTTCCCCATTACTCCATTACACTAGTACTTTACCCATGAGTCCCAATCGTCCCAAAACAATATGTACAAGGATATGACTTGACTTAGCAACCATGTAATCAACTAGATAATTAACTTGGGTTTAAACAAATGTTGTAACAATAATGCACTAAAAATGAGTGCATACAAGGTAGGCTAAGGCGATTTGGGTGTACATTTTAGTGGGGTGTAACAAATTCTTCCTTTAAGTAAAATGCTTAAAGGTCGAAACGAAAAGATAGGCTCTGAGGGGTGTACTAGGGGTATCGTGTACTAAAAATGAGTACAACGCAAAGGGTGTGGGAGAATTACTTGACCAATGTAGCCAACGTAATTATAACAAAATCACAGGTGTAAAACAATGGGTTAATCCTAATGCCTCTTATCATGTAGTAAATCTAACTACACGAATGTAGTCTCACTTGTGGCCTTGGAATGGTCCTAACGCAAGTTCTAGAATCTAAGTGCTACCGGTACTCACATCATAGCATAAATGTTTTTCCTACCAATTCTAGGGGCGAACCTCACATATTTGGGGGTGGAAAATTTTTTAGTGGTACGGTTTTTTTGTGCTAGTCATATAACTCCTATCCATGAGACGCTCATTAAGATCAAAGTTTCACTCCTATATGTTGTAAAAAATTTTAAATTTGGCACTAAAATTACCTTAACAAGTATTTCTCTCAGTTTTATTACACATCTACTATTAAACAAACAAAAATCAAGCGCAATTGTATTCTCTAAAATCGTACTTTTACCCTCCCTTACACTTAAGATGAACATTGTCCCCAATGTTCAAATAATAAGATGTAAAAGCAAAAAGTAAAAGAATGAAATCAAATACTCCCCTGATTCGCTCGGTGGATAATGAAATTACACGGTTAGATCTTCCTCCAAAGAGAATGTTGAAGCTCCATGACTAATGCATCGCCACAAGCTTGATCCAAAAACATTTCCTTGTCCAAAATAACCTGTTAAACCTGAGAAAACAAACACGAAAACCTGCGTAACATCGGCGGGAAAAATCTATATATAAGGATATAATGCTTGTGGACTGATAATTTTGCAGATTCCTGGAGATTATAAGTTGGAGATTTAATAAAAACTTTTTATGAAAACAAAACTTTCAAAAATTTCTGGAAATTAAATCTGACGCCGTCAGGTTATAACCCCTGACGCCGTCAGAAATGACCTGACAAAAATTTTCATTTTTAGTTTCCGGAAAATTTCTGGAAAAACCTTTACCTTACTTCCTGGAAATCCTGCAAAACATCATTATGACTCGATACAAGCATTTGACTCAAACAAATACTAATATGTATGCTAATTTATTATTATTATGATTCATGTTCATTTGTGTTCTAATAAACCGATTTAGATTTCCCTTACACTTATCTTTTGCAAAATACCTTTATATGTAGTTAAGACGAAGTTAAAAACAACATAAAGCATTTTCACAAATTAGTTTTTAACATGAATCAATACTAATAAAAATTAAACACACATACGGAAACAAATAAAATCAAACAAACAAATAAATAAACACACAAAGCAAATAAAACAAATAAAGCTTGGGTTGCCTCCCAAGAAGCGCTTTTCTTTATTAACGAGTCTTGTAGCTAGACTCAAAGTCACGCTACCCTATGTAAGTAAGCTCGTCATCTAGGACGTCTTTAGGGTTAAGCTTGGATTGAAGTTTCCTATTGGTCCGCTTAGTACGATATGTCTTTTCAAACTTCTCTCCATCCGGGTCATACAATGTCATCTTAATATGCCATGACCCATCTCCATCTTTGGGTGGTTTATCCCAATTCCACTTATGATCATCTTCCTCACAAATCCACTTATTCATTCCTAGGTTAATTGGCAAAACTCCTAGGAAATCAATCATCTTTCTAAAAACTAGAGGGTCTTCAAATGGATCCAATTCGGTGTCCCTAGCCAAGAGTTGTTCTACCGTATGTGTTCGGTTAACAAAGTCCTCTTCTAGGTAAAATGGGCGTTGGGGTCCTATGAAGCCTTTATCTATCCAAGGTCCATATCTAGATGGTCTCCTATTTAATTCTAACCAATGGGGTGTCGGTTCCTCACTAGTATCATAGGCGTGTTTCTTAACATCATAGATTGACCAAGTATCTCCTTCTCCTACCGCTATCTTGGATTCCTTACAATCAATCATAGCACTAGCGGTCGCCAAAAATCCTCTACCTATCAACAAGGGGCATGTAGGGTCGCTAACCATATCAAGGACGTGGAAATCGGCTAAAATGGTTAGTTTTCCAATGTGCACTAACACGTCCTTAACTACTCCAACCGGGTAAGCAACACTTCCATCCGCTAAGCCTATTATCACCTCGGTTTCTTCAAGTTTTCCTAATTTTAGAGAGGTGTAGAGAGGTAACGGAAGTAGGTTAAGGCTTGATCCAAGATCGGCTAATGTGTCATAAGCCTCCGAATTACCGATCTTGCAAGGTAGAACAAATAAGCCTGGATCATCTAACTTCTTAGGTAGCTTGTTTTGAACAAAGGCGGTCCCTTTTTCGCCTAACTTGAGCTTCTTCTCATCCAACTCATCATCAACCGGACTTTCAAGGTGGAGCTCCTTGAATTCTTCGTCAAGGTTTTGAGTGGGAGGTGTTTCAACTATGTTGTTGACCAATTTGGATGTCATAACTTCTTGGTCATTTGGAACGACTTGGGTTTGTTTGAAACACGTGCTCATGGAATTGACCGAATAATATTGTGGACAAGAACTAGGGGACGAAACCGATGAAATAGCGTTGACGTTTAGTTTCGGGTTCTTGACCGTGTTGCTAGGGAGTGCTCCCATTTCTCGGTCATTGAGGGCTTTCAACAAGGTGTCAATCTTATCGGTCATCTCGCTTTGTTTTTGTTTGAAATCGGCTTCAAACTTGGCTAAACGAGCTTCTTGAGATGCCATAAATTGAGACATCAATCCTTCAAAGTTATTGGTACTACCATTGCCGGAAGGATTGTTGTTGAAAGTACGGTTCGAGTTGGAACCGCTTGATTGGAAACGATTAGGTGGGTTGGAAGAATTGGTTTGTTGCGTGTTTTGGTTTTGTTTCCACCTAAGGTTCGGGTGATTTTTCCATGAGGGGTTGTATGAATCACCATAAGGGTTTGGCTCGGGTTTGAAAGTGTACCACTTGTCTCCCGCTCCGTCGGTACGCGAGGATGCGTAGTCCACAAAAGCTTGTTCGGGGAGTTCCATGCAATCACGAGTGTCGTGGGGACCACTACATAATTCACATGAAGAAGTGATTTTGTTCACTTGGCTTGAAGGTTTAGGAGCCTCGTAGGATTTCATGAGAAACTTGACTTGGTCTTCAAGTTCTATGATCCTACGGTCAGAAGTGCTTGAATTGTTCGAAGGCAAAGATATTGCCTTGACCGTTTTATTCAAATCACGGGGATCACTCCAACTTTCGTTGTCATAAAGAGCAAGATCCTCTAGGAGAGCCCATGATTGTTCCGCACTTAGATCACGTAGCTTGCCACCGGCCGATTGGTCAATGGTTTGCCTCGTGGAGAGATTGATATGGTCATAGAAGATTTGGACTTGGAGCCAAAGTTCTATGCCATGGTGGGGGACTTTTTGGAGTAAGTCCTTGAATCGAGTCCATGCCTCGTAGAGAGTTTCGCCTTGACGTTGTTGGAACATCAAGATATCATTCCTTAGCTTGGTAGTTCTTCCCGGTGGGAAAAACTGAGCAAGGAAACGAGTGGTGAGATCATCCCAAGAGGTGATGGATCCTGCGGGTTGACGTTCTAGCCACTGACTAGCTTGGTCCCGCAAAGAGGATTGAAAGAGACGCAATCGGGTCGTCTCTCGAGTGGCAACATCAAGGTCTATAGAATCAACGATTTTAAAAAAGTCCTTGAGATGTTGATTAGGATCTTCAGAACGAAGTCCATGGAATGCGCATCCGCTTTGCACCAACCGGATGGTGTCGGATCGCAAGGGTGTGATATTGGCTCCTTGAGTGAGCTCAATGGTGTTTCGATAGCCATGGTGGCTAGGACGGGAATACTCTCCTAAAGTACGGGCTCTAGGAGGTGGTTGTGGTTGTTGTGGTGGTGGGTTGTGTGGGTTAAGGATATTACCATCTTCCATGATGTCGGACGGTAATGGTTACGAACAAAGACACGAAGAAAATAGATAGACTAAAGAAAACCTAGAAAAATAAAATAAAAATCTCACTAGAAAGGAATCTAGTGAGTAGACCTAATAGAAATAAAAATTCAACCTAAACAATAACTATTCCCCGGCAACGGCGCCAAAAACTTGATTGCGTGGTTTTGTAACCTTACAACAGGTTTTACCTCTCGAGGGATCTCAAGAGGCTTACAACCCCACCAGGCAGTGTACCTGACCGATGTAGTATAGTGTAGTGGTAAGTACGGGGGATTGATCGTTCTCCACAGGGAATAGTGTTCGTTAGGTATGAAAGGCTACTCTAATTAGGTCTAAGGGTTGAGGAAGATTCTTTTTTATGTTTTTATATTTTTATGAAAGCAAGTAAAATCTCGGTTTTGATAGAGTGGGCGGAATTAGTTACTAGTCAACTAACCCAAATTACTACGAATGCAAATAAACTAAAATAACAAAAATGAAAATGTGGTGAGAAACTTATGTGTAGAGAAATGTGTTTACTTAGATTTCCTTACTCCCTAACTATCTTTTACCGGTTAATTAGTGTGTATTAGTCGCGTGGATGACGGGTGTATTCCTTAATACCATTCGTGGGGTGGCGTACTTACTTCCCCAACTCTACAAGCTCCTACTTCACTCCTATGTCGAGCCGGCTAGGAAGCTCCTAACATGGGATCACTAGAATTCGCTTGTGCATTAAATACAACCATAAAAACCTTTAGTACGCATTTGGTTCATGTTTCTTAAGACGTTCAAGCAAGTTACCGAATAGGAAGTTAGCCAGTTTTCTTAAGCCTAACATAGATAAACAATCATCCAATACAACTAACAACACACTAACAACCAATAATCAATAGCTAGGTTTCATTAGATCTAAGCAAACACAAGATAAATTTAGCCTAACATGTTAAACAAAAGACAAGAATAAGATAGAATCAAACAACACATAGACATATTGAATGATTAATTGATAACTTATCTTTCAATGAAACATGGAAGATCTCAAGGCAAAAAGCCCTGAAAAAGTAGCTAAAATCGTCTTAGGGTTTTCTCCCAAAATTCCACACACTAAGCCCCTCTAATGACAAAAAATTAGAAAACTATATATAGATTTTTGGATCTGACGGCGTCACCTTATGGAGTGTGACGCCGTCACCTCGCCGCTTTTAGGGTTCCCGGATGACCTTCTTGACGCCGTCCCTCTTTAGCTCTTCAAAAATCCATTCTGGCTTATCAAGGCTTGACGCCGTCTAACCATGAACGTGACGCCGTCCCCTTATGATTTAAGCCGTGACGCCCTTGATCAAGTTAAAGCGTGACGCCGTCAGAATTCACATGCTATTTTCACTGGCCCGTCATGAGTAAATTTCATGTCCAACTTTTCTTGCCAAGGCATGACGCCGTCCAGAGTAAATCTTGACGCCGTCAAAGGTAACTTTTAGCCGATTCTTGAGACTTTGCCGTTTCTCCACTTTAATGCTCCAAAAACGTCCAAAATGCCTCCTTTTCCAGATTTCTCCTCAAAAGTACCTAAAATGACAAAAGGAACGATTTAGGGCAATATTTGATCAAATAAATACGATTTAGGGCTTAAATGACCCCTTAAAAGCGGTACACTTTTCGCTTCATCAGCCGCCAACCAACTTCCGGCTACCTTCGGCCAACTACCACCACTTGCTGCCGTCACTTTCTGTTATAGATCAAAATACTAGGGTTTGTTTCGGTCAGTTTCGTTCGTAGATCGCCACCACAACCGCACTGTCACGACCACTACCACCATCTCAAAGACCCTCACCACCATCACCACGCGCCACCACCGCTCGTCTTTTTCTTGTTCTCGTCGTGTTTAATCGAAGGTAGGTATAGATCGAGTTAGAAACTTGATCTAAACACCGAGACACCACTTGTGGTGAATCAGTGTGGGTTAAAAAGGGTTTTAAATGATGTTTCGTATATTAAAAACGTGAATAAAAGATTTGGTATCATCATTTGGTTCGAGTTCGTGTATCAAGGGTTTAATGCCGTGAGTTTAAGCCCACAGCCATGGCCATGTCGAGCTTATGGAAGCTTTTCGGAGCTTGTCTTAAGCTTACCTTGTTCTTGATTATCTTCTTTTTTTTATGTTTCATTTTGGATTTGCTTTGGGTCGAAACCTGTTTAGGGTTTAGATGATATTGGGTGGCGATTGGTTGTAAGATTGGTTTGAGTTAGAATAGTTTGAGATTTGAGCCGTGACCCTTGAGAACCGTTTGGTTGTTGCTGTTAACAGGTTCGGGCCGAGACCCCTTGGTCCAGGCATGGTGAGGTTGATATCATTCTTGGTTATTGTTGTTGTGTCGTGATGTTGGATTTGGGTTGGAGCCGTGACTCCTTTTCTTTTTGGTCCGTTTGGTTGTTTCTGTCGACAAGGGTTTGAAGCCGAGACCCCTTGGTCTCGGCATGGTAAGTAAATGTTTATTGTTGATGTTTTGTCAAGGTTGGACATGGATTCGGATTTGAAATAATGTGATGTTGTCGAGCCGTAGGATTAGTGGGCGAATGATTATTGATTGATATTGTGAGCTTCGAATCGATACTTGTGGTTGTTTGAGCGACATCGAGTGCCACTGAGATTTTGTAGTCTCGGCGTGGCCTCGACAAGCCGAAAAATGGATTTAGACTTGTATTTGGACTTTTGGACTAGATATTGACTTGTTGACATGGGAATGTTAATAACTTGGATGGCGACCAGAAATGAATAATGACTCAGACTTGTCAAATTTATAAATGGTAATAAAAGAAAATTAATGATAATGACCTATGAAGTTAAATATTAATTAGCAAAGAAAAATTTGTTATTTAATATTTAGTATGGAAAAAAGGTAAATTAAAAAGGAAATGTGATATAAATAAAAATGACGATGCGCGAGAGTTATTAAGCGTTTCGAGGGCAAGTTTATCGAAGGATACCATATTTAGTTTGACCCCGTCGTTTCGTCTTGAGTTCTGTATCATTTTTCTCATCGATTTCGATTGTTTATTTTCTTTTAGCGTGCGTACTCTTGAGTCATGTCTTTCTTCCGTCACACGAATGATAATACCCAACTTATACTAAAGGCTAAGAATAGATTATTTTTGGAAATGGAATCGGATTATTTTGTGAATGGAAATGATTGATTTTGGGAAGGGAAATAGTTAACTTTTGGAGACTTTTACGCTTTTAGTTACCGTGTGGAATATATTTTCAGACGAGTCTTTAAATTATTAGGTTGTGCCGAGTCCGTTGTGCCGTGTGTCATAGTTGTCGTTGTGCTTGTACCTCCGTGTACCGTTGTGCCTGTCTCCGGATACCGTTGTGATTAGCTCTAGATGCCAGTCGTGCCAGTTGTGATCTTTGCATTGCTGTGGCTAAGGTGAGTTCATGGCCCCTACTTTTACTGTTTTTTAAACTGTTTTGGCGGAGAATACATGCTCGTTTTCAACTAAACTCAAAGATTGTTATTTGGATACGCGAATTGTTTACTCAAGTTTTGACTGTTTGGCTGAAATATCTGACCTGGTTATTTGGATGCGTTATGTGTTTACCTGTTTATTGATGTGGCCTGAAATTTTGATTGTGGTTTATGAAACTGTTACGTGAGCTGGCTAAGGTCATTTGTTGTATGAGCCGCAACTGTGCGGGAATATTATTGAATGTGCCACAACTGTGCGGGAATATTATTGTATGTGCCGCATTTATGCGGGACTATAGTGTGCACCTATAGGGAGTTATTGTTGTTGTTTGACTTTTGTTACTTAAACAGCGTAACAGATAGATCTACGTGACACTATATGAGTGTAGTATCTGTATGATTGATTATGGTTCGAGATGTTTTGAATTATGATATTGTTTGCGGATTTGGTTTTGGAACTGTGATTTAGGCAGTGTGAGCCAACGTTGAATTTGACTTGTTTGTAAATGATGTTGATAACGCTCATTTTGTACATATTTTATTAGCGTTATTCGTATGTTTTTGCATGTTATTTGGTTGTATTTGTGAACATTTTATGCTTAAAAGGTATAAAAGACGTATTCAGGTTCAGGTACAACTATGTCGAAGGAAATAAAGAAAAAGACGAAGAAAAGCTATGAAATCAAGTAAATATTCAAGAAAAAGATCGTCTTCAAAGATATTGAATCGTGCTACGATTAATTCCGATGTTCAAGAGAAAGATGTGAAAATAGAGTCAAGATTAAGTGCCAAAAAGCGTGTTAAAGGATGAAGTTATATGCTAACTCAAGGGTGAAATACTTGTGCAAAATACTTCTCAACCCAAGGTTGAAGCTGAAATTCAAACCCAAGGTTCATATCTCAACCTGAGGTTAAGCGGTCATTTCCAAACCGAAGGTTCAAAGCTCAACCTGAGGTTCAGCAGACATCCCAGCCGTAGGTTCAAGATCACAGCCGTGGGTTGAAGTGGTCAGAGTGTCCCAACCGCCAAGGTTCAAATCTGAACCGCGGGTTCATGCATTTATAGTCTTCCAAAGTTGCATTTAAGTGTGGAATTAAGTACCATTAACACCATGGCCGATCATATACTCCTAATAACTCATTTTTCCTGCATCTTTATGACACTTTGTGGCCAAGAAACATGCTTGGTGACCAAGGATCATTCATCCATAAATAAGAGTGCTTGGTTAAGTGTTTTCATCATCAAAAAATCATTATCTATCATCAACTTATCCTACCATCAACTACAAATTCTCTCAACACTTGGAGGATTCTCTCCTACCACTCCCCACCATTTCTAAAGGTGTTGGGGAGTTGGTTTGGTAGACATTCGCAAGACATATGGCTTGATCATCCCTACACCATAAGGCTTGATTATAGATCACACCAATTAAACACCACATACATCACCAACAATCCTTATTACCAAACACCCCTAAGTCATATACTCACAACATGAGGTCGATTTCCAGGAAGGTTTAGGGATGGATGATTTGTATTTTGGTAGTTTCTTTTGGTTGGAATCACATGGTTGGAATTGTAGCACTTGATGCCTTGACTCTAATGTTTGGTATTGTATCTATTTAAATTCAATCATATTAATGTCTTTGCTGTTGACATAAATAATGCCTAAAAACATTATTAATACTTATTCATATCTCTATGTTTTAATGATCAAAAAATATAAACTCATTAAACATAAACTTATCAAATAAACAAGTATTTAGTTGTAAATTTTCACTTCTACAACTTAATCACTTAAGGTATGAATAAACAAATGCTTAATGCATTATATGATCAAAGGAAACTTTTTCTTAATCACTAAAATTTTTATAAAATGTCAAAAACATTTTATATATTTTTGAAAAACATTTTTGGTATTAAATAAATATGTTTAATTCATTATAAAAATATGAATTCAAATTTTCAACCTAAAATGGCAAAAATGTCCCAGAAAAACCTTTCCCACAAAAATACAAATCTGGGCAACGTTCAGTAAGGGCGGTCCCCTTAAAATTAAGGGGACCAGCCCCCTATTTAAGGAGACCGCCCCGCTCCAGTAGGCTCCCAGATTTGCCTATAAATACTGGCCTTTCTCTGGACTTTTTCCTCACCTCTTTGCACCCAAAAACCTTCTGTTCTAAATTCTCTCTAAACCTTGTAAATTCTTTCTAAACTCCTTTGATTATATCTTCTTAAGCATTGGTTTCTAAGTGATCCAAGCTTCCTCCATTCAAGTGCAAGAGAAGAATACTCCTTCAACAACTAGAGAAGAAGTATTGCAACTTAGTTACCTAAGTTGTTTGTGTCATCATTCATTTGTATATAAGTTGTGTACATTTGTTAGATAGTTGTGTGAATAATTGTTTGGGATAGGTTAGTGTGTAAGTAGAGAAGTTGTGTTGTTAAGGTGTGTAAGTAGTGAAGGTGTGAAGAAGTAGAAGTGTACATAGGTTGTGCTAAGTTGTGAAGTCATAGTGAAGAAGTCGTGAAGAAGTCGTGAAGAAGAAGGTGTGATTAAGTCGTGTATAAGTTGTGAGATTGGTTCTAGCTACGATTAGAACCCGACATCTAGCTTTGTGTCGTTAAGCTGGTGTAAGCTAAAGTTGTGTAAGGTTTTCTCCACCATAAGGGAGCTTGTTGACACAGTGTTGTAAACTCTCGAGTTAGGTGCTCGGGGAGTGGAGTAGGGCAAGGAAGGTGTCCTTGTAGCCGAACCACTATAAATCTCTTGTCTCTCGGTTAGATCTTTCCATCTCTATCTTTCATTTCATATTCATTACCTTACTTGCATTGCTTACTAATATTTACTTATATTTGTTCATATTGTTCGAGAGTCGAGTTCACATAAATTCGAATCTAAGATTTTAAAAGTAAACAAAGTTTTCATAATAAAAATTAAAAACACGTAAAACTATTCAACCCCCCCTTCTAGTTTTCCACATTTGCTTATGTTGATCATGAGAATTCCTTTGTGTGTTGTGTTACTTGTTTGATTACAATTATCTCTTTATACTAGTTTGGGGATTATGTTGAATTTCGTGTGAATGATTGAATGATTAGTTGGTTAGAAAAAGTGATTGTTCTCATTAGTTTGTTTAAATATAATTCGTGTTCTAAAACTTGTTGATTAAACATTGTTGGATTTAAAGGTTGAAAGGATTTCTAATATTGTTTAATTCCAAGAAGTTGGTGGCCAAAATGGATTGGTATTTGATAATTGACAACTATTAAGTATTCAAGTTTTTAAATGAATTCGGGAATAATCACGAGATTAGGTCAAAAGAACTCGTAAGAACTAATGTAACAAATCATCTTTTTCATACATTTGATAACACAAAGAGCTAGCGTAATGGGATAATGTATGGGCCGAAAGGACTCACCCTTGAAACTAGTAGAAATATGGATTTTCTTGATATTACCCATTGACTAGAAATCCTTGTGAAAATTGATATGTGCCTTCTATGTTTCACCCAAACATGTTCAACATTCCGTCCCGATTGTTTATTATTCCTAAACAAGCGTTTGTGTGCTTAAATATAGAATATATCTTTTATGTTTTAATCTTTTTGCTATGAGTGTGCCGGTGATTTTATTTATTCTAGAACTTGTTCTTGCAAATCATTACCAGACCGCAGTGAGATCACCTCGTGTGATATAAGTGTATTCGTGTGACTAAGAGGCACCCTTAGGAATTAAACCAAATGGCCTTCCATTTTATATCTAATGATATATTAGCTAGCCACATCGGTTAGTTAACCACCCATATGGACCCATTTGTTAGCGCTCATTTTTAGCGCTAGATACCCTTAGTACACCCTCCGAGCCAATCTTTTCATTTTTTGTTACATCAAGAAAAATACAAAAATATTTTACACTTTAAACCTTAGCCTTACCCTTGTCAAAGTCTAAACGGTTGGTTGCTAGTTGCTTGGTTGTTGGATAGTTTTTGATGATTATTAGTTAGCCACATTTTGTCATTTGTGTGTGCCATTCCAACAAAGATGAAGATTGATCACCTTTATGTTTTGTATTTTTGTGGTGTGCTTATGCGAAGTGTGGGGGAGATGTGATGTATGAAGGAGAAAGGTTGAAAAAAAATGTGAAAAAAAAAGAATTGTGAAAAAAAAAATGAATAAGTCATCAAGAGAAAAAAAAGAAAAAAAAATATATGTGATGACAATTATAGCCAATGTGCTATATTATTATTATGAAGATGAAAGAAGATGAAGTATGTTTGAGATATCGATTAGCCAATGTGCTAAGACGTGATATACATATATATATATATATATATATATATATATATATATATATATATATATATATATATATATATATATATATATATATATATATATATATATATATTTGGTGATCGATATATGAAGAGGAGAAGATTGTAACTATAATCATTTACGGGTTTGCGGTTTGTTCGGTAACTAGCAACAATGGGTATTAGACTTGACTTTATTTTTTCCTTTAAAACCAATTTCATGAAAATTCCCATGCTTTATCCTTGGCCTTTTGACTTTGTGAAATTATCAAGTGTATTGACATGTAGTGACCATCCGATTTCTTGAGGAATTAGGTAGCGTTGTTAGCGATCTAAGGTTATCCTTAGTGACCATCCGTTATTTGGTGATGCAAGAATTCGTTGTTAGCGAGCTATTATGTTTTGCATAAGATAGTTGCACATAAGTCTGATAAAACCCTTTAACCTTCAACCTGAATAAAAGTCCTCTTTAGATGTTTACACTTGGTGCTTACGCCACGTCGGTGGAGTTTTGTTTCTTGTACAAGCCTATGGTAATAAACGGATCATGACTGAGCAATATGAGTGTGATTTTCTTATATACTCCGCCACCAAAAATATATGAGTGTTGAGTGAATTATACTTTCATTCCTTTTCGTGAGGTGCTTAGCCATGTTATCAAGCAAGAGAATCCATAGGGTATTGTCAAACATCTCGGTTTTTCACCACTAAAGCTTAAAACGATGAATCATATCTCGTACTTGTACTTGATAGATTTGCATCATATTTTTTATAATCATTTTTCATACATCATGTGGGATCCATTTTTCTTAATTGCTAGATTTGCTTGAGGGCAAGCAAACCCTTAAGTGTGGGGGAGTGTGCGCTCAATTTTCGCTTATTTATAAAAAAAACCAAAAAGATTTTTTCGATATTTTCTAATTTTTCATAAATTTTTAAAAAAATTTCTTTTCATTTTGTCATTTAGATATGTATTTTAATTTTTCTTTTCTTAGATTTGCTTGAGGGCAAGCAAAGTTTAAGTGTGGAGATATATGATAATGCTCATTTTGTACATATTTTATTAGCGTTATTCGTATGTTTTTGCATGTTATTTGGTTGTATTTGTGAACATTTTACGCTTAAAAGGTATAAAAGATGTATTCAGGTTCAGCTACAACTATGTCGAAGGAAATAAAGAAAAAGACGAAGAAAAGCTATGAAATCAAGTAAATATTCAAGAAAAAGATCGTCTTCAAAGATATTGAATCGTGCTACGATTAATTCCGATGTTCAAGAGAAAGATGTGAAAATAGAGTCAAGATTAAGTGCCAAAAAGAGTGTTAAAGGATGAAGTTATATGCTAACTCAAGGGTGAAATACTTGTGCAAAATACTTCTCAACCCAAGGTTGAAGCTGAAATTCAAACCCAAGGTTCATATCTCAACCTGAGGTTGAGCGGTCATTTCCAAACCGAAGGTTCAAAGCTCAACCTGAGGTTCAGCAGACATCCCAGCCGCAGGTTCAAGATCCCAACCGTGGGTTGAAGTGGTCAGAGTGTCCCAACCGCCAAGGTTCAAATCTGAACCGCGGGTTCATGCATTTATAGTCTTCCAAAGTTGCATTTAAGTGTGGAATTAAGTACCATTAACACCATGGCCGATCATATACTCCTAATAACTCATTTTTCCTGCATCTTTATGACACTTTGTGGCCAAGAAACATGCTTGGTGACCAAGGATCATTCATCCATAAATAAGAGTGCTTGGTTAAGTGTTTTCATCATAAAAAAATCATTATCTATCATCAACTTATCCTACCATCTACAACAAATTCTCTCAACACTTGGAAGATTCTCTCCTACCACTCCCCACCATTTCTAGAGGTGTTGGGCAGATGGTTTGGTAGACATTCGCAAGACATATGGCTTGATCATCCCTACACCATAAGGTTTGATTATAGTTCACACCAATTAAACACCACATACATCACCAACAATCCTTATTACCAAACACCCCTAAGTCATATAATCACAACATGAGGTCGATTTCCAGGAAGGTTTAGGGATGGATGATTTGTATTTTGGTAGTTTCTTTTGGTTGGAATCACATGGTTGGAATTGTAGCACTTGATGCCTTGACTCTAATGTTTGGTATTGTTTCTATTTAAATTCAATCATATTAATGTCTTTGCTTATGTTGATCATGAGAATTCCTTTTTGTGTTGTGTTACTTGTTTGATTACAATTATGTCTTTATACTAGTTTAGGGATTATGTAGACTTTCGTGTGAATGATTGAATGATTAGTTGGTTAGAAAAAGTGATTGTTCTCATTAGTTTGTTTAAATATAATTCGTGTTCTAAAACTTGTTGATTAAACATTGTTGGATTTAAAGGTTGAAAGGATTTATAATATTGTCTAATTCCAAGAAGTTGGTGGCCAAAATGGATTGGTATTTGATAATTGACAACTATTAAGTATTCAAGTTTTTAAATGAATTCGGGAATATTTAATTACGAGATTGGGTTGAAAGAACTCGTAAGAACTAATGTAACAAATCATCTTTTTCATACATTTGATAACACAAAGAGCTAGCGTAATGGGATGATGTATGGGCCGAAAGGACTCACCCGTGAAACTAGTAGAAACATGGATTTTCTTGATATTACCCATTGACTAGAAATCCTTGTGAAAATTGATATGTGCCTTCTATGTTTCACCCAAACATGTTCAACATTCTGTCACGATTGTTTATTATTCATAAACAAGTGTTTGTGTGCTTAAATCATGCTTTTATAATTGCTTTTCTTGTTGGTTTGATCCGTGACAATCATAACCATCAACTTGTTACTTGCTTAAACAATCAAACAACATTTGAGTACAACCAAGTCTCGTGGGACGACCTTGACTTACCAACCCTCTTGCTATACACGGACGAGTATACTTGCTCGTATGTGTTCCTAGTTAACCGGTAGGTATTGTTTATAAATTTAAAACCTGGTGGAACGCATCAGATGTTTTGAACTCGAAACCTTGTGGTGCAACCATATTGTTTTAAACTAAAACCTATGAACTCATCAACCTCGTGTTGACACTTTTAGCATGTATTTTCAGGTTAAGGCGATAGCTTATTTTTGGAGGCGCTTGGCAAGGGGCACGGTTATAGACGACTCTGATATATATGTTGGGACCGCTTTATTATTATGGGCCTATTTCCGCACTACAATTGAATAATCTAAATTTAAAGCTTTTTGTTAATGAATTTTATTCTAAATGATCGAGGTAAAAACCGTTCTGTGTACTTGTGCTGTGATACCCATTTAGTAGCACCCCAGTGAAATGTATGCTTCCGCTGGACCTGATTTTGGAGGTGTTACACGTCTAGTTGTTTGCACCTATCAAAAATTAAATTTAAAAGCTCTCATTAGTTACTACAAGTTCTTACCCTAGGCCACCCCTAAATAGTTATATACAGTCAATTTTAAACTTCTTGCGGTTAACCTTCAAGAGACAACTAAACACACGTTGGGCAATGGACGTAAATGCGAGAAGAAAGACTCAACTATATGTATAGAGCAAGTTGTGTTGTGGATGCTCATCATGTGTGTGTCATTATTATACGATAAGTAAGTAGGTTACAATGTGGATTAATTTACGGTTTGAGAAATAAGTATTTTTTTGGAATTGTTTACTTGATATTTAGACTTTATTATCAATTAAATTCATGGTTAAGTTTCAACATGCAACTATATCAATTTATTGACAGCCGTACTCTATTTCTCTCTTTCTTATGAGTAGTGATCAGTACCTAGTATGATGAAGTAACATGTTCACATTCCAAACATGAACACACGTGTGCAATCCCATTCTTTGCCATTTCACTCTTCTTCCAATAGACACGTACCATTCCATGGTGAATTTATCACACACGCACATGAACACTTATCCACTACTCCCACTTCTGGCCTATAAAGTCACCTACTTGTCCCACTAATATCTTTGCTACTCTTACACCCAAGTGATAAGATTCATTGGACAAACAACAAAATGTTGAATGTTGGAAATGGAAGCAGTGGTGGAGGGAGAAAACAAGACCGGAGGACGGCTCAAGCGAGTTCGAGAAAAGGGTGCATGAGAGGCAAAGGTGGTCCGGAGAATGCTTCTTGTACTTACAAGGGCGTAAGACAGCGCACTTGGGGTAAATGGGTGTCTGAAATCCGCGAACCAAACCGTGGGAGCCGTGTGTGGCTCGGGACGTTTAACTCCGCCCGAGAAGCAGCTATCGCGTACGATGCGGCTGCTAGGAGATTGTACGGGCCCAATGCCCATGTCAATCTCCCGGATGAGACAGCTACCCCGCCTCCCACTCCGCCGGCTGTGACTGAGGCGGCAAAAGAGGCGAGGTACCATCGTGCACTTGAGCAAATGAAGAAGCAACAAGAGTTTGAAAGACAGATACAAATTTACATGCACCAACAACACCAGCAACAACAACAACAACAATATCAACCCAAGATAAAAGTGGAAAACACCGTACGTGAGATCCCTGATCTTAACGGATATACGGGTGCAAATTATCATAATATTTACAATAATCATGGTATGGGAGAGAGTTATCTGGACCTCAAATCCTCAACCGGGAATCTGAACACTAATTTGCCAGAGTTCGATGATTCCGGATTATGGACAGAGGCCGCGTCCACAATGGATTATCAATCGCAAGCGATTGATCCAGGGATTGGCGCCTTCACATTCAATGATACAATTGGCATTGAATTGAATCATCCATTAATAGCGTAATATCTTGTTCCATTGATCATTAAATCATTGGAAAAAGACTTAGGTTTCAAGTTGGTTAAGTTGTGGCCCGTGACAGTACACAAAATATATAATGTGTATACGTTGAATAATACGTATAGTATATGTAAGAAAGGGATTATATAGTGTCTATAAATGTATAGAGATTATCGAAGATTGTCACGTGATATGTCACATAGGGAGTGATATATAAGTGTGATATATTTTAGAGTCTTCATTTTATATATAAGATATATTTATAAATATAATACTATTATGTATATTTGCATGTGTATAATAAAGTATAATACGTAGTATGATTGTATGTACTTGTCAACTTGCTAACATATAGCATACAGTTGGCAAGATGGAAAAAGAAAAGCACGACTATGTTTGGATCTCATGAATAAATATAGTTTTGAGCTTCGGGTTGTATTTTCTATCTTGGAACCAATTGTTGCATGTATGATGTATGTAAAAATATATGTATTATATTGGTTCGGTTTAAAGACAATATCTATATTTGATAGATTGTGATACTATATTTTAATGTGAAATCAAGTCATGTGATGTCAACTTCTTCATATCGAATTTCTATTAATAGAATATTTTATCATGCAATGTAACACTAAAAACACTACCTTCTTCTTCACACAAACACAACCATGATGATGCTCACAAACATATACATTAAGAACAAGAGATGTGGTGGATCATATGATGATTTCAAGTCAAATGTTTATTAATCTTTGGAAGATAAACAAACCGAGACTTTTATGGTACTTTGGACACACACACACTCTTCTCTGTTATGTTTGAAAAATGAGACACACACCCTTATCCAGAGTGTGTGTGTGTGTGGTAAATATAATACACAGCCAATCCAAAGTGGGCCTTTGGATGGGCTTTAAATGGACCTTGTGTGGGCTTTGTATTTGCACTACACTTATACACTTTGCACTTCTAACACTAATGCTACAAGCCCACTCTACTTAGTACATATTACACTTGACACAAAAGTTTTACATAAAACAATGACCATCACTTTTGCAATTAACTAATTTAATTGCTAACAATCTCCCCCTAAGGGATGGTCATTTCAATGATGCTCCCGTGAATGGTCTTTTGCATTTGATGTCTTGAACTTCGTGTCTCAATGTATAATATACTTCGTTCAATGTTCCTTCATGCACTGTGATCTTCAAAGTATCGTCTTCTGGTCGTTCCTGCCTTGATCTACTTCTTCTGTCCGGATGCGTCGTTGTTGTAGATGATGATGGTGGATGAACTTTCGTCGGTACCTGCATAAGACAGTTAGCAATAAATCGTCCAGCGGCCATCATGTCGTGAGGCAAGATCCTTGGATCTCATTAAGACTCATACAACTTGTATCCTTTTGAGTGAACACAAGTGTATTGCATAGGAAGTGTTCCTAAGAGATCTTTGATGAATCTCATGTTTCTAGACTCATTTATGTGCGTTTTGGTTTTAGTCGTCGGAGGCATGGAGCAGAGTGCCACCTTTTCAATATCAACACATCTCGGAATGAGAGGTCGATAGATTATGTAGTGTTCTCCGTGAGAAATGAAACAAATATCTTTTAAGAGATATCTGAGTGGATAGGAGGGGTGGTGCAAATGCGTCACTGGGTCCATGACGTCTTGTCTTCAATACCAGTATCACCTTGGTGAGTACCGATAGCAGATGTATTGACCCGGTTTCTGTCCTAAGTATTCATGGAGGGCTATTTCTTTTCACCATTACAAAAACTTTTCTTTTTCATTCTTCAACCCCTTCTTTCTCCTTTCTCATTATACTCCTTTTTTCAATCTATCCTAAGGACTTCTAATGCTAAGCTATTGGAATAGTCCTTGGGTAGATCCCTCCGGTTCTGGCGGATCATTGGACATAACCTAACCATTATCACCTTATTACTCCATGATTATCCTAGATTATTTGTCACATGCCATTAAACCTTGTGAAAATCTCTCAACGTGTTTATGAGAAAACACATTTTGTTAACACATCGAGAGTTTTGCATTTTTGAAACACTCCCCCTTCACATGGGCTCATGCATTTTTGAAATAAATTGCACATGTTGGGTAGAGTTAGCACATTTGAAATGATCGATTTTCAATGAACATGACCTTCGCGAGACACGCTTACATCACTAGTTAGACTAGTTTGAAATTATTACCCGTCCTGGTCATATTCAAAGATCATCTCTCGAATTGGTACATTCTATTCAGACAAGTCCTTTGCGAGACACGCTTACATCACTGGTAAACCAGTTTGAAATTATTACCCGTCCAGGACATGTCTTTTCGAGAGCGGACATTTAGTTTCGTTAATTCGAGGGTTCATGCTGAGTCTTTTTGAAGAACTCGTTTTGAGATTCAGACGACAAAACTTCTTTTAGATCACATTTTAATCACGTCCTCTCCCCGTTATATAATAAACACCTAATCTCCCCCTCAAAAATAGCATGAAGTGGTATTTTTGAAAACAGTTGATTAAAATGAAACTTTTTGTGGAGAGATGAACTGATTTTAGCATGAAAAATGGAACATTTTTCTTTTTATACTCCCCCTTAATCAGAGTAAATGGTTAAACCTGTGAGTTTAAAAACATTTAAAGGTCTTTGAGGGAGTCGTTGTGAGCACAAAATTTATAAGAAGACTTTGAAAAATCTTTTGAAACAATTTTGATTAAGTGCTCACGGGTTTTAGCTTTTCGCCATTAACATTGCGAGTTCTGATCGGAAATAGTCAGAAGTCATTCAATGTAGCGCGGGTTTCGTACTGAAATGCACGAAAGCCGTAATGAAGAAATTTGAGAAACGACATGTTTTAGAAAAACATAAAAAATAACTCTCGCTCAAGCATCTGTAAATACCCGTATCATTGTTGAATGACATTTCTAAGTACGTACAGAATATTGATTATACGAGAGACATGTCGTGAGAAGAATATTTTTGGTTTTAGAGTTTTATATTTTTTATGTCTTTTTGAAATTTTTCTATATTTACAGTATAGATTTTAACAAGTATATATTTACAAAAATATTTACATGCGAAGCTTTTTGATATAAATCAAGAAGATTCGAGAAGACTTTCTAACTCTACGGGAGTTAGGCTTCGCATTCCAATTCGACGAACTAAGTTTTCAAACCGCTCTTTTGGGAGGGCTTTAGTAAATAGATCGGCGAGCTGGTAATCTGTCTTCACGAAAAACAATTCAACAGTACCCTCTTCAACGTGCTCTTTTATGAAGTGATAGCGGACTCTAATATGCTTGGTCTTCGAGTGTTGCACTGGGTTGCACGAGATGGCTATGGCACTTTTTGAATCGCAATACAAAGGTATGCGGTTGAAAGAGAAACCATAATCTGTGAGTTGTGTTCTCATCCAAAGGACTTGAGCACAACACGCAGATAGAGACACATACTCGGCCTCTGCTGTTGATAAAGCAGTGCAGTCTTGTTTTCTTGACGACCAGCCTACTAGCTTTTCTCCCAGAAATTGCGCTCCGCCTGATGTACTTTTCGCTGTAACTTGACATCCAGCATGATCGGCATCTGAAAAGGCAATTAGTGTAAACTCCGAATCCTTCGGATACCAAAGACCCATGTTAATGGTTCTTCGAAGGTATCGAAAGATCCGTTTAACCTCTTGGAGGTGAAGTTCGGTAGGCCTTGCCTGAAACCGTGCAAGTAAGCAAACAGCAAAATGAATATCTGGTCGGCTTGCAGTTAAGTACATGAGAGAACCATTCATGCTCCGATATTTCTTCGGATCCATGGGTTTCCCATATAGGTCAGCGCCAACTTTTGGTGAAGTGACCATTGGAGTACCAACAGAGTCACAATTGTCCATTCCATGTTTTTTCAAAATCTCAATTGTGTATTTAGCCTGATTAAGAAAAATTCCACGTAGGGATTGATGAATTTGTAAGCCTAAAAAGAATTTTAATTCACCCATCATGGACATTTCGAATTTGCTTTTCATGAGATTTTCAAAATGTTTTGAATGTGTCGGATTAGTGGACCCAAATATGATGTCATCCACATAAATCTGAACAATCAAAATGTCATTTTTGTATGTTCTTGTAAACAAGGTTGGATCAATTGTTCCTTTGGTGAAATTATTTGACAACAAGAAAGATGATAACTCGTCATACCACGCCCGTGGGGCTTGTTTCAAACCATAGATTGCCTTCTTTAGCTTGTAGACGTATTCCGGATGATCTTTGTCAACGAAACCGTCTGGTTGACTCACGTACACTTCTTCCTTCAGAGTTCCATTCAAGAACGCTGTCTTGATGTCCATCTGATAAACCGTGATGTTCTTGTGAGCGGCATAAGCTAAGAAAATCCTGACTGCTTCAAGCCTTGCAACTGGTGCGAATGACTCTTCAAAATCTATTCCTTCTTCTTGTCTGTATCCCTTTGCCACCAGACGAGCTTTGTTGCGAATCACAGTCATTTCTTCATCCTTTTTGTTTTTCCATAACCATTTAAGATCAATGACTAGTTTGTCAATTGGTCTTGGAACTAAATCCCAGGTGTCATGGATTTGAAATTGAAGAAGTTCTTCCTGCATCGCTTCAATCCAGGCATTATCTGCCATTGCTTCCCGAATGTTCTTAGGTTCTATGAGACTGACTGAGCAGACATAGATGCACATGTCGCAATCGGTATGAAGTTATTTTCTCATTTGAATTGGTCTTGAGGGTTCACCAATAACCTGTTCAATCGGATGGTCTTTTGTCCACTGTAATGTTGAGGGGTACCTTGGACTGAACGATTGCGTGTTAGACGGTTCATGTAATCTGGAAGATGATTCACCAGATTCCGTTCCAAACGGGTTTTCAAAGACTTCTTCGTCTAACACAGCATTATTTTGTTCTTGCTCATCAATTCTTGGTAGAACAATTTCAATGAATGGAGTTGCTGGAGTAAATGTAGATGATGTTGATGTTGAGGGAGTTGGTGCGCCGGCTTCGAATGTTGTTGATGCATCTGGATTTGGTGGTGGTGGTGGTGGTTGTTGATGTTGAGTGGGTGCAGCGGAATGTTGGTTAGATGCATTTTTCGAAGCACCACCATAGTATTCATCGTACATGAACTCAAAGAAATTATCCAGTTCTTGAGTTGTGGGTTGTTCGACATGAATTGATTGAGCTCCTTGAGGTGCGAGTCCTGAACTGATATGTCCAGAAGTCATTGGGTTAAGCGCGGGTTCTAGAGTGAGTCTCTCAGAAGCCATCTGTGAAATTTCATCAAACTTCACATTCATCGTCTCCATTATCTTTTTCGTTCTCCTATTATACACCCTGAATGCCCTCGAGTTTTCAGAATAACCAATGAAGATTCCAATATCATCCTTAGCCTTCAACTTTCCCAGATCTTCCCTGTCATTTGTTGGATAGCATAAAGCGCCAAATACATGAAGATAAGAAATATCCGGTTTTCGGTTGTTGATTAGTTCATATGGGGTTTTATTGAATCTTGGATGAATTAGGGATCGGTTTTGAGTAAAACAAGCAGTAGAAACAGCATCAGCCCATAAGAATAACGGAGCACAGGAATAGATCAGCATAGTGCGAGCAGCTTCTACAAGGGTTCTATTCCTTCTTTCAACTACTCCATTCTGCTGTGGAGTTCTAACAGCGGATGTCTGGTGAGTAATACCAGTTTCTTCAAAGAATGTTCTTAACTCCTGATTGTCAAATTCCGTGCCATTATCCGTTCTGACTATCCTAACTGGAGCTTGAAGTAGAACTTGAATCCGCTTCAGAAAGGTGATGATGGTGCTTGGTGCTTCGTCCTTTGATCTCAAAAACTTTACCCATGTATATCTTGAATAGTCGTCAACAATTACAAGAATATACTTCTTCCCATTAATGCTTTGAACTCTCATTGGGCCACATAAGTCCATGTGCAGCAAATGCAACCTATCAACCGAACTAGGTACGGGTTTAGGTTTATATGATGCCCTTTTGCTCTTGCCTTGCTCACATGATGGACATAGGTGTTCTTTGGTGTATTTAAATTTCGGAAGCCCGGAGACGATGTTGTCTTTGGCAAGCTTGTTGATCTTGTCAAAGTTCAGATGGGACAGACGTCTATGCCACAACCAGGATTTTGTTTCGCCTGCCCTGGTCATGAGACAAATAGGAGATGAAGAGGCCATTTGGTTTATGTCAATAGCATAGAGATTGGTGCCACGATTCCCAATTAAGAGATCATTCCCCACCAAATTCCTGACAAAACAAGTGTTTCTCCTAAAAGCAACCTCTAAATCAGCATCACAAAACTGTCCGACTGAGAACAGATTGTGTCCCAACCCTTCGACATAGTAAACCCGAGTGATCAAGTAATTCCCAAACTGAAGATCACCATAACCCAGAATAGCTGCAACATGATCATTCCCAAAACGTACAGTCCCCATGAACTGCCACACAAAATTGATCAGCAGCTTCAGATTCCCGGTCATGTGCTTGGAGCAACCCGAGTCGACGATCCAAAGACAAATTTCAATGACCTGCAAAGAACAGAGGATTTTGTATATGGAAACCGTTTAACATTTGGTTCCAGTGGGTTAGATGAAACAAGTGAATTACACTTAGAACTGGTTTCCTTAGATGCATTGGGAACTATTTCTAATGTGCCATTCTTCAGTGTAAACATTCTACCCGTTGGTTTCCATGCACAAAACTTAGAGTGATCCTTAGGCAATAGGCTGCTAGTGGTATTCCTAGCTTTTGCAATAAGTCTTCGAATATATCTAGACTTAGCCTTAGTTACTAAAGGATTCTTTTTCTGTTCAGGCATATCATTCTTTTTCTCATCATTAGAAACATTATCATCACAAGCATTTACAGACAAAGTTTTCTTTTGCATTAAACAATCAGAATCATTAAATGCATTAGAAACAGGAGTCTTATCATTACAACTAGATGATACATGTTTCTTCTTGGAAAGCGGTAAATTCCTAGGGTGTTCTTCTACTTTCTTGCATGCACTCTCAGAAACAGGCGAGACACTAGGTTTCTTGTTATTGCGCCTAGACTGTCTTTTGCTCCTAGAGTTGCTTTCTATTCCTGTAGAAGGTAAGGCACACTCATTAGAATTTTTGTTGTTGTCCTTAGATGTTGTAGTAGCATTCCTAGACTCATTTGGAGTATCTTTCTTACTTTTGTCTATCGCCCTATATGTTTTAGATGTAGAGGCAGACGCAGTAGTGGGACTAATCCTATAAAGGCCAGGTGCTATAACATTCGATGTTTCGACAACAGCTTTCTCTTTATGTTTTTCATTAGGCAAGGGGGTTAATGGTGCAATACCCGTAGTTTCCTCACCCTTCCCTTTTTGACTTTCGAGTTGAGACTTCAAAAGATTGATTTGATCTTGCATATTTTTGTAAGAGCGCTCATACGACAATTTGTCATACTTGCATTCTTCCTTTTTTGTATCAAGTTGTTTAAAATATGTGCAATTTTGTTTTTCAAGTTTCAAAAGCGCCTTTTCATATTTTTCAACAATTTGAGAAGTCTCAGCTCGAAGTGTTTCATCATCCTCAACAGAATATGTTTGGTAAATAATGGACATGATATCAGTCGATAGAGCTTCGAAGCAGAGAGAGTCATTTTGTTTTTCCAAAACTTTTATGTGTTCCAGGTATTCATTAGCTTCCTTCACTAAGGATTTGTGGTCCTTAACAAATTCTGCTGACTCTTTCAAAAGATTATGTTCCACATTTTGAACAACCGCATAGATAGCACTAATATGTGGATTAAGTTCCCTTTCAAAAATCTTTTTCAGTTCATCCTGAACACCCGGAAACCATTCAAACTTTTTATTGTTAATTTTGGAATCCACAATACGTTGAAGTTTCTCAATTCTCTGCTTAAGATCAACCAAATATAGTCTAGTTGCACTTGTATCATAAGTGTTTTTAGATGCCATTTGTTCGATGTTAGGCAGATGTTTTGAGACAGCTTTTTGTCTTGTGAAAACCACTGGTGTTTGAAAAAACAGAGGTGACTTCTTTTTAACAAGATGAACCCCAGCAAGTTTGTTTGCTTCATTATAGTCAATGGGTTTTATTTCTGGGTTCATTTGTCTCATTCTTTTTCTACTCTCTTCTGAAAGCTCAATCGATTCATCTGAATCATGAACCTCTATAGGATCATGTTTATCATTTAGCACACTACCATCATATAACACATTCTGTACACTCTGAGCTTTCTTGAGATAATAAGGGTTTTCACAACCTATAGCCGTTTTCTTTAATGTGTGTAAAATCGGGTTTTTATCATTTATTAACAAATTAATCGTTTGTGCAGAATGACCCGTTTTTACAAGTAAATCTTCCAACTTTCCAATGGTTTCCTTTTTGTCATCGATCTCTTTAAGAAGATCATTTTCACGTTTTGAAAACCTTTCATTCAACTCCTTCTTTTCTTTTTCAAGATTGGAATAAGTTGATTTTTGTTTTGAAAGCTGGTTGGTTAGTTCAGAAATTTCCTTGTTTAGAGATTTAATTTGGTTATTCAAATTAACATTTAGAGTGTCAAATTTGATTTGTAAACGTTTCTCTCTTAACTCAGAATCTTTTAAGCTAACCTCAAGTTCTGACTCTTTTTTGTTATGAAAATCATAAGCTCTTGCATTCACCTTATATCTCTCAAGCTCAGTGGTCAATTTTTCATTCGCGGCCTTAACATCGCGATTGACTTTTTTGACCTTTTCAATTTCAACACTACAATTTTGCAATAATGATTCAAACATAGCACGTGTTTCCTCATCATTATCAATATGCTGTGACTCGAATTCTTCATTAGAATCCATATCTGGAGTTACCAAATTAGTATTACTACAACTTGGTTCATCCATGTATGTATCATAAATGAGATTAGGAGTCTCAGGATGCTGTTCATTTTGAGGTGACATATCAAACATTTCATTATTGTGACATGTAGCATATGGTTGTACCTCAGAAACCGCATTGGTGTCAAAAGCAGGAGGTGCTTCTGAATCTGTGTCGTACTTTGCCTCCTTGAGATTTGCCATAAAAATGCAGTTTGCATCGATGTCCTCTTGATCTTCTGCATTGTCCATAATAGCCATGAAGTCATTCTCTTCTGCACTCAACTGAAGCCCAGCTGTTTCCTTGTTTGCCAACATTAATGCTTTCTGCAAATACGCTGGATCCCTTTTATTCGGCTTGTCTGGACAGTTCCTAGCCATGTGACCAATACCCTGACAGTTGAAGCACTTCATCACATTACCCTGATTTCTATTCCCAGCTCCCTGAGCAACATTTCCAAACTGATTCCCAGCATTCTGTACCCTTTGAATACCAACAGCTGTACCCATCTGATTCCCTGCATACTGACCCAACTGATTACCAACATACTGCCCTGCATTCTGATTACCCATCTGATATCTTGGAGCATATCCCTGCTGATTCCCATATCCCCCAACCATCTGACCTTGCTGTCCCATGTTGAAACTCGGCTGTGCAATCTGCTTGTTGCGAGTGTTCGATGAGATTCGTTGATTGTTGTTGGTAGGTGTGGAGTAGCGTCCTTGGAATGCTTTTGTTAGGTAAGCAAATGCTTGAGTCAAAGCAGCAGTTGACTCATCCTGATCGTCTTGATCTGGGTGTTGTGAGTATTGTTGTTGTGGGATTACATGTTGTTGTTGTGGGTAGAATGGTGATTGTGGAATATATTGTTGTTGCATGACTTGCTGAGTAGATGATGATGATGATGGTTGTGCACATACTGTTGCAGGTGTAGGTGATTGGACTATGAGTGCAAGAGGATCTTGTTGTTTTGCTTGTTTCTCTTTTCTGACTTCATTTGCCTCTGTTTGGTTTTGTTTGAGAAAGTCATAGAGTTGATCGTAGTTCACATCATGAAGATTCTTAGTTTGGTTGACAATAGTAACATATCGTCCCCATTCTTCTGGAAGGTTGTTGATGAACTTGATGTTTTGAACAATTTGTTTAGGTGCCAAATTGTTTCTGATCAACTCATTCATTAGAGTACAAAACCGTGTGTAGAAAGATTCAATTTGTTCAGCTGGTGTGGCAGTGAACTTCTCCCATTCAGTCAGAAGCTTGTTTTCCATTTCTTGAATGCCAATTTCAGTACCATGACAAAGACGTCTAACTCGATCCCACATTTCTTTGGCAGTTTCACAGCTATCTACAGCACAGAATATTTCTTGTGGTAGACCAAGTTGAATTAGATGCATTGCTAGGTGATCAGCTTCAATTTGTTTCCAATCTGCTTCAGTGTAATCTGATTCCTCTTGGATTTTATACGTTGGTGCGACGGGAGGTGTTGCAGTAGGATTTCCAGCTGTTTCTTCAATCTCACAAGGCTGGAATGGACCTTTTTTGACTGAGTTAACCAAGAGTATACCTTGTCCATTAGGTTTGGATCTCATATATCGAAGCATACGACTCGTCCATGGAAGGTAACCACCTTTTTCTAACATTGGAGGTCGGTTTTCTGAACCTGCGGCATGAATGTCTTGTTGAGTCGTCATTGTTGATGTTTGTATGGTTAAGACGGTATTGGATCGGTTAAAGAAATGATAGGTTACGGTTTCCAAACTTGATGAAGTCCAAGTTCGATCAAAAAAGAAGTTCGGTTAAGAAATTAGATCAAACCTGAATTTCTGTTAAGAAATTAGATCAAACCTGAATTTCTGTTAAGAAATTAGATCAAACCTGAATTTCTGTTAAAAAATTTGATCAACACTGAATTTCGATCAAAAAGTTCGATCAACACTGAATTTCGATCAAAAAGTTCGATCAACACTGAATTTCGGTCAAAAAGTTCGATCAAACCAGAATTTTGGTTAAAAGTTCTATCAAACCAGAATTTTGGTTAAAAAGTTCTATCAAACCAGAATTTTGGTTAAAAAGTTCTATCAAACCAGAATTTCGGTTAAAAAGTTCTATCAAACCAGAATTTCGGTTAAGAAGTTCTACTAAACCAGAATTTCGGTTAAGAAGTTCTACTAAACCAGAATTTTGGTTAAGAAGTTCTACTAAACCAGAATTTCGGTTAAATTCATCTAACTCGATGAAACAACCAGTAAATCGATTCAGTGGAAGAAACTCGACTAGAAACTCGATCAAACAATAGAACCTCGACTGAAGAACAGTACCGAATCCTAATCCTAAATCTTTAACCTTTTGCTCTTGATACCACTTGTAACACTAAAACACTACCTTCTTCTTCACACAAACACAACCATGATGATGCTCACAAACATATACATTAAGAACAAGAGATGTGGTGGATCATATGATGATTTCAAGTCAAATGTTTATTAATCTTTGGAAGATAAACAAACCGAGACTTTTGTGGTACTTTAGACACACACACACACTCTTCTTTGTTATGTTTGAAAAATGAGACACACACCCTTATCCAGAGTGTGTGTGTGTGTGGTAAATATAATACACAGCCAATCCAAAGTGGGCCTTTGGATGGGCTTTAAATGGACCTTGTGTGGGCTTTGTATTTGCACTACACTTATACACTTTGCACTTCTAACACTAATGCTACAAGCCCACTCTACTTAGTACATATTACACTTGACACAAAAGTTTTACATAAAACAATGACCATCACTTTTGCAATTAACTAATTTAATTGCTAACAGAATATTTTATCATGCATGTAATGGTGACGAAGCTTATATTTACTGAAAGTTAGACTCCATTTTGAAATTGCTACCTTTTATCCTCTTTAGATCATATTTAGTGGTTTTGAAAATTGAACATTTAAGTTCCTTAAAAGACCTTGACATGTTAGAGAAGTGAAATCTACTTTCTTCTTTTTACATACGTCATTTTACACAAACTATAAAACAATATAATGAACAACATTACGTTGCACATATAGTGACGCCTTAAAAAAATAAAAAATAATAAAAATAATAAAAATTATAAAAAAAAATGACGTAGATATCTTTTCTCAAACATGCAAACCAGCTCAAATAAGACGTTGAACAAGTTTAATGGTGATGCAGTGAATATATCTGACCAAACGTAAGCCATGACATGTTTTTTACGTGACATGTTATTAAATTAACCACTCAAAGCCACTTGGCACAAGAATTCTGCCAGTAAATGATACTCACTCGTACACACCTAAATCTTCCTTAACTTTCAATCGGGCTCACATAAATAACCAGTCCACAAACAATACAACCCCATTATCATATTCCAGAAACAATTCTGGCCCAAGCAAAATGTATCTAATGTTTTCTTTAAATAGATCGGATCTCACAACATTCGATCTTTGTTATTTGTTTAATAGAGTCAATTCCCACTTTGCGCTTATTTTTTAAAACTTGGACAAGACTATGCTTGTTTATAGAGTTGTTTTTTAAAACTTAAACAAAACTATGCTTGTTTATATATATTGTTCTAATTTTATGCTTTTCATTTAAATAAAAAAATTCCTTCCAAATATTATCTCTCGTTCTCTTCTCATAGTAAAAATGCATAAAGCTACAACTTTCTTTTTCATAAACGCATGATAAAACACATAATTAATCATGACGAGTGATACCACTGTTAGAGTTTACAGTTTTTATTAAATGTTTTAATAGTTATATTAACATATTGATAATCAAATATATTAATTAGAGTAAGCGGAAGCATGTAAAACTCATATAAGGATCATACGATTTATGCGATTGAACATTGATAACATTAAATGTGTACTATAATTACCTATTATTTATCTCACGAATATTGCTCATTTACTACTTGTTTATATCTGAATTGATCTTTAATTGTTTACTTTGGTCATTTTCAGTATTTATGGAGCAATTTCGGTAATGACACGGAAAATAACGGGATTTGGAGCATAAATGAAGAATCTGTATGCAAAGAGCATACAGCGTCTCCACTACTGGAGATACGTCATATCATCACCTGGAAGAATTCACAAAGTATTGGTGAAATGGAAGACATACGGCGTATTTAACTCTGGCAATACGACGTATCTGAAGCTCTTCAGTCAAAGCCTAAGTCACCGTTGAAGTAATACGGCGTATGAAACTCTAGCCATACGCCGTATTGAAGATCTTATCCCGAGTCCAAAATGTCAAGATTCAAACGGGATACGACGTATCAGTATTCAACAATACGCCGTATTTAATGATACGTACGTATATTCAACAATAGAGTATTTGTGTGTAGCCCCATAGACGCACATATACTTAACCATATGTTTTCAACATATTTTAACACTTAGAAGAATAGAAAGAGCCATATGCATATCATCGGTTTTGTTTGCGACACGTTAGAAGTAATTTAATGTCAAAACTTAAGAACTTGACATTAAAAAGATTATGTTGGGCAATTGGTATTTGGTAGCACCACTCAACAAATAAAGTTCTTTAGATATAAGAGAGAGATACAAACAATCAACCAAAATGCTTGGCGATATCTATAGGAAATTGATAAAAGAAAATGGTGTATTGCATTTGATGAGAATTGTCGATGGGGTTCTCTGACAACAAATATATCTGAGAGCTTTAACAATGTGTTGCGATGTGCTAGATAATTGCCCATTAGAGCATGTATCGATCTAACATTCAAGAAAACCGTTAAATTGTTCACAAATCACGGTATGAGACGTGAAAACGTGAAAAGAGGATCCAAAATGAGATGGATCAACATTATCGCGATGAACCAAAGAAGTGTCGAACATGCCGCCAAAGTGGACATGACAGAAGGAATTGTTCAACAAGCTGGAGACCTCGCATGTAATTTCTTTCCTAATGAATGTAACGATTTACTGTTTTATTATAATATTAGTTTTATGTGTTGTGTTTTAAAAAATCAAAGTGCATTAATATTTGAGTAAAAAAGAAAATAAATGTATTAATACAAATAATGTCTAAAAACGTTATTTATATATTTAGTATTCTCTACGTTTTGATACTAACAAAACATAAAAACATTCTACGTAAAAGTTAAAGTAAATAAAGTCTTTCGTCGTAAAACTTTATATCGACATCAAATCACTAAAGGTAAGAATAATGAACATCAAACTTTGTGAATGATCAAAGAAATATTTTATAAAAATGTGACATAAATATTTTACACAAAATTAATTAGACAAATTATTTTTTAATTATTATAAAATGTTTTATTCAAATAAATATATTTGAATTTCAAAATATGGATTTCCCCTCAAGAAAACAACTACTTTCATCAGATTTTAACTTCCTCGCTAAAAGACAAAAATGAAAGCATGCACGGTACCAATAATTATGGACGACGCACTTAAATATTTAAGGGTACCGTGCATAATTAAAGGTACCGTCCAGCCGTTAGACGTCCAGATTTTTTATCCTATAAATAGTGGATCATTACCCACGTTTTACTCACCTATTTGCAGTGAATTTTTCTGTCATTCTTTCCACACACACTAGTTACATTTCTTTGATCATAAACTTGTTTGATTTCATTCTAAAGTGATCCAAACATTGTTTCATTCCAAGTGCAAGAGAAGAACAATTACATTTATCAAGATAACAAGTGTCTTAGTATAGTTAGTGCATTAGTAACATTGGTTACTTCCTTGTTATATTTTAGCATACATCAAGTCCATCATCTTTAATCTTGTGTAGTTGCGTTTCGGGTAGATCGAGTTAATTGTTTGGATTTTGTATATTGTGTAGATTGTGCGGTGATCGGTTAGATCGGGTAGATCGTATGTTAATTGTATAGTTTGAGTGAGGATCGGCTAGATCGTATTGAGATTGGTTCTAGCTAAATTAGAACTCGACATTTAGCTTAGTGTCAAATTTTTGTATAAGCAACGTGTACAATTTTCTCCACCTGAAGGGAGCTTGTTGACATAGTGAAGTGAATTCTCGAGGTGGGTACTCGAGGAGTGGAGTAGGGCGAAGAGGAGCTTCGTTATCGAACCACTATAAACATGGTGTCATATTGTTGGGTCTGAAATCGACCCAAATTGTCTCTGACAAATACTTAAACATAAAAATAGCCTAATACACCCTCTAAAGGTCAGTAAGCATAAAAGTCTCTGATAAAGATCAGAGAGAATGTCACTTCATAACTATCATATGAACCTGATAGTTATCAGAAGTGAAGTACTCTCTGATAGTTATAAGAGAACATGTTGTAACACCCCCAAAATATCGCAGCGGAAGGTTCTGTCACTAGGGTGCTACTTCATAATACAAAGTACAAGTTATAGAAAACGATCTCTAAATGAGACGTTTTGAAAAGTTGCCATTCAATAAATGAAATCAGAGTTACAAACATGAATTCCAAAGTGTTTTTACAGCGTATCGAATGGTAATGATAAAAGTATAGTCTTCAAAACATGTCGTGCGACTCTATGCTCCAAGCCAATGATAATTCCTTAAGATCCTGAGATAAACATGCTAAAGTGTCAACACAATGGTTGGTGAGTTCATAGAGTTTGTTTAACATGTAAATCCTTTAAAGAATGTTCACACATCAAAGGTAATGTGAATCCACTCAGTTGTAAATCTCGCCCATACAAAACTTGCAACCTGTGCGTTCACAACCCATTGCTAAAATAGTATGAGTATGACATGTGTGTATACGATATATGTAAGTACTTAATGCAAAATGTATCAGTCAACTGAACCTCACGACTTGCTTTCATATGATTACACCCTATGATAGATTATATTCACCCAAGGTCAAGAATAGACACAAGGGCGGGGGCATCTTCCCAAATAATACTTCGTCACCCAAGGTCATGAATCTGGGACACAAGGGTAGGGGCATTTTCCCATGAGTACTATCAATACCTCTTCATGACTCTAATCAAGAGTTAAAAAGTTGCTAAAGAATAATGCAATAAAAAATAATGTATTCATGTACTCACACAAGTAGATATGTAAATGTAAATCACGTATTCATGTAAGTAGTGATGTAAATGTAAGTCATGTATTTTGATAAATGAGTAAAATATGTAAAGGAAACGAGCATGTATCTCCCCCAAAGAGTTAAAACAGTATTAAAAGAGTTGGGGCTATGAAACTCATCTTGAACTAATGATATCACAACGTATAACGGGATTGATGGATTAAGCCAGGAAGTCTCTACGCGTAACCTAGAATATGATGTTATGTCTTAGGTTTGGAACAATGTCTAAGAAAACACAGACGATCCTATATATGTCATTTATATTGATCATGATGTAGTACTTGGTATGATGTGATATTACTTTCAAAATCTCATGGTCTATCGATGGAGTAGATCCAAATTGTTTTGTTTTGTTAAGACTAAAACTTTAGTTAATAATTTCGGTTTAGAAAGTCTTGAGGTCTTGGCTATCATGTCTTTGAGATCTCAACCTCGACCTTAGCCGAGTTTGTGATCTCAATCCTAGGCCTTTAGGCCATTTGGCTTTCCTTAGCCGTGACGAAAAAGTAAAGTAATTTAGATATAAAAGGGGCTGTGAAGATTTTGAGAAAAATATCATTCGTTATGTGTTTCCAGGACCCGTGCCCTTGTGTTTTTGAAGAAAACGTCGTTTCGGACAACTTTCGTGTTTTAACTTTTTGATGAAACGGACCGGAAGGGCCTCGTTCAACACGGACAGCTGCTTGACAGCTTGTAAATGGTAGTTTTGGCGTTTTGGTCTCGCTAACTTCTTTTGGCCGTATCTTTTGACTCGTATACTTGTTTTCGGCGATTCCAATTGCTATGTTTTTCTTGTGAAGTCCTCTTTTACAGTAGGTAATTGTCCAATATCATGTTTATAATATTTTGGTCGTTTTTCCTAACATAAGTTACTAGCTTTCTTGTTCACCTATTTTAAGTTAACATATAGTTCTCATAACTTGTTTTAAAGGTTTTTGTACATCATGAACATAACATAAAGACCATATATAGCATAAATGAAGTATAAGAAGCATGTAAATGATGTTGAGCAAGAGAGTGTGTTAGGGTTTCTTACAACTTTTGGTTTTCTAAAAAAAGGAAATCAAGGATCTAAGAACAAGAATTAGAACAATTCTTCCCTTGGAATCCTTCAAAAACCCGAAACTAAAATAAGATTATAACGACGCCTTTTTGGAAACCCGAAGTGATTTGAAGATAATAACAAAGTCTTTTTGGAGACTTGAAGTTATTTGAAGATTATAACGCCTCTTTCTTGAAAACTTGAAGAAAACAAGATCAAAACCTAGTTTCTTCTCAAGAACACAAGAGTTTTCTTACAACATCTAATAGAATTGCCATTAGGGTTTAGGACTTTAGGTTTATAAGAAAGGAGGGTACAATTTTTCTATGTGTTTTAGGTTAGTATTTATAGGCTAGAGAATTTCATTAACTATATATCGGGTTAAAAACTAACCATGGTTAAGTTGTATACTTGTAAAGATCTAAGGAATGTGCAACCACTGGTAAACTTTCACTTTGTAATAAACTATTACATATTCTATGTAAAGAATAGTTATCTTTTTTTCTACGTATAATTTTTTTTTAATCTTCTCATAACTACTATCTAATTTGACGTAACTCACATCCTCGATAAACGTGCTCTCACGCGGACCGACATCAACTTACCTAATGTTTACTTCACATAAACATTTCCATATGTCAAGTACAAAACTTTACGATATTCCATTTGCCACTTTACGTTAATTTATTAACGTACGACTAATAAACGTTCAAACTAAACATTTCTTATCTATTAGAGTTTCTACGAAACCCAAAACCATTATAACAATGAATATGAGTAACTAAACCCTAAAACACTAAAGTACAACTCATTCAAGCTAAGGTACAAGCTCCTAAAGCCCAGAAACCCTAAATTCACTTTAACTCCCGATACAAACCCTAAACTCACAAAACTGTGATTTTATGTAATAAAGTCATAAACACTAATATATATATGTTTTCTACAAATTATAAGTGTACAAGTCTTTCAAGCCAATGCACAAGCCATTAATGCATGAAAACTAAGTACTTATATAAATCTCATTATAAACCTCAATGTACTTATTTTAAAGCACACAATACAAGTCTTTTATGCACCAAACTTAAAAATAGATTTCTTAAGCATACTAAATTTAGGTACAAGTCCCTAAACCTAAGGTACAAGTATTCAATGCATAAAAACTTAAAACTACATTTAATTATCTTTAAACCTAATTAAACCAACATATAATTAATTTAACTTAAGCAAACCCTAAAAATATATTTTCTATATTTCTTAAACTATAGTACAACCCTACCAAGCCTATGGTACAACCCTTTAAAGCACAATTCCATTTCCTTTTGTTATCTTATTAATTTGACACTAAAATTAAACTTACAAGCCCTAGATTATTTTGTGAAGGATTATACAAACACTTGGGATGTTAATCTTAATAATGTGTTTGGGATATTTAGGAATGAATGTGATGTAGTACGCGGAATTTACTATAACACACTTAAAGAAACAAAGATGGTAAACATGCAAACGTGAGTTATAATGAACAATGAACACAACTTGAATAACACAAAACGATTCAATATTATTTATGAAATAATACGGATGATCTAAACTATCACCAGGATTACAAAAGTAACCTTGAATCTTTGGTTTGTTTAAGGATTTGTGAATCAGTAACTAAGTTACTAGAGAGGTTGTAGTGTTTTGGATATTTCAAAGTTGTTAGTTGAAAAGATGTTTTTTTAAGGTGGTGACTAAAGGATCCTTTTATAGGATAAGGACCCCTTATTACAAGTTTTCAAGTTGTGTATTATAATAAGATACTTGGACTTTTCTAACCTACTAATTACAACTTTCAATGTAAACTACTCAGTATTATCTTCTGCACAACATAGAAGACTGAACTACTTCTACTTAACGTGTTACATTGTACAAAGACTAATAATACAATTAAATATCTGCAAATAAATATCTATCAACTTGACCTTCAACTTGGCAGGACGTTCTTTAACTAGCAGTACCTTCTCACCCAGAAGGTACTGTTAGTTTATCTTCAACTTCTTCAAAATCAACTAGCAGGCTCAATATTTCTTCTGGCAGGCTCTTTGACTTGAACATTTTATTCCCAACAATCCTCCCCTAAACTTGTTATTCCCTTTAAAATACACAAGTTTCTTATGAATAAAATCCATACCTTGAGGATCTGGGGGAACTCTTCCAAAAACTTTACTCTCTATTCTTCCTTTTTCTTTCACATTGTTCAAAAATGTTCATCAACAAACTTTGAACAACTTCTGACTTTTCTTCATCTTTATCACACCTTAACCTCTTGGAAATCATGGTTGTAAGAACTTCATAGCTCAGAGGATACTCTTTTTCAGCCAACATAAAGAGCTCAATCCCACTTTGTGTAAAAAGATGATGCACACTGCTAAGACTTAGGAATTCCCATGTGGTGGTAGGATCATGATATGGAAACTTCCAATGAACATCCTGTGGATCAGGATCATACATCCTATTGAACTCTACCCAAAGTTCTTGTTCCTTAACATCAGTCTTATGCTTAGTGTTTAGCCTGATTTGAACTAGATTCCACAGCTCTTCTAAATCAGCTCTATCACATGCCCTTATCAGATTTTCAAAATTTTTGAAAATGGCAGTCTGATTCCCAACCCTGGTTATCTTCCATGCCTTTCCTGATCTATCATGGTGAATCTCCCAATCAATAATAGGGTGTCTAGACCTAATTGGATCAGCATGTATAATTGTTGGTAAAGCAATTATCATTTTACTTACTTGCTCTGGATCCAATTCTGCTTCTTGTTTCTTTTGATCACCATTCTTTGTCTTTGAAGGTTTAGCATCAGATGGGATCTTGAAGTAAACTGTCTTGTAGGCATTAAGATAAAGGAAGTTGATTTCATCATGAGATTTCTTCTTCAGTTGAGATTCAGTCCAGTTAGCTTGACTTCTTAGAAACTTCTTCATGAAGTCCACTTGATCCTTCTTGGATGAGCCCACCTTAAAACCTCTTTTCTGACTTTCATGAATCTTTTGAAAAATATTATCCAGAGCAGCTTCTTTATATTTGTTGTTGATAAAAGTTTCAAGCTGTGCTGTTTTCTCTTCAGTGTTAAGATTCTTGTCATCAATAATTATGGAAGCTTGACCTCTCACAATTGGATCATTGGCAATAATCCATTGCATCTGTGCATCAAATGTTTCCTGAGCAGCTTGAGTGTCAAGAAGAGTTTGAGCAGCATCCTTTTGTTCTTGCATTTCTGCAAGCAGTCTTGAAGCTTCTAAAGCTTTTTGCATTTCATCTTCATGAAGCTTTTTGGAGACTTCCTCATCTAAAGCCATCTGCACTTGCTCTCTTTTCTTCAACCTTTTGGGCTTAGGTTCATCTTCAACCATAATTTGCTTGCCCTTATCTTTTGGAGTTGGTTCTTGACTTGGAGCAGCAGATTGCTCATCAGCAATAAATAACCTCCCTTGAACAAACAAACCCCCTTGAGGCTGTGATTCCCTCTTTCTTTTGTAAACATTGTCAGAAGAACCTCTATAATCCATAGCCAATAGCCTCTCAATCCTAGCAGGCTCTTTTGCACTAGCAGGCTCTTTCTCTGCACCAACAGGCTCTTCATCATATACTTGAGTTCCTTCATGAAATTGAAATTGAGCCTCCTCTTCACCTTCTGAACTACCCATCCTCCCCTTTTTGGAAGAGAGACCCAAACTTTCTGCATCAGAACTTGAAGAACTAGATAAAACCAACTTTGAAGATCTTTTACCCTTCAGCATCTTCACTTCATTCTCCAATTTCTTAACCTTCTTAACTAGCTTGGTGTTGATCTTAGAAAATTTTGTGTTCTGACTTTGAAGAGAATTTTCCAAGAGCTGCACTTTCTCCTTTAGTTCCTTCAAAGTCTGAGAATCCAGACTTTGATGTTGAGGTGATTAGGATGGTGATGCATGATATGATGGTGATGGTGTTGTTACAGGTGGTATTGGTGATGGAGTTGGTGATGGATGATGAGATGATGATATGTAACCAGGTGAAGAACTTGATGATGGTGATTCAGATGATGGGGATGGTTCTTTAGCATGTTGTGGTAACATTTCCTCAAAAAGTGGTATTTCTTCCCCATTGAAACCAATTTTCATGTTTGAAAACACCTTGTGTGAAAGTTTTGGTGTTTCATAAAGAGAGTGTGGGGGAAGTAACAAAAGTTTTGATTTTGTGATGATGCATTGAATAAATCTGGGATACATCAAAAACTTTGTTTGGCTATCCACATTTTTAACCAATCCTTCAAAAATATGTTTTGAAAAGTTGAATGTTCTGTTTGTTGCCAAGCAAATGAGAGCTGTAGCCATGTTTCCACTAAACTGCTCCCATGAGGTTTTCTTTTGGCTTAAACAATGAAGGATTGTATGGATAAAAAATCTCCATTGTGGGGTAAAATGCTTTTTAAGAAAAGTGAGTTTAGTAGAATCAACGTTATACCCCATTCTTTCCAAATTTTCAAAAATTTCAGTATCAGGCAATTGACTAATACCATCTGAATCATCCAAATGAAGATGTCTTCTAATGGATGACTCAGTAAGAGTCAAGGTTTTGCCATCCACTTTGGCTTTTAACTTCTGGTCCCCATTTTCAAGAGTTTCAACTTTAGCCGTTTTCCAAAATTGTACAATTTGTGATTCATAAATAGTGGGATTTACAAGTAAAGCAAACCTGATGTAAGAATCATTTAGAAAGTCCACTATTTGATGAAAAGATTCATTATCCTCAGACTTTTCCAAAAATGCTAACTGGTTGTGACGTTTAACAAAAGTTAGATTAGCCATGGTGAAGGTTAAGGAAAAATTTGATTAGGATGGTGGGATTTGATTGTGGTACTGGTAGAAGATGAAAGGTGAGTGTTAATTGTGATAAGGACTGATGAAAGATATTATGAGAGATTTACTTTTAACCGACAATAAGAAAATTTATAATAAGTAAATGAAAAGGCGGTTAAAAAGATCTTTTATATGAGAAATATAATATAATATAACATTAGAAATTTACAGAATTAACCCAACGGCTAATTTTAACTACAATGCCTAACGGCTATAATTTTTACTGACAGGCTCAACGGTTATCTAGCAGTACCATTTTACTCTACCAGTACCAAAATTTGAACTACCAGTACCTTTGAAAGAAAATTTTACTTGGCAGTCTCTTTGAAATTTTAGCAAAAATCCCTTATAGTTTTTAGCAAACTATCAGCTATCAACGGATTTGATGTGTCTTTACCAAAAGCCGTTTGCTTATGGACTATTCAACTATTTACTGTAAAGTATGGTTAGTTAAATACCATATAGTTTTTGGTAAACTATCAACCATCAACGGATTTGATGTGTCTTTACCAAAAGCCGTTTGCTTATGGACTAGCCAGCTCTTAAGTTTGTAAAACTTGGTGAACTGAATACCATTTCCACATTGATCTTAAAGATGGTGCAATTTCCTTGGATGAAGGAATTATAAGAGGCAATGATGTTGTGTATCTTGGATGCTTGGTTCAACAAGTGAAATCATCTATCATCATGCCTTTGCATTGAAACTTTCCTTCGTTTGATCTAGATAGAACTTTCTCCTTTAGGAATGCTTCATCCCTTCTGAAAATATGATCTATTCTTATCATTTTCAACCTCTATGTCATCATCTTGTATGCTCTTGTCTTCTCCTTCCATAACATTGAGTTTTTCTTCATTTTTCTGGGTTATTATTTCCTCCCCTGAGATTGTTACCTCCCCTGAGATATAAATAACTTATATTTCCCCCTTTGTTTGGAAGATTTATTATTTTGTTATCAACCTGAAATTTGTTAGTTGCAAACCAAAAGAACAGAGTGCAAAGCACTTGTTTTATAGCATTGTAAACATTTAAGTATCAAGATGAACAAACAGAGCAAACTTTATACTAGCAGGACCAATTATGAACTGACAGTACCTTTTGACTAACTAGCAGTACCATGTTTAAGAGCCAGTACCTTTTATTTTATGTACAAAAACACATGTTTTTCAAAGATTAATCATTCCAATACCTCCTACTAGGTATTTGAATCTACCTAAATCAAAAGCTTTGGTGAGAAGGTCTGCAAAATTCTTTTCAGAATCAATTTTGACAACTTGTATTAACCTTTTCTCATTGCAATCTCTTATGAAATGGTGTCTGATTTCAATGTGTTTTGTTTTTGAATGTTGAACTGGATTTTTAATGATACATATAGTACTGCTATTGTCAATGTAAATAATGGTGTTAAGAAAATTGTACCCATAGTCAAGCATTTGATTTTGGATCCAAAGCACTTGCCCACAACAACTTGCACCAGCAACATATTCTGCTTCAGTTGTAGAGTTGGCCACCATTGTTTGCTTCTTGCATTGCCATGATATGAGTCTGCAGCCAAGAAATTGATAGCCACCAGTTGTGGATTTTCTGTCTAGGGTTGCACCAGCATAGTCACTATCAGAATAAGCCACCAAGTCAAAAGATGATTCCCTTGGATACCATAGACCCAACCTAGGTTGGCTCTTGAGATATCTAAAGATCCTTTTGACTGCTGTGAGATGAGAAACTTTGGGATGTACTTGAAACCTTGCACATATACATACTGAGAACATGATATCTGGTCTTGATGATGTAAGGTACATCAAGGACCCAATCATTGATCTATAATTGTGCAAATCCACATCTTCACCCTCAGCATCCTTGAGTAACCCCTTTTCTGAATCCATTGGTGTACTTGCAACCTTAGAATCTGCAAACTGAAACTTTCTCAAGATCTCTGCTACATACTTATCTTGGCTGATAAATATGCCTTCATTTGATTGTTTCACTTGGAGACCCAGAAAGAAAGTAAGTTCCCCCATGGAACTCATTTCAAACTTACTATGCATAAGTTTTTCAAACTCTACACATAACTCTTGGTTTGTGGATCCAAAGATAATGTCATCAACATAAATTTGCACCAGCAAGATGTCTTTCTTGGTTCTTTTGATGAACAAAGTTGGATCAATCTTGCCTCTTTGAAATCCATTTTCCAATAAATAGAAAGCCAATGTTTCATACCATGCCCTAGGAGCTTGGTGTAAACCATAAAGAGCCTTGGTAACCCTATACACCTTGTCTGGATACTCTGCATCAATGAAGCCTGGAGGTTGAGAAACATACACTTCTTCTCCAATAGTACCATACAGGAAGGCACTCTTAACATCCATTTGGTAAACAGTGAAGCCTATGAAAGAAGCATAGGCCAAGAATAGCCTAATTGCTTCATGTCTTGCAACTGGAGCAAAAACCTATTCATAATCCACCCCTTCTTCTTGAGTATACCCTTGGGCTACCAATCTTGCTTTGTTTCTTTTCACAATTCCCCTTTCATCTTTCTTATTCCAGAACACCCATTTGGTTTCAATTGCCCAGTGACCTTTGGGCAAATCAACCAGTTTCCAAACCTTCTGAAGCTTGAATTGAAGAAGCTCTTCTTGCATTGCTTCAACCCAACTTGAATCATCTAAGGCTTTGTTAATGTTTTTGGGTTCAGCCTGTGAGAGAAAACATGAAAACAGGCATATGTTGGCAACTTCATGATTCTTTTCTTCATAAATAGATGAGATAAACCCTTCTTGGTCTGAAGTCAAGACTTGAGTTCTTGTTCTAACACCAGAATCAATGCTACCAATCACATTATCAATGGAGTGATCTTTGAGAATTCTTGTGTTGTGTGTTGTAGGAACTTCATAGGTAAGTGGAAGATTGCCAATCCCCACATTTTCTGGTAAAGAATCATTTGATTGAACATTTAATGGTTCAGCAGTACCAACTTGTGAACTGGCAGTACCATCTGGTGAACTAGCAATACCATTTTCATTTGCATTACTTTCTTGATTCTCTTGACCCTGAGTTCCATGATCATCTTCAACACCTTCATTTGTTGTATTTGAAGGTTCTTCATGACTTGAAGATAAATCCAATCCTTTCCAAATTGGCATCCAGATGTAATCTTGATCTTCAGGTGTTTCAACATTGTCTCCAAAACCTGCATTATCATTAGTATTTGTACCTGTAACAGGCACATAATTTATAGATTCTGAAAGCTTATCAATGTCAAACATCCAATCTGGCCCAATGCCTTTAACATTTGGTAGTTTCTCTTGAAACTCTATGTGCAGATTTTCTTCCACTAGCCTAGTGCAACTATTATACACCCTATAGACCTTACTTTGCAAAGAATACCCTATCATGTAGCCTTCATCAGCTTTTCCTTCAAACTTTCCTAGATGATCTTTGGTATTGAGAATAGTGACATGACATCCAAAAGGTCTCATAAGACTTAAAGATGGTGTTCTACCAAAGAAAAGTTCATAAGGAGTCTTTTTATGGGGTTTAATCACAAGAACCCTGTTCTGCACATAACAAGCAGTACCTACTGCTTCAGCCCAAAATGAAATAGGCAACTTAGAGTCTACTAACATTGTTCTAGCAGCCTCTATTAGTGTCCTATTTTTCCTTTCTGCTACTCTATTTTGCTGTGGGGTTCTAGCTACACTAAATTCTCTTTTTATTCCTTTTTCTTTGCAAAATTCATCCATAACCCTATTCTTAAATTCTGTCCCATTGTCACATCTGATTACTTTCACTTTCTTATCAGCTTGGTTTTCTACCTCAGTTATATAAGACTTAAGGATCTCACTAGTTTCATGCTTAGATCTTAAAAAGAAAACCCAAGAAAATTTGCTGTAATCATCAGTAACTACAAGACAATATTTCTTACCATTCAAGCTACTCACATTAGTAGGACCAAAAAGGTCCATATGAAGCATGTATAAAGCTTGAGAAATTAAGTTATGGGTCTTGGGCTTACAAGAAGCTCTATGTTGTTTGTCTTTTTGACAATCAACACAGGTTTGGTCATTTTGAAAAATCTTTTTGGGTAAACCTCTTACCAAATCATATTTTGCAATTGTATTGATTGTTTTAAAGTTTATATGACCAAGCCTTCTATGCCAAAGCATAGATTCATCCAATGAGGCTTTTGCTACTAGACAAGTTAAACTCTCCTTAGGATCAATGTTCTGTAAATCAACACTGTACATATTGTTCCTTTTTGGGATTTTAAGAAGAATCTGACTTTCATCAGGAATTTTAAAATCAGGAGAAAGAACCATACATTCATTGTCAGTAAAGAGAACATTGTTCTTTTTGTCACACATTTGTGAGACACTGAGGAGATTAAACTGAAGCTCTTTCACAAAGTACACATTTTCAAAATCTAATTTACTGGTTTTGATTGTACCTTTACCAGTAATCTTTCCTTTGATTCCTCCCCCAAAGGTAACATACCCTCCATCAAATGATTTGAAGTCTTTGAGGTAAGACATGTTGCCTGTCATGTGCCTTGAACATCCACTATCTACATATCCTTGATCAGCAATATCATTTGAATGTTCCTGCACATTTATAAACATATTAGTTTCCTTGGGGTACCCAAGCCATAACTGACTTGGGTTTGCCTCTTGCATCAATATAATCAAACCTCTTTAGGACTGTTGATGCAACTTTTGATTGGAGTGGTCTCCATATCCAACATGCTGAGGACTTAACAGCATTTTCCCTTTTTTTCCATTTTGTGGTCCTTGGTCTGACAGTACTAATTTTGGCAGTACCATTTGGTCTAGCAGGACCATTTGGTCTAGCAGGACCTTTTGGTTTTGGTCTCCAATCTTGAGTTTTAACCACATATTTCTTTTCAATGGGACTTTTCACAACTCTTGGTGCATGTTTGAAAGTATTTCTTGCACCTTTAGTAGTTTGTTTTGAGTTAACAGGCTTATTTGGTCTAACAGTATGATTAACTTTTGGTGTGTTAGACTTCACAAAACTTTTTCTGGAGTTTGTTCCATTTGTTTTAGACCTTGATGTACTCCCAGAAACCCAATTGTTACAATAAGCATGAGTATGATTAAAACTACCACAGTAATAGCAGGCCTTATTGTACATAACAAAATCATCACCAAGTTGGTGTGACTTAAGATTGTTCCAATTTCTCTGGCTACCTCTAGGTTTGCTATTACACTTAGCACAACATTCAACTGTTTTCAGAATAGTTTTAGCCTTTGTCTTAATCTCTACACTTTTAGGACTGGGTGGTCCTACTTTGTTTTCTTTGTTTGAAACAGTCTCTTTTTCCTCATCATCAGATGTCCAATCTTCTATAATTGGAGCATCTGAGCTCTTATCAGTGAGCACCTTTTTGTTAGAGAGTGAAGCAACACTAGTACTCTCAAAAGGTTCACTTTTCTCTACAGGTTTCTCATTTTCTAGTGGTTTATTGGTGAATTCATGTAAACCTGATTCTGCAAGATCTAAACCTGGGGGACAAGGGATTCCTCTGTAAGGAGGTGGACAAGTCTTGTATCCAATCCCAGATTTGATTTTCTTGTTCATTTGATTTTCAACTATGCTTCTAGTACAGTCAGAAGCAGTTTCTAATGTGGTAACAGTTAGTTGAATATTATCCTTTGCCAATTTCACTTTAGCAAACTCAGTTCTTAACAGGTTTATTTCAGCATCTTTCAAAAATATTTCCCTATTAAGAATGGCTTTTGTGTCAGAAAAAGTGAGTTCATTTTCCCTAAAATGGATTATCTGTTTCTCAAGTTTGGCCATACCACACTTATGATTAACTAGGTCTTGATGCGTTTTTCTTTGTTCTACTTTCAATTCATCATAAAGTTTTATTTAAAGTTTGTAATTCTTCAAAAACTTTACAATTATTAGAACATTTAGTAATTTGTACCTCAGGATTGGAGAAAGCCATTAAAGCCATTTCATCTGAAGTTGACTCCTCTTCACCCATAAAGCTCCAATCAAAACCCAGCCCATCAATAGCTACCATAGCTTTAGGCTCAGTGATTTCCACAGCCTTGCTCTTGTTCTCAAAGCTTCCTTTCTTCTCAAAGCTTCCCATGTTCTTGTTCTCAAAACCTCTTCCCTTATCATCCTGCTTCTTTGGTCTTCTACACTCTCTTGAGTAGTGACCCTTCATGTGGCAGTTGTAGCACTCCACTTTAGACTTGTCATACCCAGCAGGCTCATTACCATTTATGGTAATCTTCTTTCCAGTCCTCATCAGCAATTTCTTAGCCCTTATGCTAAGAAGTGAAAGTTGCCACTTTATGTCCATTTCCTCAAGATCATCATCATTGATCTCTTGAATATCTTCAAAAGTCAATATGGAACCATTGTGTTGTGATGTCAGGAAGGCACAACCAATTGCTTCATCTAGAATTGTTTTGGTACTGCTAGAAGTATTGGCAATACCAAAATTTGTGTTGGCAGTACCTTCTTCACCTCCATCTTTTTCTTCATCTACTATCCTTGAGGTGCTGGGAGGTGACACAAAGGCCATATTTCCTGAGCTTGAACTAGTAGACTTCTTCACTTCATGCTCTACTATCTTGAAGTTGTTGTAAAGATCATTAAGACTCATTTGATCAATATCTGGTTTGTTTTTCCAGACAATGACATGCATGGCCCATTCAGAGGGTAAACTCCTAAGAAATTTGGAGTTTAAGTCTTCTTGAGATATCAACACTTCATGAATGGCTAACTGACTTGAAAGCTTTTGTAGTCTATTGAACATGCTGTCCAAAGACTCATTTGTTTTGGCTGTAAAGTTTTCAAACTGATGTTTGAGGAGAGTTTTCTGAGTTTTCTTGGTGGCATCATTTCCACCAAATCTAGCCACAATAGCTTGAAAAAGGGTTTTAGCACATTTGTACTTGTTGAAGATCAAAAGTTGGTCATTTGGAATAGTCATGAGAAGCATACTCCTGGCCTTAAGATCATTTCTCTTTTGGATTCTTTCTTCTGCGGTTGTTGGTTTCACTTGCATATTTGTTACTATTGCATCGTTCACTGTGGAGGTGGTGATTGTAGGTTTGAATGAGTTTCCTTGTTCAATAATCTCCCAAAGTGCATAGTCTTGCACTTAGAAGTATTGCTCTACCCTCAGTCTCCACATATCAAACTCATTCTGTTTGAGTAATGGAAGTTTTGCAGCCACATTGGTTTGAATGTGTTCAACGTCCATTGTTCTTTTAAATCGTAAATATCAGCCTAGCTCTGATACCACTTGTGAAGGATTATACAAACACTTGGGATGTTAATCTTAATAATGTGTTTGGGATATTTAGGAATGAATGTGATGTAGTACGCGGAATTTACTATAACACACTTAAAGGAACAAAGATGGTAAACATGCAAACGTGAGTTATAATGAACAATGAACACAACTTGAATAACACAAAATGATTCAATATTATTTATGAAATAATACGGATGATCTAAACTATCACCAGGATTACAAAAGTAACCTTGAATCTTTGGTTTGTTTAAGGATTTGTGAATCAGTAACTAAGTTACTAGAGAGGTTGTAGTGTTTTGGATATTTCAAAGTTGTTAGTTGAAAAGATGTTTTTTTAAGGTGGTGACTAAGGGATCCTTTTATAGGATAAGGACCCCTTATTACAAGTTGTCAAGTTGTGTATTATAATAAGATACTTGGACTTTTCTAACCTACTAATTACAACTTTCAATGTAAACTACTCAGTATTATCTTCTGCACAACATATAAGACTGAACTACTTCTACTTAACGTGTTACATTGTACAAAGACTAATAATACAACTAAATATCTGCAAATAAATATCTATCAACTTGACCTTCAACTTGGCAGGACCTTCTTTAACTAGCAGTACCTTCTCACCCAGAAGGTACTGTTAGTTTATCTTCAACTTCTTCAAAATCAACTAGCAGGCTCAATACTTCATCTGGCAGGCTCTTTGACTTGAACATTTTATTCCCAACATATTTTCTACCCAATAAATATCCAAAGTAAACCCTAAACTAAGTTAGTTACTTCACCTAAATATTACGTACAACACACTATAGCCTAAGTACTACCCATTAAAGCCATTCGATCCACATGGTTCATAACCAAATCGATCCTACTAAGAACCAAACTAAATTAATCTAACATTACTGCATGGTAAATTTTACACCACATAGATTTTACAAGGCCAAGAGTTATTACACATCATATTGTCTATAGATATTTACCATGGTAGGTAATTTCTTTAGTTTAGAAGTAAACCACCTCACCACCATCTCCTAACACCACGCCACCCTACCTCCTCCATACATTTGGCTTCCAAGTGGAATGAGACACCTCACCATGTCTCCTTCTCACACAACCTCATGACCTAGACCCTTGAAAACCCTAACTTCCCATTCTCTATATAAATCGACACACACATTCTTCTTTTCACTCACCTCTTATTCGAAATCCACCAAACAACACCACACTCATATACATTCTGATCTTGAGTCCCCAAATAGAAGCTAGGAAGAAGTTTGAAGAAGTCTAGGAAGAAGAGAAACCCTAGTGTTCCCAATTCCAAGTCATTTCGCCAAAAACCCTATTATTCGAATTAGTATACAAGTAAGTAATCTTGTACCTTTTAATTCCTTTTGTAAACTTAGAATGCCCTTAAATAAGTCCCTAAACAAGTTCTAATAGAAAGCTAAGGTCAAAAACAAGTTATGAGAAACTATATGTTAACTTGGGTTAATAAATGTTAAAATAATAGACTTTTTATTAAAATTTCCTACTAAACCGACTACATATAGATTTGGTAGTTTACATATTGTTGTAGACAAAATTAAAACGAAGATATAGCAATTTGAATCACCTAAAACGGGTACACGAGTCAAAAGATACGGCAATTTGAAATTTCATAAAATCTGAATAAAACATTCTGTTACAGAATGTTAAAACACGCAAAACGAGGTATTTCTGGTCCGTTTCATCGAAAAGTTAAAACACGAAAATTGTCCGGAACAACGTTTTATTCAAAAACGCAGGAGCACGAGTCCTAAAAATGTACGACAAGAGCTGGGCATTAGGGCCTGTTTTAAACTCAAAACTATTCTTTTTCTTTTTCTTTTCAAGAAACGCCCCATGAGCCTCTCTTTGTCCATTTATTTTAACTATTAAATGAAGTCAATAAAATCTAAAACTTGGTCAATTAAAAGATCTCACAGCAAAGTATTTAAAGAAATAAAAGCGTCATGTAAACCTGGTCTCGCCCCGTCTCAAATTGATCCTTGTTTGGGGTTGGTCGCAAGTCAAAAACCAACTCATTTCCTTTTTCTTTTTCTTACCGAGAACTGTCCCAAGTGACCAACTTGGGATAATTGTTTCGACCACCAAACAACCCCCATAAAATCTGAAATTTGTTCATCTTAAAGACCTCACAGCTAGGTAATTGAAGGGGAAAAAAAGCGTCGTAAAAACCTTGCCTCGCCTCGTTGTTATTTGAGCTCCTTTTGGGCTTGTCGCTAACTAAAACCAAACGCACCTTATTAAATCACCCAAACCCCCCCTCTTTGAATAATTATTTTAAGCAAACGACAAAGGTTTATAACTTCGAATCTGAACCGTTAGAAAGACCACCTAGCAAAGAATATAAAGAATCAAGAACGTTGTAAAATTATCGCACGGTCTCGCCTATATTTATTTTTCTTTTAGGCGGTTTAGACCAAAAATCAAACGCACCCTTTATAATTTTTATTTTCATTTTTGAAAAGCTATAAGCTAAAATATAATCAAATAAGCCCTTATCAGCTTATTTTCAACTTAATATAACTTATCTTAATAAGTCGTAACAAGTCTCGCCTTTTTCTAAATTAAAAACGCGCTAAAAACGAAATTAGGACTAGGAACGAAACGTATAAAAAGCTTTAGGGGTAAAACATGTCAAATCTGAAAATGAGAGTTTTCTTGGGCCAAAAGTGTAAATATTTCAAAGTAATTAATATAGGGACTGTTTTTGTCAACGATTTGTAGTTGTGGGTATAAATTGTCATTTTTGAAACTATAGGGTAGAAACTGTCATTTCACCAAAGTTGAGGGGTAAAAGTTGCCAAATTATAAAAGTTGAGGGGTAAAAATTGTCATTTTATGAAAGTTTAGGGGTATAAACTGTCAATATATAAAACTATAAGGGTAAAAAGCGTAACATTTTATAATTATTATTAGAAATATATTTCGACTCGATTTATAATAGAAACTAATAAACGAAATATATTTATCTCGATAACAAACAAACGAAAACATAAACATAAAAACATGAAATAAGATAAAATCTTATCATCCACCAACTTTTGAAGAGACTTCATGTTGTTTCATATAAACATTTAACTGTCAACCAAAACGTTACGAAACGAATACTAAAACTCACGTATATTTGAATACGAGTACTAAAACTTGACATACCAACCCAGGTCGCGTGCCGGAGACGTTTATCAACTATATCTAATCTTGTTTTCCACCCAGACTACCAAGGTGAGTTCATAGTCCCACTTTTATACGTTTTCTAAACTTGTGGGGAGATACATGCTACAAACCGAACACAAGTATTTTTCTGTATGCTATCCTGATTGATATTGCCTAAGTTTAACTGTTGCCCCTAAAAGACCCTCAATCATGAACCGTTAATCACTTTCGGGTGAGCGCGAATATAGTGAATAGATCTATTGGAATTGACGTCCCATTTGTGTTAGCCGGATAGGTAACCAAATGCACCTTATATTTGAGATCAATAAAGAGACCGGCAAACTCCTACTCGAGGGCATAATTGCTACATTTAATTATGTAGCAATTTACGTCAATAGTTCATTACTATGATGTCCATCCTGTTAACGTTTTGCGTGTCATGAGACTTAGGGCAATATACTGAACTGCAATATTACTGATTTACTACCTACTTAGCATGTGTTCAACTGATTATAACTTTAAACGCTATGAATTCACTCTACCTTTGTGTTGACTTTTTAGCATGTTTTATCTCAGGTAATTAAAAGCACGACTTGGAACGGAGTGGTAATGGACTTTCTTCTTATAAAAAGAGTGTCGATTTTGTTATCATTCAACAAATAATGTATCTTTTATAACGTATTTCGAAACTTCCCGCTGGGACCTCTATTATGTAACTCTGATTTAATTAAATGAATGATAACAATTTTATCTAAAACGTCTCTTTTCGAGTCGTTTTCTATTTTCATGACTACGATACTTGAAGTAATACCCCAACTTATATTCCGCTGCGTATATCGAAAATGAGGGTGTTACAGAATGAATGGTCAAGATCAAGCCACCAAACTTGATGACTCCTCAAAAATGCCACCCATGGCTAAAATGAGGAGGTTAAGAGTTCTAGTTATTTATCTTGTCTTACAGAGTGAGTTTTGGTCCCGTTAATCTCTAACTGTAAGTCGTTAAGTCACGAAACGTAAAATCGGGTATCTTAAAAATATAAAACTTATAAATATGTTAAATCTTATCAATATACTCTATATTAACATATTAAATGAGTGATAACTTTTATCGGGGTGCTTAAAGTCGTTAAAACCCAGAAACGTGGCTTAATTTGCATAAAACGCGTAAAACGCAAAACCGGAAAATGTAAAAATCCAAAACTTGTGAAAATGTCATAAGATGTGAAAAACATATATTTCTATTGTTTGTAATGTTGTACGGACCTATCCGGATGTCTAAATTTCGTTTAAACCTAAAAGTAAATCTCAGACACGATTTCGTGATTCTTGCAGAAATGACCCGACAAGTGTCAAACTCTTAGGTTATCATGAAAATGGGTTAACTTACGAGAATGTGAAATAAAAATTTCAGGAGTGATTAGTGAAAATGAAAAGTAAAAATGAATAGTAAAAATAATAGTAACCCGAAAATGCGAATTGTTACAAATGTCTCCCTGGTTATTATTTAGAAGGTGTTACTCACTGATAAAAGAAATTGGTGAGTGTTGTAAAAAGTTCAACCAACTGTCTAGCTTCAGGGACGTCAAAGACCATCTAAAGAAAAAACTTCACAAACTGATGCGGTGTCAGGGAGTGATTTACAAGGAGCTACAAACAACACCAGGGTCACTGAGATCCGACAACTGTTTCTCTGACTCTGAAGACTTAATTCAGTTTAAACAACCTCAACCTCTGAAAGCATGGGCTGGAAACTTCTTGGTAAAGATAAGTTATCAAGTTCTTATCGATATACGAGAAAGAAATCATTGGGACTATAAGTTGTCAAATCGGGTAAGCCTAAAACGCTCAAGCTAGCATACTAGGCATGTTCCTATCTATAGCAAGTTGACAAGTTACTATGCACCTATGTGCATCCAATGTTTCCCCCTTTATTTAAACCAAAGGTTGTAACCGAGCTAAGTAGATATTCAAACATAGAAAATAATACAAAGTATTATAGTTAGGATCCTCCTCTCCTAGGAACAACAAAGCAAAGCTAGCTGCCTCTTGTTATTTGATTTTGGAGAGTTAATCTGTCATCAACCGGGGTAGTTTTCCGCATGTTATCCCTTGTAAATCTTTGATTCATTTCTAATAAGATTTATAAATTTGAAAAGTTTAAATGATGTTATTAGCGTGTATGAGTTGTTCTCAAGCAAACCCAACCTCACTGTTGATGTTCATCACTTTTCGTCATTTACTCAAATTGTTGTTCATATCATTCATGGTTTGCATGAGCGAGCGTTTCGCCGACCCAACAAGTGGTATCAGAGCGAGTGGGTTTTTCTTAATCTAGATCCGTTCTTGATTGACCGCTAATAATATATAGCCGTTCTTGAATGACGGCTAATAAAACAAAACCAGAACCATCCTCTGCCAACCCTGCCAAAATCTACCCTTCTCGAAAATCATTGTGCTTCATTTTTGCAAGATCTTGTCTTCTTACAATAATCTTGTAATAATAAAGAAGCACCAGTAGCCTCCACCCCAACTCTCTTTACCACACTCTTCTTGACTTTACGTTCTTACCAGTCACTTTGTTCAGAAATAAGGATATAAAACGTTGAAAATGTTCATATCCTGACATTTCTATTTTAGAGTGTCTCAAGAATGAATAAGCATAATACTCAAAAGTCATGAAGAGTGATCTTGAAAGGTATGAAAATTGGTCGCCTTCAGAAGTAACCAAGATTGAGTAAAGAAACTTCAAGAGTTTAAATGATGAGGCACTAGAGATGATTCAGCGGGAACATCAGGGGAAGGATGGTATTGTCTTTAGACTATGCTTAAAACGGCGCATTAGGGAATACTTAGTGGATGGAGTATCATCTGATCCATATGGAACTTCACTGAAGACTAGAGCAACAAAGTATCAAGCCTTCTTGATTTCTTTAATACTTTGTTATATATGAGTTTGTAAGTAGAAGTTGTTATGCTCAATTACAAACTAGTTTAATTTAGGCTATTCCCATATTTTAATGGTAGGAGACTGTTGGCTAAGAAAGGTTGACCATACAGTCTATGATTTACTTAGAATAGCCTATTACTATAGAGTTGAACCACAATTGACTTAGGATCTCTGACAAAAGAAGTTCAAGACCTAAGAGTCAATAACATGTTCAGCAACAATAAGGATTCAGAAGACAACTTATTGTTATTTTTCCTTGTCGTAACTCAGTAAGTAAGAAGAAGCCATTATGTTCACTTACTACAGATGAAAAATTAGTCTATTTGTATATTTAAATATGGGGAGATTGTTGGGTCCGAAATCGACCCAAATCGTCTCTGACAAATATTTAAACATAAAATAGCCTAATACACCCTCTGAAGGTCAGTGAGCATAAAAGTCTCTGAAAAAGATGAGAGAGAATGTCACTTCATAACTATCATATGAACCTGATAGTTATCAGAAGTGAACTACTCTCTGATAGTTATAAGAGAACACGTCTCCCTGATTATTATTCAGAAGGTGCTAATCACTGATAAAAGAAATCAGTGAGTGTTGTAAAAAGCTCAACCAACTGTCTAGCTTCAGGACGTCAAAGACCATCTGAAGAAAACACTCCACAAACTGACGCGGTGTCAGGGAGTGATTTACAAGGAGCTACAAAATAGACCAGGGTCAGTGAGATCTGACAAATGTTTCTCTGACTCTGAAGACTTAATTCAGTTTAAACAACTTCAACCTCTAAAAGCATGGGCAGAAAACTTCTTGGGAAAGATAAGTTATCAAGTGTTTATCGATATACGAGAAAGAAAGCATTGGGACTATAAGTTGTCAAATCGGGTAAGCCTAAACTACACTCAAGCTAGCATACTAGGCACGTGCCTATATATAGCAAGTTGACAAGTTACTATGCACCCATGTGCATCCACTGTTTCCCCATCTATGTGAACCAAAGGTTGTAACCGAGCTAAGTAGAGATTCAAACATAGAAAATAATACAAATTATTATAGTTAGGATCCTCCTCTCCTAGGAACATCAACCGAGATAGTTTTCCGCAGGCTATCCCTTGTAAATCTTTGATTCATTTCTAATAAGATTTATAAAGTTGAAAAGTACAAATGGTGTTATTAGCGTGTATGAGTCGTTCTCAAGAAAAGCCAACCTCACTGTTGATATTCATCAGTTTTCGTCATTTACTCAAACTGTTTTTCATATCATTCATGGTTTGCATGAGCGAGCTTTTCGCAGACTCAACACATCTTTCTAACTCTTTACTTTTATCATGCATTCTTTATTTCGTAATTATTATTAGTCATTGTTTATTGTCTTGAGTATTCATATTGTTGTTGTTTGATCTCACGTAAACTCGGATCTAAAGTTTTTGAAAACGTAATTTAAAACGATAAATCGGTAAAAGTATTCAACCCGTTTTTAGTTTTTCCCAAAATAAATGAGAGTAAAATATACATAAGAAGAAAGAAAAACAATTTGTTAGGTAAAAGTAGAAAAAAAGTATAATAATTTTACTTTTTTATTTTATTTTCTTGACTTTTAGTAAACCAGCATAGATTGAGAAAACAGTAATAAACAAACACGTTATTCACCCGCTCTTCTAAAACCATCATAGTTTTGGAAACAATTCTATTTAATAATCCTTTGATATCCTTAATTTGTCAATCTTCCTATAACCCGTCGATCCATAATATTAAGAAAGTAGCTATCAAATGCTACGAAGTACTTAGTGCATGAATGTATGAATAATATCCGAATGTATATTAGAGGGTACCCCTCATGCGTCACGACCATAAATAAAGGTGATACTTCCTTAAGCTTTCAAGTTTGATTGTGAGGAAGTCTACACAAACTATGGAGGTTAGCAAGAACTGGGAGGTGGTTATGAAGGTTAAGGAGGCTACTAAAGGGTTGTTGGACAACTGATGTGAAGATGTCCACATGTATTGACCAGACTACCTGCAATATGGGGTGTTTGGTTCTGAGGTTTCTCTGTTGTATATGCCCTGCTGTTTAAGGGGTGTTTGGATCTTTGGATAACAGTAGTAGTATGCTAATTAAACAGCTGCTGTTTTATTACAAACCATAACAATGGGATTGTATCTAGTACCTTGGAGTTCATTGGGTGTGACTGTACTCACTGGATCATCATTCTCTTATTAGTTTGGCCTTGGGAGGAAACTGTATTAGGCTTTGATGCTAAAGTGAGAGGTCTAATTCCTTTGAATGTACCATAATGACCGGATCTACACACACTCCTTGTGTTAGATAAATACTTTGAATAATGCTAGTCTAGCACGCGGAATTTACTAGCAAGCACTCAGAAGATTTATTTGATGTGTTTTGTATGAACGAATGAAACAATGTATATATGAACAAGAGACAAATAATTTACTTCAACGATTCAATATTATTAATTCAATAATACGAGTGATCTCCTATCACTAGGGTTTACAACCTTGAACCTTTTCTAAGAACTTACGTATAACTTTGTACGTTATTCAATAACCTAGGCAATCCTTTTATAGACTAAGGATTCCTGTACAAGATAACTATCATCTATATAAGTAAGATATACACAAAATCCTTTCTATACTTATCTTCTATACGATTACAAAAATTATAAGCAATACTAACTATAATGTGTGAGCAGTACTAACTGACTTAGTACTGTCAGCCTTGTCTTCAATATCTTCCAGCAGTACCAACTTACATGCAACAGTCTTAACTGTTTATCTTAATTCCCAACACATAATGTAGAGCATCCCATTGTGAAGGGTATATGGTTGGGGCGGCCAAATGTATGATGAATGGAATAGCGAGGAGTGAAAGATAAACCTGCTTGGTGAATTCAATACATTGGCACAGGAGGTTTGGTTGGTCATCATTGAGGGTGTGTGTTCCTAAACAACTGAATCCTTTCTAGAAAAGGAAATGTAGGTTGTTTTGGCAGAGCCCCCCCCCCCCCCCAATGGATAGGTTATGGGATCCTAGTGAAGCCACACACCTTTCCTGTCTTAACTGTTGTGGGTGCTGGTTGAATGGTTTTGATGGGAAGGTGATGTGGAAATGTAACTAAATGGTAGGTGCAATTTAAAAGGTGAATTAAGGGGCAAAGCTGGCATGGTTCATGTTATAGTGTAGCTTTGGCTATGTGGTCATACACTCTGTGTTGACAGATATATGGGATAGTGCTATTAGATATCTGGTGAAAGTTCTTTGTGATAAGATATAGGATAGACTAGTTAGTATTGTGTGTTCTTTAGTATCTCACTGGACCTTAATGTTCAATACAATTGTATGAGTTATTATAAATTGTCAATGTTGATATTAATATAAATATTTACCTTTTACACAAAAAAAGGTGATACTTCCAAGAGGATGATGGCTGAACCAAGGGGCTATGTGGTTTTTTTTTTTTTTTTTTTTTATTATTATTTTTTTTAATTTAATTTTATTTATTTATTATTATTATTTTTTTGAAGTGGAGTATAAACAAATGGTTGAGGTTGAGTGATGAGTGAATGAGGCGGAAGATACATGACATGATTTTGAGGTGCAACGAGCGAGGAAGTCTTAACGAGTGATGCTTACACTTAGTTTTATAGCAACATCTTTTTACAAATATACTAATTTATACAACATACTTTATTTGTAAGTATATTGCACCTTCTAAAATAATTAAAAAATAATAATAATAATAATAAAATAAAATAAGAGATTTACAGTTTACTTGTTTAAAACATGATTACATGTTTAATTACCAGGGTATATGGAAAACAAATTGCTAAATGATACACAGTAAAAGTATCTTGTTATTAGTATATCATTATCTAAATTACGAACACCCATATAGCTTTTTGTGTAAATGAGGGACAAAGAGTTACATCTTTGCAGTGTTTGGATTTGCATATTCAAAGTTCAAACAGTTAATCTTATTACTGCAACTTAAAGTCGTAAGTCTTAACCATAATTTTCTAGGGTTTCTTTCTGGAAAAATAGTTTCTAATGTTCAGACAAACCGATATCGTAACTCGTACGATTATACAATTATACAGTTAGTTTCATGCAAGTATGCAGCCTGCAACAAAACAAACTACTGAATGGTTAACTAGTTTACCCCTTGTGTTAACCTAACTTATGAAAGTTTAATCCATAATTAAGAAACATCCCTCGCTCATCTCACATGAACTCTTTTAATCAATTTATCTATTATTTCTTTAAATAGTTGGAATTTGCCAAACACTCAAAATTATGAGTATTCGGTATTGCAATTTGCTACTGATACGAACCAATTCGATATAGAGATAAAAGAACAATAAAGATAGAATAATCGACGTTCGAGAGGTCGAATAAGCTCTTCCAATTGACACGAAATCAATAAACCATAATATTATTCAGCATAATAAGATTACAACATTAATCATCTTTATATAATAACCTTATTCTTGTAAAACAAGTCACCTTCTAATCTTTACCTAAATAAAAAATATCTAGTAAATTAATAAAACTATTTTAATACTTATCTAATAATCATTCCATAATTAATTATTCCAGGGATCGTATCATTACTCCGCCGTGAAAAACACCTTGTCCTCAAGGTGTTGCTTTGAAAAGTCTTGATTCCAGGATCCCATATTTTTCTTTGTGCAAAGATAAGTCTATACAAAACATTTTGATCCAACTGCACAACAAAGATCATAGTAGAATGGAATTCCAGCCCACTTCTCTTGTAATTGCTTCCTAACCCTTGGACCACCAAATCCAGCACATGATCACATTTGAAGTCAGGCTCATACAAAGGCCAATAACTTGGTTTTATTGTCTGGCCCTCCTGTGGTTTTAGATTACAGTAATTAGGTGTGTCATGGATATTTTGCAAATCAGTTTCACTAGTAGGCTGCCAAGCATCTCCTCCTTGTGCCCTTAAGGAATTTGTTCCATCTCTTTCCGGCTTCTCTTTCACGTCCTCTGAACCTAACAAAAGAGCATCACATTTACCATTTTTTCTGTTACTATGGTTTTGTTGGGAAAACTGGTGATTTGACTTTCAGCCTTGTTAGCCATCTTATCCTTCTTCTTCCTCAACTTTAATTTTAGGAGGGCAAGTTGTTGTTGAATCTCCCCAATATCCATGTGAATGTCTCGTTTAGTCACCACCATTCTTTGCTCAGATGCAAGAAAAGCTCGTTGCTTTTCCAACTGGGCTCGGATTCGTCTTACCTTATTAGGGCGGTAAACGAACTAAACGTTCAGTGAACATTTCATGAACCGTTCGCTAAAAGTTCGTTTATGTTCGTTTATTTATTAAATGAACGAACATGAACAATATTTTACGATCGTTTAGTTAAATGAACAGACATTAACAAAAGTCACGTCCGTTTATTTATGTTCGTGAACGTCCGATTATGCGTTCGTTAACGTTCTTTTATGTTCATTTATTTATTTATGTTCGTATATCATATATTTTAATTGTATAATTTTAAAATTAGTTTGTTTAAATAAAACAACACTTATAAAACAATATTATATGCACAATTTAGTAAAGTTTATGTTTATTTGTCTATTTTCATTTATGTTCGATCGTTTATGTTCGTTTAGCATTCGTTTAGTGTCTTAATGAACGAACATAAACGAACATGAACAAGTCATTTTCTTAATAAACGAACATGAACAAGAAAACTCGTCTGTTTAAGTGTTAGTGTTCGTTTATTTGTCCGGTTAAAATTAAATGAACGAACATGAACAAGGCTCCGTTCGTTTTCGTTTGGTTCATTTACAGCCCTATACCTTATCATTCCATTCTTCTTCAAACGCTCTCTTGTGTTCCATTGATTCAAAAAATCAAGTAGGTATACTTTTTTCCTGACGAATAGTAATTCCTCCCTCGGTGAACAGTGCTTTTTATGAACAATACTCGGATGAACAGTAACTCAAACTACATTTTTTTTTGAAACCCTAGAATCGAAACAGCTTTGATACCAATTGATACGAACCAGATCGATAATAAGATGAAAATAGACAAGATAGATGATTTATGTTAATGGGATAAACCGACCCCCCGATGGTTTATATTAGTGAGATAAACCAACTCCCCAATTGATTAACAAATCAATACTTAATAACACCTTGAGGACAAAAACACCTTGTCCTCAAGGTGTTGGCTTGAAGACTCTTAATTCTGGGATCCCATGTTTTGAGTTGTAAATTTGCCTCTTGCAGATCATACTCAAAGCACAAAATTTGCCTAAAGAAATCTTGGCACAACTGTCCGGCAATCAGTTCATGTCTTCTGCCATAGTGTATCACTTCATTACTTTGCTTTAAAATCGACCCAGCTTGATTAGCTGCATAATACTTTGATTCCATCAGCAAGATAAACCCACCTGCCCTTCCCTTTCTTTTTTTAGTCACAGATACACATATCAGCCCAACATCAGGTTGCTTATGTTTTTGCCCGACATCATCTATCTTATTCATCCAGACATGAGGCTCTAACTTGTCCCCTCCATCTTCTCTTTCGCTGACATCTCCCTCTAAAACTTTACTTGTTTCGACATCTTCCACCTTGTTTGACTTATGGAGAGTTGTTTCCTCAAGAGGATATTGTTGAGGGTCATGATTTTGGCTCTTTAAAAACTTCTGGAACGAATCTTCCTCCACAGTACTACTATCTTCACTACTTTTTTCTGCTGCAATCGGTTTGGCTGGAACCGGGGTGATGATGTGGCTTTCTGACTTCTTATCAATCTCGTCCTTCATCTCCTTTAACCTTAGTTTTAATAGGGCAAGCTGATGTTGAATCTTCACAATATCCTTGTGAGTGTTTGTAGGTTGACTCCTCATTCTTGGTTGAGATTCAAGAATGGCTAGTTGGCCTTCCAATTGGGATCGGATTCGTTTGACCTTATTGTCCCATTCTTCTTGAAACGCGCTCCTATGTTCCATTGATTCAAGAAATCAAGTATGTATACTTTTTCATGATAAACAGTAATTCCCCTACTCCGTGAACAGTACTTCTGATGAACAGTGTTGATGATCCTTTTTTTTTTTTTTTTTGAAACCCTAGAATCGAACAGCTTTGATACCAATTGATACGAACCAATTCGATGTAGAGATAAAAGAACAATAAAGATAGAATAATCGACGTTCGAGAGGTCGAATAAGCTTTTCCAATTGACACGAAATCAATAAACCATAATATTATTCAGCATAATAAGATTACAACATTAATCATCTTTATATAATAACCCTATTCTTGTAAAACAAGTCACCTTCTAATCTTTACCTAAATAAAACATATCTACTAAATTAATAAAACTATTTTAATACTTATCTAATAATCATTCCATAATTAATTATTCCAGGGATAACAACAAACACACATCCAAACGCAATCTTCTATAGTTCGTATTATTACAACTGATTATCAAATAATCGATTTCAAAACGCACATCCATAGACCCTAAGAACTTGTACTCACATAGTCACATTGATGCAGTTGAAAATATTTGTGTTGAGTTCCAATACAGATTGTGGAACCATAAAGAGTCTGCTTCAACAGCATATCCATCTTGGTTACGATGCCATGCATAATATGCATGAGTCCTGTTCTTAATCTCAAATGTAGCATGCCCGTAGCTCGGTTCTCTAAAAGCTGAATATAACGGCTGAGGATCAACCATTCTGCGCCAAAAAAAAGGTGAAATTAAGAGACATTTTTTCAAAATTTGAAATTGAAAAAAGATTTTGAACAATGACATACTCATAGAGTAATCCTTCTTGGTTCCCTCCGTCGCCAATGGTTATGTAAACAGGGGCAGATCCGTCATATTTAGGAGTGCACAATCCATTTTCAATATTGTAAGCAATATTTGATATCCGCTCCTGTAACAATATTAAAGTCTAAATGTTTAAAGATAAGAAGGGACATGAGTTTTATCTTTGTATGCTGATAACTACTTACGGTTCTTTCATACGCATGAACGTGTCCAGAGAAAACGACATCAACTTTGTACTGAACAAAATATTTTTCAAACATCACTCTCATAGTTTCGCCTTCCATATAATGATGTGTGTAGGTGCTATATAACGGACAATGCATAATGACAATTAGCCATGGTGTCTCAGTGCGGTTCACTTTAGGTAGTTCACTTATGAGCCATTTATACTGAGGTGTGTACATTCCTACAAAAATACAGAATCAAGATTTTATTAAAAATAGTAGGATAAAATTCAATATAGAAAACAAGCCACTAGAAGTTCTTGAATATGTAATGGCAGTAATGCGTAGAGCTATTTCTAGTCTTACCATAAGCCGAGTATGACGACATGACAATGATGTAAGCGGAAGCTCTCTTGATCGAATACCAAAGAGGAGATGTGCTCCCGGATGCTTCATATGGAGTATTATACCGGTGTGTATAAGGCTTGAATGGTTCACCTTCATCCTACAAAACAAAATATAGAGATAATAACGAACCCAGAAAAGGTCAGCAATGTACCAAAACAATCAAACTACTTACATATTCGGGAAGAAAATCGATTTCATGATTCCCGGCACTCCAAATCCATGGTTGGTAAGCAACACTTCTCTCTACAAATCTTGCCCATGAATCCCACCTATTATTATCATGCAATGGATATGCATCTGCATAAGAAAGGTCACCAACAAACAATACGGCCTGCCCTTTTGGGTTTGACTCGTAATGAGCTAAAGTACGGTTGGAGTCAAATGTTTGACCAAGATCCCCTGATAAAAAAAAAAGAAGTAGTAAGTCGAGCGAATAACTGTCTGTCACATGATTAAGTAAATAAGCAGTAAATACAATACCAATAAGACCAAAAGTATAAGGAACATCCGGGCCGACTGCAGGAGGTGTTGTAAACCAGAATTGTCTTGTGACATCTCCTGTCCCAACCTCATAGAAGTACTTAGTATCGAACTGCAAGGATTACATGACAAAGTTAAAATGACCACTTTGTTAAATAATTACAGAAGAAATTAACAGCTGGGGAACACTTAGATGGTTTGAAAGTCGCACAAGTTACTGTCAGATAACCTTCTTGATGAATATATTCAAATTAAAATTTTAATAGCATTGTTTCATATTTATCAAAAACACGTCAGTTATTTCTGAAAGAATGGGAAAAGTGTTGGCGGGTCGACTGAACCGACCTTGTGTATTTCAAATTTTCAACCATTATAAAAAATGAACCATTTCAACCCAAATCCATTGACCATCCCACTTTTCCACTACTACTATAAAACTTGAAAAAAGACTGTAAAGCATCCGTTTTCTTACTTCAAGATTTGTGATGGTGCAGTGATGGATGTAAGGCGAGCTGTAATTGTAGTACTTGTAGGTGACAACGGTTCCCAGTGAGCTGTATTTGGTCTCACTATTCTCAGCCCAGTATACGACTTCATTTGAACCAGGTTCTTCAGGTGTAACCCAGGAAACAATCACTCCTTTCCCTTCGTGATCTCCTTGTGTTATGTGAACCTTCATTCAAATGAATATTTCGTAACTAATCATATTTCTGAAGTCTTATTTTTTTTCTGAGTTATCAAAAATAGCAGCATTCCCTATAAAGGATTATTGTATAAACATTATACACTATACAGAAACAAATCATTTATTCTCTCAAGGAATGTGTTTCTTTATCAAATGCTAAAACAAATCTAGCATGCTTCTCTCTTTTATCAATTTAACGGATTTCATTTGACAGTTTGTGAGTTAAATCGAGTATTACAAATACCATTTGGTCCATTTCCATGACTTGTGAATGAGTGAATCAACTTCTAATATAGTTAATTAATGTAATAGTACTAAAAAAACATTCCAAACTATTAGTACTAAAAAAACAAACAGGAGAAATTTGCCAAAATAATGATAACTCAAATAGGATTCGCATCCATAATCCATTACATCTATATAAACAGATACACAAAATATGCATAATCTACACTAATATAAATCATCATCAACCTATAGTTATAATCTTAGCTGTAAAATACATTTTTGATCATATCCATTTAACTTAACTGATAAATGTTATTTGATCCGATCATATACCAAAACTAATTGGCATTTAAGTGGTGTTTAGGATTGCTTATATTAAAGTGCTTATCAGCTGCTTATTCAAGACTAAAATAAGTACATGATCATTTTTATCATCTAAGTCAAAGACTCGCCCTCCCGAGTAACCAGAACACGGGAAAACCTCAAAAGTTTACCCGTTTACATGAATGCAAAACAGAATGATAGATAGAGAGTAATAGTTAACCTGTTGAGGAGCATTGTAACCAACAGGAAGTGCAAAGACATCACTATTCAATGGCATATCAGCGCTAATATCATTCCCTCTAGCATACCTACTACTTACTCCACCATTACATGATCCTAAAAATGCTCCTAAGATCAAACCAACTAATAATATATAAACTGATCCAGCTCTGACCCAGTTCACACCCATGATCTTTAAACAAACTGGATATTCAAATATCCAAATAGTGAAAATTTAAGGTAACCCAAGTTGGTTTTGTATGTTTTTATTTTTAGATGTGATTGGCTTTGGTATGTGAGTTTGGATAAAGTCTTTTGTTTGTCATGTTTCACAAGGAACTTTGGTATGTGAGTTTGGATAAAGTCTTTTGCTTGTCATGTTTCACAAGGAACATATAATAAGTGGTGGCCAGATTTTTTTATTTGGTACTTGCGGTGAAGTTTTTTGGACACATATCTATGTGGAGTTGAAAAAAAAAAAAAAAAACGAATCCATGCATTTTTCATTTATATTAATTAAAAACTATTTTTCATCATTTTCTTTAAAACAATATATCTTGCAAACGATAAATCTTTAAGCTACAAAAAATACACCATCACGACGAGAATTAAATTATCTATCTATAGATATGCATTTCTCTATAATTTCGACGAATTTTTTTTTTTTTTTTTTAATTTTCGCCCAGAAAAATCACATGTGATTCGTAAAAATCAAATTACATGTGATTTTTACAAATCACGTGTGATTTTTCTTGGCGGAAATTTTGAAAAAAAAAAAAAAAAAAAAAATGGTCGAAAGTATATTATAATAATGCATATTTATAAAAAGATAATTTAATTCTCGTCGCGATTGTATGATTTTTTTCACGTAACGATTAACGGTTTGTGAGATATTTAATTTAAAAAAAAATGATGGAAAGTTTATATTTTTTGTTTTTATAAAAAAAATGAAAATTGGTTTATTGAATATATGACAAATATAATATTTATATTGAACTTTTGCCTATGCATGTTTGAGTTAGATATTGACATATTGTTAAAGGTTAGGAATATTCTCTTGTTACATAGTATATGCAACTTTTGAGTCGTGACCAAATTATAGTCCCAAAACTGAATCTTGTCACAAGATTATATTGATGGAGCGTGTAGGTAGAGGAAAACAAATACTAATGTTATTTAATAATAATAGTTATGAGATAGGCCCATTCACACCGGCTCACAAGCTATTGTAAGCCCAGTAAAGACCATTTAAGCTAACAAATTCATCAGTTTTGATGCATTAGACGATCTTCAACCATGCTTTTCAAAAACTTATTTCTTCATATTTGAAAGATGAAGACATGCAAAACAACTCCAACCATGCTTCATATTTGGAGTTTTTTTTGTTAAAAAAAACTTTGAATATACTCCATATTTGAAGAATTACTATTCATCCTTCAAATGTTATACTATTATCTAATTGGGTTGTCTTTATCATATATTACTAGTGGCGGATCTTGAAGTTTTGAGTAGGGGGGGCTGGAAATTTTTTTGTCCTATCATTGTATTAGGGTCTTCTAATTTCGGGGGGGGGGGGGGGGGGGGGGCCCGACTTAGTAAATATAATTTTTTTCGGACGAAATACGGATAAATTAGCACTACGGAGCGATAAACCAGGGGGGCCTTTGCCCCCCCCCCCCTTCCCCGGCCCTCAAATAGATCCGCCCCTGGGTTGTCTTTATAATATATTACTAGTAGATATCTTTTATGCTTTGCACTAGATACTCATATTTGGGAGTACTAGGCTGGAGAAGAATGATTTTTGAAGGAAGAATGTTGTTAATAGATACTTTTTTTCTTCTTCAAATTTGAAGGACATGGTTGGAGATGACCTAAGACTCTAAGAGAATGCTTAACACACGCATTAAACATTGATTGTATCGTATCGAGTTTAAACTATTAAAGGGTTTATAGCTTAGCGGTACTCATGTAGCGCCATAAAGGGTAGTTTATATAAAACTAGCAGAATACCCGCACGTTGCGACGGCTGGTACCCTGTAAATAAAGTTTTTTGCAAGTAATGTATCTCATTATATGTTTTCCGTGACGAATTATGATAATATTATAGAGTTAAGAGGTACTCGTCTATTGTTTCTTATGATGATAAATATAAACAGGGGTGTTTAATGAAAAGAAAGCCTGAATATGAGAAATGCAGCATATACGACAAGTAATTTGTAAACCGGACTGGCCAGTTCAACAGGGAACCGGCTGGTCCGAAATCGACCGGCTGAACATGAGGAAAACACCAAAAACCGTTTGGAAAACCGGCTCGGTGTTCGATCTAGTTTTAAAAACCATGTATACGACGATAAAAACAAAAGTTATATAAATTGTATGAATTTTTTTTGTATTTGATTAGTTTGTACAATATGTAACATGTACTGTTTATGTTGGGTATCTTTATTATTATTATTATTATTATTATTATTATTATTATCATTATTATTATTATCATTAAATGAAGGTTTGAAAAGTCAAATGGCTGAATATTTGTTGTATTAGATGGTTATACTAATAGCTTAGTTAATTGTATTTGCTTAAATTTTATTTTAGGACATCTTAAAAGTTTTTAGGAGAGAAAGTCAAATATGCTTTAGATGTAGTATGATGAGGAAAATATCAAATGTTGAGTTTATGTATGTGTAGCAACCTGTAAAATTAACCAGTGATTTGAAAATATTAATCAAGTATTAATTATCATTACAGTTCAGTTAACCATTTTTGCGAGCAAAATTTAAAATTTTGTTTATTACGTTACATTAATTCTCAAAACATTGGAACAAGCTCACACACGGACCACAAGTAATCCAACACACTCATTATAAACCAAACGGACTCTTACACTATTCATTAGCCCAATATTTGGCCTGTCACTATTCATTAAAGCCCAACCCAATACTTTAATTTCATTTCTTTCTTAAAATCAGTCGACTAGAACCATTTAGCTTTGCCTCGTTTATTCTTGAATTCGACACACAAGCTACCCCAATTCTTATACCACTCGAATCTCTATACTCCTAACTATTAGTGTGTTGAATCCCATTCCTTGATTTGAACGTTTAAACATTGAACAAGAGCCAAAGCTAGTCTCACTCGGCCACATTTAAAATTCGTATCACATTATTCATTTCTGATCCAATTCGATTTAGAAATGGTTTTTCCTAGTCCTTTTGATCTCCTAAGATTTATGTTAAGGTTATAACTACATTTCTCGCCTTGTCCTATGATATCACACGTTAAAACTAGTTTTAGACCCATTTGATACATTTCGTTCGAACCACAAAAGAACCCAACTTGCCCATAACCGAATCTCTCATTAAGACCCTCCCATAACCCTACAAACTAGCTTCAAAGATTCTTTTCTCATCCCATTTCCTGCACATATCGAATATTACACAAGTTGCATCATTATAATACATTAAAATCAATACACATGCATGCATATATATCGAACTCAACGTATGATCCATTTACCACTTGCATAACTCACTCACACACTCTCTAAGTCTTCTAAAACCTCCTGCCAATTTAGTCCATGGAAGCCAAGAACCATTCTTTATCATTCGAGTTCATATTCGAACGGATAATCCTTGTTTCGAATCCTTCTTGATTATTCAAACGTATCACCCCACCTTTAAGGTGTTGTAAGCACTCCTAAACTCTTCTCAATCCATTTATATCATGTTATAGTAGCTCATGCATTGTTTCTATTTAATTCGAACGCATATATTTCATATTATTTCATTTACGCTTTCTCCTATTTATTTCTTACATTTTATATATATTGCCTCCTTCATGGAATGGCTAGGATTTCATTTTATGCATTCGTATTACATTTACACGTTTATTTCATTTCATTTCGAACTCATTTTATTTATATGTCATTTTTATTATTAATCGAACTATGTTAAACACGATTAGAAATGGCCACATTAAAACCAAATACATAAACGCGACCCATCATTTTCATTAACCAACTTGTTTCTTCATAAGCTTGTTAACCAATTTCGTGTTTTGAGATTTCCCTCACAAGCCCTTAAAAGCTCTTGAAATATATCAAACCAAACGCCACTCGAAATGTTTTAAAACTCATTATATTTAACGCATGGGCTAATAAGCCCAATAAGTAGATTTTAGCTTATTCGAATAAACAGTCGGCCTAAGCCTTTTTGTAATGTTTTTAGACTTATAAAATAAGCCCAAACTCGAACCCATTTATGTCTAAAAGCCCACGCATCGTGTTTTGTTATTGGGCCTTTGTTTCGAACATTAAAAGCCCATTAAGCTCTAAATTAAGCAATTTGTATATTAAGCAGTCGAAAAGCAGTTAAATAAGCTTTATAAACTTACAGAAACTCTCGGATTTATTTTCCAAACCCTTTTGTGAAAAATGGACTAAATTTGCAAACTATTTCAACTATAAGGACTAAAACTGTCAACTTTGTAAAAACAGGGTATAAGCTGTCAATTCAGTAACTTGAGGATATATATGGATAAAACAGTAAACTTATAGTTAAATATATCATTTTGGGAACTTCTGGACCAAAAATGTAAAATATAAGTAACCAGGGACTAACGGTGCAAATCTGACACCGTTAGGGTTAAAAATGTAAAATTTGTATAATTTCAAGGACCAACAGTAACTTTGTTTTATTTTCATTTCCATTTTCATATATTCTCATTTCATTCACGCGCATTTTATTTACGTTTCGTTCAATATTTAACTTATAACGTTTATATTTATATATAACGGATTTCAACGATTAACTTAACGTTTATATCAAACCACTTTCGAGGAAATGATGTTTATGGTTTCAATAATATAAAAACAAGATAATATTATATATAATATTATTTTTGAACTTTAAGCATTTTAAGCATATCATTCACAACGGATTTCAACGATTAACTTAACGTTTATATCAAACCACTTTTGAGGAAACGATGTTTATGGTTTCAATAATATAAAAACAAGATAATATTATATATAATATTATTTTTGAACTTTAAGCATTTTAAGCATATCATTCACTCTCATCACAAACCACATTGTCATTCGATACCATTTCAGCATTCTCCGTATTAGGCCATAAACCGTCAAAATCTTAGACTTCATTATTATTATCCAGGTCGTGTGTTGGAGCCATTCCCATAAATACATCTGATTTCATATTTCATCTTTGCCAGTTACATTCAAGGTGAGTTCATAGTCCCACTTTTAACTTTTATATGTTTTCAAATACGTTGGGAGATACATGTTATAAAACAGAACGCAAGTATTTTCTGTATGTTTTACCTGACTGATATTGCCTAAGTTACCGTTATTGCCTTTATTAAAAGTCCCTCCCATCATGAGCCATTACCACTGAGGTGGACGCGAATATAGTGAACAGGTCTGTGAAGGCTGACTGCCTGTTTGAACTATCTTGAAGATGGCCTTAGTTGCTAGCTGGATAGGTCAAATACACTTTATTTGAAACCAAAATAGGAAGTCGGCAATCTCCTATAGAGGGCCATAACTCATGCCATTAATTTGAATTGTTCATGCCGTTTGAGCGGTGCCATTAACGTTTGAGTGTCATGAGACTTAGGGCAATATATCGACCGCAATACTTCTATTTCAAAATGATTGTATTTTTCTATGCAATTATAGACTTGTGTTCAAACTGATTATTATTATTATAAACGCTATGATTTCACTCAACAATTTTGTTGTCTTTTAAGCATGTTATCTCAGGTAATTAACAGGAGCATTCAAGGCATTGGAGCAGGCATGTAACGGATGGTTTTGGTGTCAAATAAATTTCTGTCATTCATATTAAACTTACATTATCTTTTGTGGAATACTAAACGCTGAAATTTACAAAACGTCTCTTTTGAGTCGTTTTCTATGATTATAACTATGATCCGTCCAGTAATACCCCTATCAAGTCTTTCGCTGTTAACTCAAAATTTAGGGGGTGTTACAGATTGGCATCAAAGATATAGTTATAGAGAACAAAATATTTTTGAAACATTGGACTATAACTATATTTTCAAAATGGACCAGTTTTACACCATACCACGTTAAGCCCTCCGTGCCTGCAGATTTCATAACATTATGTTTACAGTATTGCTTAACAGGATTATTACATATTAACTTTTATATACTTGGTGTTATTAATTACTTACTATTACTATTTACGGGGATATTACAGTATTATGTCTACAGTATCACACCCTAGTACCTCATCATCGGACTTGGAATCCGAAGATACCTATTCATCTATCACCTCACCAATAGTTCCCAACACATCGCCCACTACAGTGTCAGGCATCGCATTAGACGAAACGGAACCCTTTGAAGAAGGAGAAGTCGTCTGTAACACCCCAACCCGACAAGGGTAAAGATATCACAAATATATGGTTTCATATCAGAACAACATAGTATCCATAAACCAAAATAGCGGAAGTCAAATACATAATCCAATAATAAGTCAACATGACTTATAACCAAATGAAAGGAAATAAAAGAAGTACATAAGTTCAATGCCCAAACAATGGCAACATAAAGTCTAAAGAAATCAAATGGTAGATAAGCCATAAGAACAAGCTTCACTCAAGTGCACTCAACCCCAAAGCCATGCCCAGCTCCTAGCTTAATTACCTGCCGCGGGAAAAGAAAACGCGGCTGAGCTACTAGAGCTCAGTGAACAGATATAACGTAACAAGCAGTAGCATAATGAATAATACATGAGTAAATGAGAATGGAAGCATGAGTACATGGTAAGAATACATGGTATCATAATGGAAAGGACAAAGGTGTATGGTAAAGAAAGGTCAGTAATCCACTACGAGCCCATAACATGAAATCATAATCATAATCATAATCATAACCATAAACATGTAGAGGGGAGACCTCTTAGTATCCTGTAATTATGAGGGGTGTCCTCATCATGGGTTGGAGTAGCTAGCTCCCGGAGTGTGAAAGACGTGTATCGCACACACCATCAGTCACCATGAATAACATAACATAACATAACATGTACATGAACAAATCTAGGATGCATCCATACGCCCCAGGTGGCCATAATCTGCCTCTACGTAACATAACATGCAGGGACGGGACAGGTCATCACTCTCCTGCCCTAGAGTCATGCCATCGGTGCATCGACTGACATGGACATGAAACCCTCATGCCTAGTGAGTGGCTCGTAGTATCAAACTGAGGGTAAAGGTCAAGTATCATGAATCATGTTTTAAGTTTACTTGCATAGGTCAATATCATGTTTCATAAGTTCATAATCATGGTTCATAAGCATGGTTCATAAGTAAAGGTTCATAAGCAAAGGTTCATAATCATAAAAGGTTCAATATCATGATGGTCCAAAAGATCGGAGTGCATGAAATAAGGAAACATGGCAATGGTATAGGGAAACCCTAATATGAATCATAATAAGAGAATGAAGGCCTCTTATTAAAGAAGCAGAATATCTGTACCTTATTGCTTGACAAGGATCACACTGAAAAAGATGATAAAGAGCACAGAACTACTCCCTCTTCACACCTAGAGGAGTAAAGACATGATTACTAAAGATCCCATTTCCATATTAAGTACTTTCTATTTTTAGCAGGTTTCCATTTTTAGAAAGTTTCCTTATTTAGTAAGTTTCTATATTTAGTAATATTTCCATAATTATAAATTAGGTCAAGTTAAGGTTATTTTACCCAAGTTTACATTTTATACCCCTGAGGTTTCATAATTTACACCTTTAGTCCCTTAACTTTATGAAGTTACATTTTAGTCCTTAAGATATTCATATTAACATTTTAAGCCCCTTAGTTTTACAAATTACACATGATATCCTTATTTTATAATGTGGTACGACTTGGAACCTCCAAAATATAAGTTTTACAATTCAAGCCCCTCAAGTTATAATAATTACATATTTAGTCCTTTACTTTATAATTTCCATCTTATATTAACAATAATTACATACCAGCCCCTTAATTTATCAAAATGACTCAAAACACTTTAAATAGGATTTATTACACGAATGGACCATAAGTTTCCCAAAATTACAAGTGTAGTCCCTCTAGTTTAATTGTTTATAAAATCGACTTAAACTTTAATATAATTTCAAAATAAACCTTTAAACATTTATTTTACACAAAAGGTCCCTCTAATAGTTTTTACACGACATCCCACAAGGTTTATAAAGTTTCAAAAGTAACCCATAAGATTTAAAAAGTACAATTCGATCCCTTAAGTTTTAACATAAAAATCGTATAACACTTTGTTAATTCGAATTCAAGCCCTAACCAAACCAAATAATTAGATAATCATTATACCTCATTCAATATCCCAAAACAAGCCCTACTTCATGATTAAAAACCCTAGATCGATCGATTACATATCTTTCCCAAAATATTTCTAAATCCGGTTTTAAACTAAATTCGAAAATAATTCGTATAGACCATGATAAATCAAAATTGTATTTTTCCCATGTTAACATATTCATAAGGTGTCAAATAAAATTAAACACAAGTCTCAATTCGGTCGAACACTATTATTTTAGATTTAGGTTCGATTTAGAGATTTAATTTACCAAGGACATGGAGATCATGCATGATTCGAATAGCATATTTTATATGGTGTTCTTAAGGATCAAAGAGTGTAAGAAAATTATCAAACCGAGTTTTGAACGTGTAGATATGGTCGAATGGATTTGTTGCACTCGATATGGTCCAAAATTCCCACGCCTTCACGAGCTCTTTCACAACCTTGTAAACAATTTTCATAGATCATATTCGACGTGAGGAACATGAGAAAAATGAAGAACGAATTTAGTTTGGCTCGTATGAATTATTTTAGAATATACCTTATACGTATAGCGCGATTAGGAAATAATTTCCCACGATCGATTCAGCCATAATCAGCCTCCAAGCTAATTTTCGTAGGTTAAAAATGAGTAATAGAACGTGAGAAAAATGATAATTTGAGCGTATAAAAATCGTAGCATCGATTTGGAATTATTACCTCAAAACAAAGGTTCGACAAAGAAAATTTCGCCACGAACGAAACAGCCCACGAACACCTCTAGGATTATTTTTCTAGGCCTCTTAGGATTGTACTCGAACTCAGGAAAATAGTTTAGGGATTTGTGGTGATCGAATGAAGGCTAGAGAAAATGTTTGTGTGTTTTTCTTCAATCGGTAATTTAGGGTTTGTTAACATAAAATGTGTGGAATGATTTTTAAGAGATAACCGGTCAAAGGGGAGGGTAATTGGGCCATATTTTCGGAATTTTTGATTAGGCAATTTATGGTTTTAATTATCTCCTTTAATTGCTCTTAATTTCCTTTAAATAACTTTTATTTAAATCATGAATTTGAATTTAAATAACATTAGGCACCCAAGGGCATTTTAGTAATTTTCATGGCTTGTATAAATGTTAAATGTAGTTGTTAAAAATATTTGGGATCATTACTTGTTCATTGCTAGAAGTTTGGAATTTATTTTGTGCTTTACATATGTTTTATTTAGGTTTTAAATTCCCAGGGGCAATTTGGTCATTTTACATATTATAGAATTTCAGGTATTACATCGTCGCTACACCACCCATGCCACCAGTTACACTAGGTAACCCAGACTCACCCATATCTGAAGACCCGTACGTATTAGCTAGACGGGCATACCTTGCATCAGCTCGTCCAGAGAATCGTCCCACTTATACCCCAATTCCCAATGATCAATATATGCAGACTCAGAAATGGCTACCTGCAGAAGATTCCGAAACCCCATTACCTATACCTCCACCCCCACCTGCCCCGGTAGCCCGGCGCAGAAGAGTCAGAATCTTAGAACCTTACGATCCTGAACCATTCGGGACACCATTTCGGAGACACCCCAACAGTTGTATCCAGATAAATACACCTCGTAAGAGAGTACGATTACCTATAGTTCCAATTATACCACCACCACCTCTATCTCCTACTTCACCTCTAGACATGATTAGGATAACGCCACCATCATCTCCTGAACATTAATATGCATCATCACCCCCTCCAACCCGAGTATTTGAGACTGGAGAAAGCTCCAGAGCAGCAGCTGACTGCATACCTACCCTATCCACCATCATGACGCGTTTGGAGCGTCATGAGGAACAGATCAAGATACTTATGAGACTCATGGAAGACATGCAGGTCCAGTATCAAACCGATATACAGAGACTTCTGAATAAGATTTTAGAACTCACAGGACCCATGGATGAGACTTCCAGCAGTTAGACATAGCATACATCTATATAGTTTTGAGGCATCTTAGCCTACCGCATATTGTATTAATAAAAGACCTTGTGATCATTCTGTTTTGTAACAAAATCGATTCAAGTTATTAATATATGTTGTTTGCTATGATTTACTATATATTGACATTGATCTATACTACTGTGGTTATTCTTGTGAATTTTGATCAGATAGGTCGTGATGTTATGATTCTTCGAATATTACAACTGAGATGTAATTACAAAAATTATAACAAAGAATATTTCAAAAGAAAATTGATGAATGTAGAGAAAGTTGCTGAACTTCAGCTTTTGTAGATGATGAATCAGTTTGTTCCTTAGCAATCCTGTACCAAGAGTTGATTATTTATTTACGATAGTATCCAAACATGTCGTGATTTTATGATTCTCAATTGGGTATGATTTTGCATTGTGACCATATTGTTAGGACTAGTATGCAATTACCTTGTTACTAGAATTATTCTAGCATGGTCATTATGAGGATTCTAAATCTGTGTTTTCTTGTGGTATTAATAGACTTATGGCTCGCACAAGAAATGAAACTGCCACTCCCGCAACAGCTTTGACCCCTGAAGCTATCCAAAGAATGATAGCTGATGGTGTCGCAACAGCTTTTGAGACTCAAGCGGCCACCATAGCCCGCTCGAGCAACAACAACAACCGATCCACCATGGAAAGCGAGGCATCTGCGTCTCGCAAATGTACCTTTAAGGATTTCATAAGTTGCAAGCCAAATTATTTCAAAGGGTCAGAAGGAGTGACCGAATTGGCTCAGTGGTTTGAGCGTATAGAGACAGTGTTCATGAGGAGTAAATGCCCAGAAGACAGCAAAGTCACATTTGCTACGGGAACTTTACTGGAAGATGCTTTGTCATGGTGGAACGCAACCGCCCAGACTATGGGAATGGAAGAAGCATACCAAATTTCTTGGGCCGAACTGAAAACAAAAATGCTCAAGAAATACTATCCGCGTACGGAGATTAGGAAGCCAGAGGAGGAATTTCATCGGTTGACTGTGAAAGGGAACGGCATTAAGACTTACAATAGAAGATTCCAGGAACTGTCGGTGTTATGTCCGACCATGGGGCCAGATGTTGAAAAGACATTAGAGAGATACGTCGAGGGTTTGCCTTCAAGCATAGAAGGAAACGTCATCTCTTCAAAACCAGAAACACTAGAGGAAGCTATCTCCATAGCTCATAATTTGTTGGAACGGGAAATTAAACGGAGTTCTACCTCCGGAAGCAACGATCACAAGAGAAGACTAGATAATCGTGGAACCGCCAACTACAACAACAACAACAGGAACAACAACAACAACAACCATAACCGTAACTACCATCAGAACCGCAACAACCACCACCAGCAACAGAATCGCAGATAAGAAGCCGCCAAGGCTTATGTGGCCGCACCCAATGAAGGAAGAGGGTATGTCGGAACACAACCTCGGTGTAACAAGTGTAACCTACATCACACTGGGCCTTGCCCGGCCAAATGTGTAAAGTGCCACAGAGTGGTTCACAGAACCAACGAATGCAGAGCCACTGGTGCGAACCTACAGCCAGTAGCAATAGTATGTCACAGATGTGGAGAGAAGGGGCATTACAGGAACCGCTGCATGGTATGTGTGTAAACATATCCCTTTATTTGACCAAATTAAGACCAAAACGACCAAAAACTAACCAAAATGCCAAAGATATTTGTTTTTTTGGTGTTTATGTTTATGCAGACAACAGATACAAGAAAAAGGACAAAAAATCAAGAAAAATCCAAAAAACACGAGCACGAGATTTAGAAGAAACTATTTAAAGCCAAAGCCGGGGAAGAATTCGTCAAAGAAAATGTATTTGAAGAAAAGCCTTTGGATCATAATCAAATTACAAAATCAGTCCCTTGAACAACTCTCCTATTATGGCAGATTTAGTCCCTTGATGTCAGATACACTTTCAAAATTAATCCTAAACCCATTTATCCTAAAACACAACCAAACCCAATATCCAATCCAAGCCCAATCTTAAATATCACCCAGCCCACCTTTTAAATATTAAACCCACCATACCCGGATCCACCACCCAAACCCGAAAGTCAGCCACATTAATTACTCGGTCAAACACTTAACCAATTTACCCGCCCCTTTCATTGTTACTATTCACCCATCGTCCCAACTTATTACCCTGCTCCCACACAAATTTACCCTTCCTTAAATAATTCTAGAAGCATGCTGACACCTCATGGAATGCCAGCTGGACGATTGGAGAAATATTATTGGATGATACACATCACTAGTTGATCCAAAGGCTGAAAATAGAAGCTTATAATGATATGATGATCAAGGGCTGAGAGATGATGATCCAGAGGTTTCCAAAACCCTAGCTTCAGGCTATAAATAGCCCTCTGCTGTCACAGATTGTGGTTGTTAGATTTTTAGGCTTATTTAGGAGTAGTGTAATTTAGGGGTAATTTAGTTAAGCTTTTAGTGTAATTCTAGCTTAATAGATTTAGCTTATTGTAATTTCACTTCTCAGATTTCAGTTCCGTATTCACTTCAAGTTCTTAATGATTTTGTAAGTTTTTCACTTATTAGTCAAACTGCTTATTACTTATTGCTACTGCTTATTTGCTATTTTTCCGTGCTTATTCACTTGTTCTCAGCTTATTTGATCTTAGTATGGTTGTTTGATATCAGTTAGATAGGTTGTTAGAGCTTATATTAGTTTTTACCTTAAATAGCTTAAAAAGTCAAAAAACAGTCAACTTAAGATTAGCTTAATTAGTGCTTATTTCCAAGGTGAAAGTTGCTTATTAGGTGGTAAACAAGTTAGATAATCAATAGTTAATCAGTGTTATAGCTTAAATCAGTAGGTGCTAGTGTAAAATTGCAAAACAGTCTCAATAGGGGTGTTTGGAATAAGCTGTTCTAGGTCTATTTTAGATACCACTGTTCATTTGCACCTTAGGTCAGATTATATCATGCTTAATTCAGCCTCAATAAGTTGTTTGTAGTAAGTTTTAAGCTGCTTTGAAGAATTTGGAGGTTTTTAGTAGGATATTATAATTTTAGAGTTGTAACTGTTTCAATAAGCTTCCTACAAACTCAAGCAAATTCAGCCCATATATTCGATAATTTTAGGTTCATTCTAGTGCACAAAGAGGATTTTCAAAGGTTGGTATTGTTTCATTGGTCCCTGCATTACTTGGGTCCATTTTCTCTCAACTGCTATCACAGACCCCTAACTGTCTGCATTAGTTAGTTTTGCCCATGATCTGCTTTCGTTTTTCATTTTTAAATTCTTCAATATAAGCTCTTTTAAGCTGAAAAATGGGAGTTAAGCTCTTTGGTTGCTATAGTTCTTGATGCGCATTTTTAAGAATTTTTCCAATAGCTTATTGTAGCTTTTCATTAGGTATAAATTCACCTCAGCAGTCTTTTGTTGCCCTGTACACTAGCAGCCCTTGTAGCTTAATTAGTTTAGTCTCAGTGCTTATTTTTCTTTGTGTAGTGCTTATTCTGTTTCTTTTGGCCCTTCTTAATAGACTTTAGCCTGTTTAGTTTAGATCAGTTTTCTCTTAGCTTATTAATAGCTATTTAGCTTATTAGTTGTCAACCTTAGTTCATTTTTTCCTTCCTAGCCTACTGATCTGTTTTTATAAGCTGTTTATGAGCTTATTTGAAGTTTTCAAAAAATATTTTCTTTTATAAAAAGTGCTTATTATCTGTTGCTTATTCAGTTTTCAAAAAAAAAAAAAAAAAAAAAAAAAAAAAAAAAAAAAAAAAGGTAAAAAAAATTGCAAGACCAGGGATTCGAACCCTGGTCTGCACACTCACAACACACAGCCTTAACCATTATGCCCTTGGGTCTTTTTCATTAGATCCTTGCAACCTTTATTTCTTATCCCTTATTTGCATATTTAGTCTTCATCCCTTATTAGCTTATTCCCAACTTATTTAAATAAGTTGGGACCTCTTTAGTATTTTTCCTAGGATAGTTTTCTCATAAAGTAAATTCACAAAAAATTTCAGAATTTTAAGATTAATTTTTTTAAGATTTAACCATATTGATTGTGTTGATCGGGTGGTCTTGGATTGTGGAAGATTATCTTCATTGTTGAGTTAGAGAGAGAGACTAGAGAGAGAGAGAGCTGGGAATCTTGAGAGAAATATGTGAATATTAGATTGAAGGTTTCAAGAGTTCCAACCCTTCCCTTGTGTGGGAAGGGGCTTATATAGTAGCTAACATATGGTGCCCCTAGTGGGCTGTGGAGTGAGCTGACAGTGGGTAAAGACCCGACCCACTCCACAAATATAAATATGACTACACTAATAATAATAATACTAATCTAATATTAATAAGCCTACGAGCTATATAAATGCTAAATAGATACTCGGGGTGACCGAGTCTTCACATGAATATTTATATACCTAACAATCTCCCCCTAAGGGAGGTCACCCCGGAAATAATAATTTGAATTCTAGCATTCTGTCTTCTGAACTTGACTTCATAGCTCGTAGTCTTTGATTCTTCAATGTCTTTGATCATTGTGCCTTCAGCAGTGAACATTTTGATGACTTATCCTTTGTCTTGGATGATTTTGAGTATTCTTCGAAAATATCATCCAACATGTGTCTCCAAGTCATCTTTCAGTAGTATGTCTCCATGTGATGTAATATTCTTTGAGCCGACATGCTCACACTATTCTGGGTCATGATTTTCAACATCAGAGTTTGCAGAAGCAGTGTTGAAGGTCTTTTAGGTTATCATGAATTCTGTGAATATGATGATGATGTAGTGTGAGCATGTGGTGATGGATTGGCATCTTTTCTGCAATCAGCTACAACCGCAATCAGCTGCAACATCAATCAGCTACAACCGCAAACAGCTGCAACAGCAATCAGCTACAATCGCCAGATGTTCCTGCATACGACAGTTAGCAATAAAACGTCCGGTACTTACAGGTTCGGACTTCGAGATTGTTAACAGCATAGTGTGAAAACTCTCTCTAATCCTTACCAAGACCGTTCCTAAATCGGAAACCCACAGAGGGTTTTAAAGATTTACCGTAGCAAATCAACGATTAGGTGAGCCGCTGGAGATCACTCCACGACTGTAGACCGTTTGAAACCGCCGCGATCACTAAGCGTAATCCACAAGGAATTACCGAAGTGACCTGCTTTCAGGGCTGTTTGATGTTGACCCTGGCAGGAATTTCCATTTAATCACTGAGAATTACATTTGTAAATTCCCTCATAAATGTTCTGGCAGATTGCTAAGATCTGCGTAGGACTCATAAGTTTACATCTGGTGTCATTAATGTTAAACAACCAGTGTAGAAGTAACACGTGTTCCTATGAGATCTTATGATGCATCTCGTGGCTCTAGACTCGATAAGTGCATTTTGGTAGTCGGAGACTGGAGCGGTGTCTCCTGTTTCAATATCAACATAACTCGTAATGAGCGGTCGATAGATTATGCAGGGTTCCCCGTGAGAATGAAACAAGTCCTTTTAAGAGAACTTGAGTGGTTTAGAAGGTTTAGTGCAGTACGTCACTGGGTCCATGACGTCTTGTCTTCAATACCGGTGTTACCTTAGTAACCACCAGTAGCATATGAATTGAACCCGGTTTCTGCCCTAAGGTTGAATAATTGGAGGGCTATTTCTTTTCACCCTTTCTCATTACATTTCTTTTTAATTCTTCAACCCCTTCTTTCTCCTTTCTCATATTACTCCTTTTTTCATATCATACCTAAGGACTTTCTAATACTAACTATTTGGTATTGTCCTTGGGTAGATCCCTCAGGCTCTGGCGGATCATAGGACGGTTTTCCTAACCTTAGCCACCTTATAACTTCATGACTATCCTATGTTGCCATTTACCAAAATCCTTGAAAAATCTCTCAAAGTGTTCATGATTATGAAACACATTTTGCTAACACTTTGAGAGTTTTATATTTTTCAAATTCTCCCCCTCAACATGTGCTCGGATGATTGTTTTATAAATTTGCACATGTTGGGTAGAGCTTGCACTTTTTGAATTGATCCACTTTCAGTGAACATGACCGATTCGAGACACGCTTACATCACTAGTTAGACTAGCTTGAAATTATTACCCGGCCTGGTCAAATCCACAGAAAGTTTCTCGAAACGGTAAACTCTACTCAGACACATCCTTTTCGTGACACGCTTACATCACTGGTTAGACCAGCTTGAAATTATTACCCGGCCAGGATATGTCCTTTTGATTGATGACAGTTTATGTTTCGTCAATTCATTGGTGAAGTCTGAGCCATGCTCACATAAGATGCCAAATCCTTTTTGTCACCATAAACCATTTGCTCCCCCTCAATATGTGCATTGATATACAAAAGAGTTTAGCACATATGGGAGAGCTTACTTTTATGTCTAAAACATCACATTTTATCAGATTTCATATTTAAATCACATTCTCTCCCCCGATCAAAATTTTTAAACCATTTGAGATTTGTGATCCCAATTGATTTAAATAAGTTAGAAAAATGTGGGAGAAAATGTGTCCGATTTAATATTTTCTGATAATGGAACATTCAACAGCTCCCCCTCAATCAATGAGGGAGAATGTTAGTGTCAGGTATGATAAGTTTGGAAAATTTTAAATTTAAAAAAAAACATCATACACTGATACATAACAACCACAATTTTTCACTGCTTATGATGTACAAAGATAATCGTTATGACACAGATGATATTGACCTTTTTGCGCAGATGATGTGATCATCCGCTTCTCTAAGGGAGTCAGTAGTCAACATCAATTATCCATTCACCAACAAAACTTCTCAAATATTGAAGATCCCCACTTGGCGAGACCAGAATAAGTATCGCTTTGTTGAAATGAAGGTGGTGGTGGTGATGACAGTGTTACTGTTGTTGTTGCCGACGTTGCTGTTATGGTGAATATAGAGCCAGTCAATAGAGTTTGAACCTCTGATCAAGTGGTTAGAGCGGGAACTGGCACATTCATATTGGCCATGGAATCTGCATAAGATTATCAACATAGATATGCATACGTACATATTCGCTTTTCATTATTTGCTACCACATAGCAGCTTCCCACATCATAATACCAAGTTCATCTCATAGTCAAACCACAGTCAGGTAATACATCAAACTGCTATCTAGCATGAAGAGCAATCAGCAATCATGATCATGGCAATTCACACATATTTCAATATTCAACTCAGGATCTTAGGAACATGATTCTAACATGATAGCAATATACCTAAGCATATCCTGAGTGCACATGCACAAAATCAACAACAATTAATCAGCAATTGACTAACGACAGTCAAACAACAATTGAAATTCATTCATTCAGATCATACACATGCCATAGGAGTATTCAAGAACATCAAACACAATGGGTTTTCTAACTTCTTTTAGATTTTGAGTTTTAAAGTATTTAGGGGATTAAGCGAGGATTCCAAAGTGACACAAATGAGCCTTCTAGTTACATAATGCTAGGAAACTATACGCAAGTTGCACATAATGCCCTATTTTTTCTAACAACTAACACATTTGGCTATTTGATATAAAGTTTTAGCAATTTCCTCTTCAACTAATACCCCATTAACTACAAAACCTTTTCTAAGAATTATGAATTAATCAAGAAACCCGTTTGATGATATAAAATTTGAATTCACTCTCCCCCTCAATCAATGACCCGTATTCTAGTTAGAGATTTGTAGTCGTTGATTGAGTGACAAATTTTATGCACAATCCAAGTCTAAAAGAATTTCAAGCAACACATAATCACTAAGTGTCTCACAAATAATTTTCAGAAGAATCATAGAATGAAAACTATTTGCATACAAAGAAGATTCTCTTTTTTTTCAAGAAATGATGCACTGAAACGTACATCAGATCGAAGAAACATGGATATAAAGTAATCCATGCCCAGGTGAACATCACCCAGTTGGAGGAACAACCGTCTTTTTGGCGACGTGCTTTCCCCATTTTGAAGCGCGGGTTGCTATCTGAAGTAATAGCAAGCCATTTAGACATGTTTTAACAATCCATTTTAACTTCTGCTCGAGCTTCATTTAAAGACCCGTGCCATTATTGAATGACATTTCTAAGTCCGTAAATGTTATCGATAAACAGAAGACATGCCTAGGTGAAACTATTTTTGATATTTTCTATTTTTAATTTTTATGGTTTTTCTGGTTTTATGATTCTCTATTTACAATTTGCAGGTTTTCTATGTATCTATTTACAAAATGGTATAAGATATGAACAAAAATGTATGAAGCAAATATATACAAGGATACGAAGCAAAACCATTACTCCTCAGCTTCCTGAATGTTCTCCGCTGCCATCACTTTACTTGCTGAAGAGCAATGTGAGCACATTTAATTAGGGATTAATTCTGGCTTTTCACTCTCCCCTAATTAGTGCTCTCCCCCAACCTGACCACCTTTCTGATGAACGCCCATAACAGGAAGAAGTCTTTTGATGAACGCCCATAATATGAAGAAGTCTTTTGATAACCAAACGCATGCCGTCTTTAGTCTTCTAACCCACAGCGGAGAATGTAGACTAGACCGAAGACTCGACCTTCTTCAAGATTGTCCATTTGGGGGAACAGAATACCAATCATCTTCATCTCACCAAATGCCTTCCAGTAACCTTACATATAACCCATCAGCCCGCAACGTACACATGAGATGATAACACCAAAGTAACAAGTTGAACCACTGATCATCTATAATATGTATCCTGAGATATTAAGCCCGATCACGTGAACCTGTTGTGCGTCCTTGATGTACACATTCTCTCTCCCCTGATGGTTACGATTAATCAGCCCATGACGTACAAGTGAAATGATAATACCAAGGTAACAAGTTGAACCACTGATCATCTATAATTTGTATCGTGAGATATTAAGCCCGATCACGTGAACCTGTTGTGCATCCTTGGTGTACACATTTCTCTCCCCTGATGGTTACGATTAATCAGAATCATCATAATGATGTGTACATGAAGCATAATGATGTGTACATGAAGCATTGACTAGAAACCCTTTGACACTGATTGTACCAGCCCGTGAGAAGATGTCGATTAGCATTCCATGACCATGTTCTTCAACACCTTGATAGACGGAGGAAGATGTAGTGTTGGAGAATCATGGTTTGCACGACTCCTGAACTGACGTATTTAGGAGTCGTATGACCATTTCTCAATCATCAATCAACATGTAGATTATTCGCCCATTCCCCCCCTCAAAAATTGCATATGCCTGTCAACTGCAATTTTTGATTGAGCGAGTGAATAAGAATACCATCAATGGTAAGTAGATCTACTTGATGGTTCTTGATAACTGACATGTAGATTATTCACCCTTCCCCCCCCCCCCCCCCCTCAAAAATTGCATATGCCTGTCAACTGCAATTTTTTGGTAGAACAAGTGAATAAGAGTATACTCTGATGTGCGTCAATCCACTTGAAGACTGAATAAGCACGGAAAGAGCATGAAACTTGTTGATGAGAATGGCCATAAATAAGAAGATTTCTCTTCTTCCAAAGATAAAGCGCACTTAAGCGTACACCTTTCTTTTCTTTGAGGAACGGGGCCTGAAGTGTTATCTGCAGACGCCATTGTCATTGAAGAGCGAGGCCTGAACTGATGTATTCAGACGTCATCTCTCTCTTTTCTACTTTTCTCATCTAACTCAATACCAACCCCATTATCATACTGTCGGCTTGATGACATGACTACTGATGGAGAAAACCCAATATGATGAACTTGAGACTGAAGTAACATAACCCAAACTTGTGACTTAAACTTGCACTAATGTGTGACTAAGAGTGGTGTAGAGACTTCGTGCAACATTGAATCCCTAAGTACTCTATACTCTTCAACCAACCAACCATCAAGTATAAGACGTACATCACCTCTTGGATATCCACAACTTCGTGTGACACTGAGCACTACAACGTAACTCCTTAAAGTGATAGTTATTTTGTAATAGAAAAGAAGAAAAAATAACTAGATATCCAAGTCTTCGTCATTGTAAAGGTTAAACGCTCGAACAAGGATCTCGAAGAATCTTCATCCAACCACCCCGATATCTTCAGATACTAAGTACACGCACCCATGAAATTTCACTTCAGCCTCAAATAAATAATAATGAATTAACGCCGTAGTCCCATCTTGTCGTTTAAATGCCCCGATCTAGCCCTTTATGATGTTTTAACTGAACTTTGATAATGGTTTTAACCCGATCACGGTCAAGAGCGCATAACCCATCATCACGGGATTTTACAAATCCATGATTTCAACCGAGAAATAAGTTCTTTCTCGGGATTTTACAAAACCAAGAAGAAACCGTGAGACAGTACTAAATTGAATGTGTTACATGAGACGCCACAAAAGTTTGGTTTTGGTGAATGTCAGCTTGGGTTAACATGCACGAGATCAGCAATAATTCTTCTCACATATGTAGAATGCTTCACAATCCATACTAAGTAAAGCAGTATAAACTACTTCCCTCTGGAGGTTGACCTCATAACACAGTACACCTTTCTCCCCCATGATGGTTTCAAACTTTCGGAAGCATCATTGACGTGTACAGCCATATGCATGAGAAGATTTTGTCTTAAGCATTATCTATGACTTGCGGTACCATCGAATATCCCGAGAGAATTGCTGATCACATCACAACTTTTAAATGCTTTGGCCAACTAACCAACCTAGTACTCAGACAACTATTTGTGACCACTTGATGAAGGAAACCCGATATACCAATATTGAAAAATGAAGTAGAAGTCCCCAAATTCGTTACTTAAGCTTGCACTAATGTTGGAAGAACGGTGTAGAGAATTAATACTCCAAGCAAATCTCTAAGTACTCAATACCCAACCAAAGTATGAGACATTAACACCTCTTGCGATTATCGACAACGTCATCGACGTGTGACACTTAAGTGATAGTTACCCCGACTGCTGGTAACTAGATAACCTAAGTCTTCAACTTAAATTTTAAGCACAAGCAAGTTATCATTGAAGGTCATGCATCCAACCAACCCCGACTTCAAGATAAAATAAGTAGACGCCTTCGTGAAATTCAACTTCAATCTCAAATAAGGAATACCAAAATGACCTTCGTGATCATCTTGAGCGGTTGACTAGCCAAAAAGAGAAGAAACATGCGCTAATTCTTAGCGGTGCCCATGACTCATAGTCAGTCCTATCAAGCATAGCTGTCTGACCCAGCTGCTTGGATGTCATCAGATGCAGTGCATGGTATAGTTGTCATACTGTATACAGGATTTTACAATTCTTGAGATTTAACCGAGAAATAAATTCAAGAACAAACTGCACAACAGTAAGTATCAAACCGCTGAAACCTTAGGCAAATCGCTAAGACCCAAACCGCTGAAAGCTAAACCAATGAAACTGGAACCGCTAAGATTCAAACCGCTGGAGACTGAACCACTGAATCCTGAATCGCTAAGATCTGACCCACTGTAACCAGAACCGCTAAGGAACACGCGCTAATTCTCCCCCTAAAAAAGGGCTTGCAATGACCTTTTTGCCAAAGCTGAGAGTCCGTGATGGTTGTGAATTTGTCAGGCACAACATAGATACATGGAAAGAGCCAAATAAAACTACTGCAAAGAAGATGGTGATTAAGACTCTCTTGTAGTAACCCCTCGTTTGTCTCCTCATCACTGGTTTAGCAGATTAAAAATTCATTGAAGCTCGTAATATGCCAAAACCGCTTGATGTAATGTGTTAAACTTTAGAGGGAGTAAAAGGTTAAAACACGTCTCTAAACAATCCACCTCGTCTTCTTCAAGTCTGACCACCTTTTGAGAATATCTTGTACTACAATCCCATTAGAAGCTTGAGAAACAACAATCTTTAGATGAAGCTTGATAAAAGACAAATTCGCGACTTATACTTGCACTAAATTTGTGATTTGGAACCTATATTGAGCACAATAACATAACTCCTTTAAATATAGGTAGTGGTATATACCCAACCTTCCATCCTTTATTGTATATATCCACCTCTTGAACATCTAAGTCTAATCACCATAAACACGCTCGAACAAGGATCATCAAACATCGTGCATCCATCCAACCCCGAGATGTTTGAGACACTAAGTACACAAACCGGTGAATTAACAAACCACCCAAGCTATCATAATTTCCCAATTCCAACCGATCTCGCAGCACAAACTTATCCCAAAAAAAGATAGTCAAACCCTGTAATTTTTATTATATCTAAATCCAAGTCTCGCCTACTTGTCCAAAATTAATTTGACAGGATTTTACTACTCTTGAGATTTAAACAGAGAAATCGAATCTTTCGCGGGATTTTCTAAAATCTCCAAGAGAAACCGTGAAATCAACAAGAATGGCCAAGAGTGAAGTGCAACACTAATCTTTGAAATTCAAGTCAGAGAAGTCAAATTTCAACTTGATCAAATCGCAACAAGTCAAGTCGCAGTTTGTCAAATCGCAACAAGTCAAATCGCAATCTACCAAATCGCAATAAGTCAAATCGCAAGTGTCACCTCGCAACGTCAAATCGCAACTGGTCAAATCTCAATCAGTCAAATCGCAACAAGTCAAATAGTAACTTGTCAACTCGCAATTAACCAAATTGCAATTAGTCAACTGTAACTCAAATCGCAAAGATCAAATCACAGGTTCACTCAAATCACAGGCACCAATAGGACAAAGCTGCCAAATTCATAACTCTGTAATCACGTTGACTTTCATATACCCAAGTACTAGCTGTGACGTGCATATCCACGTGAAGTTTGTAACACCAAAATATACCAATCATTTTGTCATGAATTATGTTAAAAACGGATGACCAGTATTTTCGTCCAACACATGGTTTATGGTTATACCAATCTCATCAGCCCATTCCATCACCATTTGAGTGAATACACAGTCCAGTACTTAATTTTGTCAGCCCAAAACAAATCAATTAATCAAAGCTATGGCTCGGTTCTCTTTAAGCCCAAAAACCTTCGTGACCAGCCCATTCAACAATAGTAACATCGATCCAAAGAAAAAAAATAGAGCCTCTGGTCCATTTCACTTTTTACCCTAATTATCTGGTATTAATACCCACAACCCTAATCCTAATCTTAATAACACCATCTGATAACTCCGCCCCCTTTCATCTTTCAACTGCCTCTCACCTAACTCACAAATCGAACACCAAAACAAATCACATATTTGATATCATCGTCTCTACACATCTCCATCATCATCAAAACAATCTAATAGAACTAACCTATTCACAGATTATTCATCAAAATCAACTAATAAGCTCAGTCGATAATGATCTTGGCACCATCAAACATACGAATAAAACATAGAAACACACGGATCAAGAACCCACGAAGAGCACAAGACGTTTTAGCTTCAAGATCATCTCTCGGGTCTCGGGTACGTGCTTGTTGTGGTTTCGTTTGCTATTAGTCTTGAGTGTCTTTAGTTTGTTGTTGGCAGCGTAGAATAGATAAAGGAAGGACGGGATAGGATAGATTTTGTGAAGTTGTTGATGCGGTTTTGTTTGCTGTTGGTGATGAGGTTTAGGTTTAGTTATGGATTTGTTGTGGTTGAAGGATGATATTGGTTCATGTATGGATCTGGTCTTCTTTACATCTTGAATTTCTTTTTGTATTGACATTGAGACTTTGACTGATGATGATTAACTGAGTCGTCTGGTCGTGGTCTCTTCTTCATCATTATTCATTTATGGACAAATCGCAATTTTTTGAAGAAAATTTGACAGCATTTTGTTTAGATTTGCTTGATAAATGGTTTTCAATAATCAAATCGCAACCATAGTCAAATCGCAGTTGACCAGTCAAACCGAGCTGTCATTTTCGTACTTTCCCTAAAAAACCGGATCTGGGTTTTTCTCTTTCATCAAATCGCAAGCAAGAACATCCCCAAATCTTAACCCAGAAAAACCTTTTTAAAAAACACACTTTTATCCACAAATAAGCCACGAAAAATCAATAACAATATGAGATAAATAAAACCGAAACTGAAACAACCACCACAAAAAAAGATAATGCCCAAACTGAATCCTAAAACACATATCAAAACACCACTTTTAATAAAAAAAACACCACGTTTAAGCTAGCAAACTGAATCCTCAACACAGTTAAAGCCCAAACTCAAATTAATATGAGCAATCCAAATTCATAAGCTGATAAGGCCCAACATGAAAGTCATCAACATATGAACAAAGTGAAATGATTCAAACAAAACAGATGAGCAAAACAGTTTAAGAAAAAAAATGGTTTGAACAAAAAAAATAAAACCGACACACAATCAATCAAACCTAACCTTGGCTCTTGATACCAATTGTAAGATATAAACATATTGATTGTGTGGATCGGGTGGTCTTGGATTGTGGAAGATTATATTCATTGTTGAGTTAGAGAGAGAGACTAGAGAGAGAGAGAGCTGGGAATCTTGAGAGAAATATGTGAATATTAGATTGAAGGTTTCAAGAGTTCCAACCCTTCCCATGTGTGGGAAGGGGTTTATATAGTACCTAATATATGGTGCCCCTAGTGGGCTGTGGAGTGAGCTGACAGTGGGTAAAGACCCGACCCACTCCACAAATATAAATATGACTACACTAATAATAATAATAATACTAAGCTAATATTAATAAGCCTACGAGCTATATAAATGCTAAATAGATACTCGGGGTGACCGAGTCTTCACATGAATATTTATATTCCTAACAATTTTAGTATTTTAAATATATTTTTCTTTTAAATTCAGTTTTTAATTCATAATAAATTAAATAAAAATCAGAAAAATATAATTTTTTTTACAAAATTTTCTTTTAGTATTTAGCACTTAGGAAATATAAATTTGCACCCGTAGATTTAGTATTTCATTAATTTCACTTTTAAACTCGGGATTAGCCCGGGTTTTACGCGTTTTTAGGATCCCTTTACGTTTTTAGATACGTGTGCCTTAGTTTTACATTTCCCTTGCCTTAGTAATTGTTTTTAGTTTACATTTAATATTTCTAGATTTAAAATCACAATCTCTCTCACTTTTCACCATTCACTACACGTTTCACGAACCCGTTATCACAAATTCCATTCATCCTTCATCGGGACAACGAACCGGGGTTACACATATTTCCCTTTGTGTTTCCCTTTTGGATTATAAATTATTCATATCAATTTTTGGCGCCGCTGCCCGGGAGGGTTGAAGTGAATTCGTGATTCCCGTTTTTCGATTCGTGTTTTGAAGACCCTTCCCCGTGAAGTTATCATTTTCTTTTTATTTTCTTATTATAAAAACCCAAAATGATTTTCTTTTCAAATTTATTTTCCTTTTTCTTTGTGTTTTTCAAAATTTCTAAATTATAAAAATCCAAAAATATTCTTCTCATTCCTCTTATCTGTTTAATTCTTTCTCTTTTACCCTCTATCCGTTTAATTCTTCTTTATGTCTTCATTTTACCCTTATGGTTGTGAGAACTGTGGGGGTCCTCCAAATGGTGGAAACTGTCCCGGTTGTAACATTATGAATTCGGGAAACAGGTTTGTCTATGACCAAAATCCCTATTTCTACAATGAAACACCCGACTTTTTCCACCAACCCCCACAACATCATATGGAGACATACTTGTGTGAATTTTTTGGAGGTTGTCCTCATCCGAAATTTGATTGTTGAACGGGAGACATGCTTGTCTTTGAGCAGAACCCTTATAACAATCAGACATCATCCGAATTTGACACATCTTCATATTATACACCAAGTTCACCACAACAGTATTACTGTTGTGACCATTGTGGAGGTCCCCATTGTGGTTCTGATTGTCAAACCGAGAACATGCTCTATGAGCATAATCCTTATGACAATAATGACTCATCCGGTTTTGACCAACCTTCACCATACACAACCCCTCAACACCTTCTTCAAAGAGAGTTAACTACTAGAGCTGAATTGATTACTAAAATGATGATTGCTCAAACTCAATTCAACATGAACATTCAAACTGAAATAAACCATCTTAAGGAGTTGATTCTTAGAAAATAAAATCCTCCCATTAACTTGTTATACTCAGAGGAGAGTTATGAGGAGGAAGAAGAGAACTCAGAGATCAATCCACTTATTGAAGACCCTTCAGATACCTTTTTAATGGGGGACAAGGAATTCGAAATCAATCCTCTTAAGGAAATTGATGACCTTGTTCCAATCCCAAGGGTATCTGAGGAACCCTTCGATCTTCCTGATTCTACTTCACAAACTTTCAATACGACTATCACAAATCCTTTGTTTGATTTTGATTCTGAATTTACTCTAATTTCAGACAATCAAAATTTTGATATTCATAACAAGGGCAGTGATGAGTCAGATACGGAGACAATAATGGACGAGGTGCAAACTTATAGCATACAAAGTACAGCACATGTCCCACCTCCGTATATCCTTCCAGAGCCCAAGCTCAAAGACGTACTTCATAAGAATGAAATCATATCTCCACCAGAGTATGATTTCTATGATTTTGAGGAAGATCATGACCCGGGGAGAGATGTACTCTATCCTAAGAGTTTGCTTATCGATGATATCATCCCGACCCTCCCTCCCGAGGTTTTTGTTAATGAATCAAAGAGCTTTAATGATGAAGATTGGATTATCATTGTGATAAAGATCTTTCTCCTTTTCTTCACCTATCCGGTGTCTTCTCCTTTCTTTCATTCCTTTGTGAGTGAAGACACCATCTTTGACCCCGGCATCTCTCATTCTTTTAAGCCGTGGGCATCTCATCGGAGTGGAACTTTCATGTGCTTCAATGTTTATCCAAACATCTTGAATGAAAGTCTGATGGAGATTTTCTTTTCCACATGCTCCCCCAAGGACAAATAAATTCGGGGTTAGTCTAAGCTATACGACTCGATAATAAACAAAGCGCTTCGTGGGAGACACCCCATGCTTATCCATCTATCTTCTTTCTATTATCTTCTTAATAAGTGACGTGAGGAGGGCTACCTCTTCCATTTGTCGTGTTTCGTGGTTGTTTGTGATGTGTCCAGGATTTGCCGAATAATTAAGACTCTCATGCTCGTGGTTTTGTTTCTCTTCACTCGAGTTTCATCATTCGTTGCTCATTCGATATCCTAAATCTTATCGTCTAACGTTTATCTTTGGCATAATTAATAAACGGCCTTAGATTTAGTTAGGAAAACCCTTACCTTAAAGACATTGGGGACAATGTCTCATTTTAGTCTGGGGGGGGGTGATCTTTCGATTTGATTTTTGCCTTGCATTTTTTGCCGTTTACTCATGCAACCCCGTTTTTCCTCCAAAAATGAAAAAATCCAAAAAATGAGAAAAATTTAAATTTTTTTTGCAAAAATATAATAAAATTTGACATTTTGTTGACTTTCGGCTGGTAAGAGTAGGAATAAAATTCTGACTTGACCGGGCGTGTTGAGCCCTAGCTTGTCTCCTTAACCTTCTAAATGAAAGTTGTGCTAGTCTTTTATACAAGGAGCTATAAAACGCGAATTCTTTTCAAGAGTTTGCAAGTTCCCATGATCGACTTTAAATATGCGCTTCTTGATTTTATACTTGGCTAAGCATTCGCGGATCTTATTATTTAAGATTTTAAATTTGCGAAGAACGAGAAATGATAGAGTTGTTTATAAGTTAGATTGCTAAACGTGGAGTAGTTGGTTCTCTTTAGAACTCATCGAAGTTATTTGTGGCTTTTTGCTCCCATAAGCTTGCACATCTTAAAAATAGAATCTTAGGATTAATTAAGGGTGTTAGGTTTTGGTGATGATTAGTTTTTGTCTTCTTAAGAAAATTCTTGCTTATAAAAGTTGGGTACACATCAAGGTTACTACAAATATCGTGTAACATAAGCGGCGGTTCATAAAGCGGCCCTTGGATCTCTAATTCAGGATGTGTGAGGTCTTGGTCTAACGACCTTGGATCCTCATTTCAGGAATGTCTAGAGTCTTGAAATTATCCGTAAATTTCCGGTTAGTTTATCGTACACGAGATTTGGAGTGGTGGCACTAAAATTAAGCATAAATAAATAAATCTTAAATTTATGTGCTATAAGTTGTGGATTCGAGATCGGTCCTTGGATTCTTATTTCCAGAAGGTATTTAGGTCTTGGCTACCCTCTTACACCGACCCTTGGACCCTTGATTCTAAAAGGCGTTAAGGTCTTGGAACTCTCCGTTGTAACGACCCTTGGATCCTTTATTCCGGAAGGTGTAAGGTCTTGGAATTTCCCCGTGAAAATCCATAGTTTATGGTATACAACTTCAATAAAAAGTTAGGTTGTTAAAAAAAATAAAAAAAAAATAAATAATAATAATAATAATAATTTGCAAAAGTCAATAATATAAAAATAGAATAATAAGCCCCATTTTAAATCACCTTGATGTGGACCTCATTTTTATGGCAACGGTTTTCGGAGGAAGATTAGAAACTAGTTAGCATCTAAACTTGGTGTCTTTATCGGACTTAAAGAATTATCGAAACAAAAGTATGAAGAAATTCATTTCTCATGCAAAAATAAAATTAATTGAGACATTAGGAATATGGGAGCAAGAAGTAGCTAAGCGTACACAATTAATTTCTATGGGTAGTGTTAGCAATCTAACTTGTATATAACAATGATTTCGTTTTTAAGCTTAGTTTGGGGACTCGTGAAAAATCAAGGATGACGAATTTTATCTGTATGGTCACTTCTTTATGAGTCGTGTTTCCTACTCGTTGACCCGAAAAGTTATTGTTAGATAATGATTGTCGACAAAATCGTCACATGAAAAAGAGAAAAATATAATGATAGAATAAATAATGCCTAAACACGTTATTAATATTTTTCGATATCTCTACGTTTTGATAATCACAAAATGTAAAATCATTGAACGAAAAATTATGACGTAAACAAGTATTTTGTTGTAAACATCTATTTTAACAACTCAATCACTTAAGGTATGAATAAACAAATGCTTAATGCATTATATGATCAAAGGAACATTTTTTTAATCACTAGATTTTTTATAAAATGTCAAAAACATTTTATATATTTTAGAAAAACATTTTTGGTAATAAATAAAATGGTTTAATCCATTATAAATTTATGAATTTAAATTTTCAACCAAAAATGGCAAAAATGTTCCAGAAAAACCTTTCCCACAAAAAGACAAAACTGGGCAACGGTCTTGAGGGGCGGCCCCCTTAATTATACAAGGCGGCCCCCTTAATTTTAAGGGGACCGCCCCCCTCCTCCAGCTGTCCAGTTTTTGCCTATAAATACTGGTTTTTCCCTGGACTTTTTCTCACCTTTTGCACCCCAAACCTTCTGTTCTAAATCTTCTCTAATCCTTGTAAATCCTTTCTAAAATCCTTTGATCATATTCTCTTAAGCATTGGTTTCTAAGTGATCCAAGCTTCCATCATCAAAGTGCAAAAGAAGAATACTCCTTCAACTAGAGAAGAAGTATTGTAGTTCAATTCATATCATTTTGTAATTGTGTAAAGTGTTGTATAGTTGTGATAAGTAGATCTAAGTGTAAGCAAGTAGTTGTGTTGTAAAGAAGTTGTGTAGAATTTGTGAAGTCGTAGTCTAGAAGTTGTGAAGCCGTCGTGTAGAAGTTGTGAACCCGTCGTGTAGAAGGTGTGAAGCCGTCGTGAAGAAGTCGTGAAGCCGTCGTGAAGAAGTTGTGAATAAGTCGTGAAGAAGTCGTGTAGAAGTTGTGAGATTGGTTCTAGCTACGATTAGAACCCGACATCTAGCTTTGTGTCGTTAAGCCGGTGTAAGCTATAGTTGTGTAAGGTTTTCTCCGCCATAAGGGAGTTTGTTGACATAGTGAAGAGAACTCTCGAGTAGGTGACTCGGGGAGTGGAGTAGGGCAAGGAAGGTGTCCTTGTGTCCGAACCACTATAAATCCTTGTGTTGTGGTTTGATCTTTCCATCCCTATCTTTCATTTCATTTCATTTACTTTACTTGCATTACTTATTTACATTTGTCTATATTTGTTCATATTGTTTAAGAGTTGAAGTCACATAAGATCGAATCGAAGTTTTTAAAAGTAAACAAAAGTTTTCACAATCAAATTAAAAAGAAGTAAAACTATTCAACCCCCCCCCCCCCCTTCTAGTTTTCCACAATTGGTATCAAGAGCCACGTCAAACAAGATTTTTAAAATAAATTGTATTTTAAAACTTGAAACGATCTATGGAATCTGAAAAATATTTAGAAGGGCAATCTATGCAAAGACCACCACTATTTGAAAGTGATGGATTTCTTTATTGGAAAAATCGATTCGAAACTTATATGAAATCAAAAGATCTAGATCTTTGGCATGTTATTACTAATGGTGATTTTTACCTATTCAAAATAATCCGGAAACTAAAAAGGATGAAATAGTACCTTTTTGAAAAACAAAATGATGATTTAAAAAGAAAACTTGCTAAAAATAATGAAGCAAAAATGGTTATTTATAATGCGTTAACGCGTAAAGAATACGAAAGAATCTTTATGTGTGAAACCGCAAAAGAAATTTGGAACTCTTTACTAATAACTCACCAAGGTAATAGTCAAGTCAAAGATAATAAAATAGATCTTCTTGTTCAACATTATGAACAATTTATGATTCCGGAAGAGGAATCGATTGATAATGCTTTTGCTAGGTTTAACACAATCATCACAAGTTTAAAAGCACTTGATGAGAGTTTTTCTAGTAATAATTTTGTTAGGAAATTTCTTAGGGCGCTTCATCCAAAATGGCGAGCTAAAGTTACGGCGATTGAAGAATCGAAGAACTTGTCAACTTTTCAACTTAACGAGTTGATCGGCAACTTGAAAGTCTACGAGAAAATAATAAAGAAAGATTCCGAGATGGTCAAAGGAAAAAGAGAACAAAGCAAGTCAATTGCTTTGAAAGCTAGGAAGGAATCTAGTGACGAGGATAGCTCAACCTCCGAAAGTGATGACGAAGAATATGCCATGGCCGTAAGAGACTTCAAGAAGTTTTTCAAAAGACGAGGAAGATTTGTTAGACAACCACATGACGAAAGAAAGGCACTCCAAAGAAACAAAGACGACAAAGGTAGCAAGAGCGAGAGGAAGTGTTTTAAATGTGGTGATCCAAATCATCTCATCGGAAGATGTCCAATGATGTCAAGAGAGCAAAATCAAAAGGCATTTGTTGGAGGAGCATGGAGTGATAGTGACGAAGATGAGAAAGAAACCACAAAGGAGGAGAAATGTCTTATTGCTAAGACATCAAGTGAGGTACATTCCGAAACCGAATACTTTAGTGATGAATATTTATCATTAGACGAAAAAGACTTAGATAGTGAATATAATAGGTTATGCAAACTAGGTCAAAAAGTAATGAGTAAAAACAAATCACTAAAACGCATAAATAACCAATTAGAAAATGAAATACTTGAATTAAAAATTAAACTACACAACTTAGAAAAAGGCAAAGAAGCTTTTGAAGAATGTAAAACATGTTAAGTAACTAAAAATGAAAACAAAAAACTTAAGGAAGAAATTTGTAAACTTGACAAATTTGAAAATAGTAGTAACTCACTTAGGAAAATAATAAGTGTTCAAAGAGTAGTAGGTGATAAAACCGGCTTGGATTTAATTCAAATGAGGCCTCAACTAGTGAAACTAAAAATGTAAAGTTTGAAAGTGAATCTAGTTAGCAAAAATCCTTAGAGTCAACACCTAAATACATACTTATAAAAGATAGAAAAATACCCATTGCTAGTAATGATGAAATAAAAACTTTTTACAAACCATCTTTAAAAACCAAAGAAGAATCACCTAAACCGAAATTAAGATAAAAAACACCTCCCTTAAGAAGACCAAATAATCCTCACCCTCGGCCTAAAAATCCTCAACCTAGAAGAAACCAAAATCGACAAAACCTCCATAATAATAATAATTACCCAATGTGGAATTATCCAAATCCACCAAGCTTCAATCCTTGGGGAATACTTCCACCATATATGCATCCTAGTCAATTGCAACCCATGTTTGGTTCAAACAACTTTGGACCAATGAGACAATGGGGACTAAGTGGCTAAATTGCTAACTCATTGGGAAATCGGCATCTCTTCTTTGATTGAATTCTACAAGTCAACTTAAACACTTTGAAGTACTTGAAGACTACTTATTGAAGACTAAAAGGTACGCCTCTCTTTCATGCTCTCTACTATGTTATATGCTTAGGATTGATGAACTAGCTAATTGCATGCCCCCGTAAGTTTTTAATGCCTAGTTTAGTTGATGCTTGTGTGTTAGTTAGTAGATAATCCCTTATACATATATCTAATATAAATATATATCTATATTACTATATATATATATATATATATATATATATATATATATATATATATATATATATACACACTATATACACATATAAATATATCCGCACATAACCTAGATACGTCATTTGTTGACTATCTAGAACTAAAAGAAATTGTTCGTCCTCGAACCTTTTCTTCCCCTTTGCCTCTTTTGAACTTTAACGTTCAACACGAAAATCTTCTATGTCCACTATCACATAACTCATGGTGATGAAGAGAAGTGAGTTAAGTGGATTAACGTAGAAGTAGTACTTAAATCGTCGCGCCAAGAAAACTATGAATGAAACAAACTCCCGTCGCCGTCAGCACTTATCTTCGTCATTGCCTCATCATTTCTCGACGCCATTCAACAACCCACGTTTACACTCAATATATATATATATATATATATATATATATATATATATATATATATATATGCACATTCCCTCTCATTCCTCAAAACCTTTGTCGACTTGACGTCTTGATTATTTTATCCAAAATTCTCAAGATATATTTTTTAACGAAATGTTAATAAAATGTCAAGCATTCCCTCCTCGTGCCTATACAATCCAACGTATTTTTGATATATTATAAATCTATATAAATATACATATAAATATTTTACCGTCAGAAACAAAAATAAAAAATTCCCATTTTTGGCGGGCGGCCCCCTTAAAATTAAGGGGACCGGCTAGTTAACGAGGGCGGCCCCCTTAATGTTTAAGGGGACCGGCCATCTGATGCTACCAAAAATGATTTTCCTCTTAAAACTTTTGCCAAACACTCCATTTCTCACACACCCTTCCTTTGCTACCTGCTGTGAACGAACTAAACCACCAAAAAACCATCAAAACCACTTACCAAATCACCAATTCGGGCTAAATTCGCAAGGGGCAAACACTTATATCTCGATTAGCAACATATATTGTAAGTTTTCCAAAACACATTTCATCTAATTTCATCAAATTTCGAGTCTAATCACAATTTGATATTTTAGTTAAAATTTTTAAATTCGAACTTATGTTGAAATTAAGTCTAGGATACTCATTGTCAAATGCTTCCCATAGGATTAAAGCACTTAATTAACCTAGAATCTAAATAATCTAAAACCCTCATGTTAAAATTTTGAAAAACCAAACACTCTCATTCAAAATTTGTTATACATTGTTGAAAAATGCCATAAACACTTGTTAAAACTAACTACATTATAGTATCACAACTTTTAATCCTAAAAATATACTTTTTGAATCATGAAAAACGATTTTATAAACATAAGAGGGTGTTTGGATTAGGTCATAAAATAGCCGAAACTAAGTCGAAATAAAATTAACAACTAATTATCGAGCTTATAAACATGCAACTAGTAATTTTGAGTCATCAAGATACATAATTCATATGTATATTGAGATATGAGTCTTTATTTTTCTTGAAAAAGGGAGCGTTTGGCATAATGAATTAAAACACATTTTCGAGTCAAAATCTATGTTTTCATCTCTTTCATAAGTTTCTTAACATGAATACTCATAAGAAATAGCTAGACATACAATCTAATGTTTATCTAGCCACATTTCAAAATGGCTTATGATGTATAAAGGAGCGTTTGAATATTTATGATTCTTTATCAAAACATCATGATAACTACTTCTTAACCTCATAAAATACATTTTAAGCGAGTTAAAAAAAAATAAAAATAAATAAAACTAAGGAACATTGCAAACTACTTCTTAGGATTTAATTTTTAGAGTCGAAGTATGTTTGTGTTCCACATAAGTAGTGTATATGACACATGCATTTTTTTTTCTTAATCTTATTTTTCTTGTTGCTATCTTGTTTAGGTGAAAATGCCTAAAGTTACGGTTGGTGATGTCTCCAAAACAAAACAATACATTCCAAAAGTTTCTGCCACTCCCGGCATTTCTCTCGCTATTGCATGTCTCTATCGTCCCATTGAAGATAGAAACATTCATGAGGGGAGAATTGTCGATCCATCTTTCAATCAATCCGACTATATCGAACGAATGTTCTCCAATGTTCGTCTTGATTGTCTTTACAAAATCAATGAGCGTATCGTTCCTCGCTTTGTTCTTGACTTATATAGCCAAGTTACGGTGCAAACCGATAACAATGGTTATATTCCTCATCTCCTTTATGATCCAAAACGAATTCATCACTCTTATTCTCGCTCAATTCGGTCAAATTCTCAAAATTCCACACAACGGTCAAGCCGTTTTCTCAAATGAATGGGATCTTTCTTCTCTTGAGCAACATCGACCTCAAGATGGTCCTTACTACTCTGAGATTCCATCTCCCGGTGACATTCGTCAATTTCTTGGGCTAGAACGTGGTACGACTAGCCGAAAGATCAAGTCAAAAAATGTTGACATCCATGCAAACCAAATCCTCCTCAAGGAGTTATGCCCCGACATGAAGCGTTGGGAAGAACTCATTCGCGAGAATGCGTTTGGTACCGGTGGTCACCGTGATCATCTCACGACGAGCATTGCTCACATGTTGTATTGTGTTGTTGCTGAAGAACAATACAATTTGGCCTATCTCTTTGTTCATCGTATCATATCCGCCAAAAACACTCGTAATGCCAATCTTCCTTATGGTATGTTCCTTACTCGACTTTATTATCATGTCATGGAACATTACCCTCATCTTGAGAGTGATATTTACGAGTTCGTTCAACCGGTCCTTCGTCCTCTTGTTCGTGTCCAACCTCGTCGATCTCGAAGTGACAAGGGCAAATCTCGTAGCTCTTTCTCACTCCCACCTCGTGGTTCTACATCTCATCAAGGAGATGATGATGATGATGATGATGATGATGAGGTGGAAAGCACATCACGTGTTACTACTCCATCACCTAGGACCTTCGTTGAAAATCTTTCAGAACTTGATTACACCGACTATCAAGTTCCTTCTCGTTCTGAACAAACCGACCAACTCCTATTCGAAAGACAAACCTCATTGCTCAACACCACATAGCAGATGCATCAGGAGGTTCGAGGCGGTTTCAAGTCCATTGGAAAAACTCTTAGGAAGATGCTTGGAAAGAAGAAATAGATGTATTTGATGGGAGATTTATTGAACTTTGATGTTATGTTTTTTTTTTTTTTTTTTTTTTTTTTTTTTTAACAATTGTGTGTAGTGGTATTTCCTTGATATTTTTTTTGGTATGACTTGTATTATGCTAGATGTTTAACCTTTTTCATGTTAGAACTAAGTAACTAGTTTATTTAATAAAATATGCCTATGATATGCTTATAATATGATTTTACTAGTTTACATATGTACATTATCTCTTAATATGTTATTGTTACTATTAAATCATTCCTAATGTACATGGTTCAAATAGAGCTTGCTGCAAACACAACCCAAAAATTGACTTTTTTTTTGAAAAAATTTCAATTTTGGTCGTCTGGGAAATACCAGATGGGCGGCCCCCTTAATTTTACTAGGCGGTCCCCTTAATTTTAAGGGGGCCGGCCTACAATTAAGGGGACCGGCCATCTGGACATTAATTTTCACTGTTTTCTTTTGCATCTTGTGACCCTTTTCTCTAGTCTCAGCTACCCTTTCTCTTATTAACCCAACTGAGTTTAGAATATTACTACTAAACCTCAAAACCTTACCCAAACCAACCTCACTTTCATACTATAAATTTCCTCCAAATGATAAACCCTCCTTTCATCAATCTTCATCTCTTTCAAACACCAACCCAAAACACCATGCTATCACCAAAATCCTCCATTTCCAAGTCCTCTAAGAAACACAAAATGGTCATCATACCACCCAAACAACTTTTCATTGATCTCACTAAGGAAGACAACACCACTCAATCACCACCACCTAAATGCTCATCTCCAAATGCACCTAATGCACCATCAAAAACACCTTCCACAAATGGTACCTCCTCTTCTTCCTTACCTTCAACCTCATCCATCAATGACTACATCAACAAACACCTCTCCTCACCACAAATAACACCACCACAAACAACATCACCACCACATCTCAATCAAGAACCTCTATCCACCGAGCTTGCCATCTCCATCTCACCTATCACACCTCTTGATGCTCACTTTTCATCCTCACCACTTCCACCACCTCTCTTTGTTAATCCCATTCCTTGGAGTCTCCTTGAAGCTCATGGAGACACTTGCCTTTGTTGCATTCATAACCGAACCATCATCTTTGGTCTTCGGGATGAGATGCAATACATGTTCTCATGCATTGAGCATATGTTAACCAACCCACCTCCACCACCACCTCCACCATCTTCACCCATTTCACCACCACCTCCTCCATTCTCTCCAAACTAGAAGAAATGTTTTAACAAAAATAATGTTTTCCACCCTTTTTGGTTGCAAGCTCTATGGGGATTATGTACTTTTTGGATGATTATGTAGTATCATTAGTTGCATTGTTTGAATGTTTGCATGCCTTATGATGTAATCTACTTGGTTGTGTATTTATACACAACACTTTTATTTAATGAATGCTCTTATTCTATATGCTTGCTTATTGTTATTACATATACTTGTGCTTCTAACATTTTTCTTGCAAGAATTCCATAGCTCGTCTCCTTGGTGCCCTCAAACGAGGGGGAGTACACATCAAGGGGGAGTTCTCATTCCGACAATTTTACACTTAAAACTTGCCGGCAAAACCTTTTTGATTCTACAAAAAGGGGGAGAAATAGATGAAAACTCACTAAATACTTGTCTAAAAACTAATTTTTTTAATTTAATGAGTTTAGGTTTTGTAATCATCAAAAAGGGGGAGATTGTTGATATAAATAATGCCTAAACACGTTATTAATATTTTTCGATATCTCTACGTTTTGATAATCACAAAATGTAAAATCATTAAACGAAAAATTATGACGTAAACAAGTATTTAGTTGTAAACATCTATTTTAACAACTCAATCACTTAAGGTATGAATAAACAAATGCTTAATGCATTATATGATCAAAGGAACATTTTCTTAATCACTAGATTTTTTATAAAATGTCAAAAACATTTTATATATTTTAGAAAAACATTTTTGGTAATAAATAAAAAGGTTTAATCCATTATAAATTTATGAATTTAAATTTTCAACCAGAAATGGCAAAAATGTTCCAGAAAAACCTTCCCCACAAAAAGACAAAACTGGGCAACGGTCTTGAGGGGCGGCCCCCTTAATTATACAAGGCGGCCCTCTTAATTTTAAGGGGACAGCCCCCCTATTTAAGGGGACCGCCCCGCTCCTCCAGCTGTCCAGTTTTTGCCTATAAATACTGGTTTTCCCCTGGACTTTTTCTCACCTTTTGCACCCCAAACCTTCTGTTCTAAATCTTCTCTAATCCTTGTAAATCCTTTCTAAAATCCTTTGATCATATTCTCTTAAGCATTGGTTTCTAAGTAATCCAAGCTTCCATCATCAAAGTGCAAAAGAAGAATACTCCTTCAACTAGAGAAGAAGTATTGTAGTTCAATTCATATCATTTTGTAATTGTGTAAAGTGTTGTATAGTTGTGATAAGTAGATCTAAGTGTAAGCAAGTAGTTGTGTTGTAAAGAAGTTGTGTAGAAGTTGTGAAGTCGTAGTCTAGAAGTTGTAAAGCCGTCGTGTAGAAGTTGTGAACCCGTCGTGTAGAAGGTGTGAAGCCGTCATGAAGAAGTCGTGAAGCCGTCGTGAAGAAGTTGTGAATAAGTCGTGAAGAAGTCGTGTAGAAGTTGTGAGATTGGTTCTAGCTACGATTAGAACCCGACATCTAGCTTTGTGTCGTTAAGCTGGTGTAAGCTATAGTTGTGTAAGGTTTTCTCCGCCATAAGGGAGTTTGTTGACATAGTGAAGAGAACTCTCGAGTAGGTGACTCGGGGAGTGGAGTAGGGCAAGGAAGGTGTCCTTGTAGCCGAACCACTATAAATCCTTGTGTTGTGGTTTGATCTTTCCATCCCTATCTTTCATTTCATTTCATTTACTTTACTTGCATTACTTATTTACATTTGTCTATATTTGTTCATATTGTTTAAGAGTTGAAGTCATATAAGATCGAATCGAAGTTTTTAAAAGTAAACAAAAGTTTTCACAATCAAATTAAAAAGAAGTAAAACTATTCAACCCCCCTTTCTAGTTTTCCACATGAAAAAGAGAAAAATATAAAAATAGAATAAAATGGAAAAATGGGGAGTTTTCAAAACTTTAGATTTCTTAATTTCTTATAAAAATTTTGCTACTTTTCAAAGTTAGTAAAAAGATATTGGAAATTTTTTGTTTCAAAAATGTGTTTCTATAACATTGCGTGAGGACACAGCAATATCTTAGTCTGGGGGATTTTGGTATGTGTGTAAACACATCCCTTTATTTGACCAATTTAAGATCAAAACGACCAAAAACTAACCAAAATGCCAAAGATATTTGTGTTTTTGTGTTTATGTTTATGCAGGCAACGGATACAAGAAAAAGGACAAAAAATCAAGAAAAATCCAGAAAACACGAGCACGAGATTTGGAAGAAACTATTTAAAGCCAAAGCCAGGGAAGAATTCGTCAAAGAAAATATATTTGAAGAAAAGCCTTTGGATCATAATCAAATTACAAAATCAGTCCCTTGAACAACTTTCCTATTATGGCAGATTTAGTCCCTTGATGTCAAATACACTTTCAAAATTAATCCTAAACCCATTTATCCTAAAACACAACCAAACCCAATATCCAATCCAAGCCCAATCTTAAATATCACCCAGCCCACCTTTTAAATATTAAACCCACCATACCCGGATCCACCACCCAAACCCGAAAGTCAGCCACATTAATTACCCGGTCAAACACTTAACCAATTTACCCGCCCCTTTCATTGTTACTATTCACCCATCGTCCCAACTTATTACCCTGCTCCCACACGAATTTACCCTTCCTTAAATAATTCTAGAAGCATGCTGACACCTCATGGAATGCCAGCTGGACGATTGGAGCAATATTATTGGATGATACACATCACTAGTTGATCCAAAGGCTGAAAATAGAAGCTTATAATGATATGATGATCAAAGGCTGAGAGATGATGATCCAGAGGGTTCCAAAACCCTAGCTTCAGGCTATAAATAGCCCTCTGCTGTCACAGATTGTGGTTGTTAGATTTTTAGGGTTAGTTAGGAGTAGTGTAATTTAGGGGTAATTTAGTTAAGCTTTTAGTGTAATTCTAGCTTAATAGCTTTAGCTTATTGTAATTTCACTTCTCAGATTTCAGTTCCGTATTCACTTCAAGTTCTTAATGATTTTGTAAGTTTTTCACTTAATAGTCAAACTGCTTATTACTTATTGCTACTGCTTATTTGGTATTTTTCTGTGCTTATTCACTTGTTCTCAGCTTATTTGATCTTAGTATGGTTGTTTGATATCAGTTAGATAGGTTGTTAGAGCTTATATTAGTTTTTTACCTTAAATAGCTTAAAAAGTCAAAAAATAGTCAACTTAAGATTAGCTTAATTAGTGCTTATTTCCAAGGTGAAAGTTGCTTATTAGGTGGTAAACAAGTTAGATAATCAATAGTTAATCAGTGTTATAGCTTAAATCAGTAGGTGCTAGTGTAAAATTACAAAACAGTCTCAATAGGGGTGTTTGGAATAAGCTGTTCTAGGTCTATTTTAGATACCACTGTTCATTTGCACCTTAGGTCAGATTATATCATGCTTAATTCAGCCTCAATAAGTTGTTTGTAGTAAGTTTTAAGCTGCTTTGAAGAATTTGGAGGTTTTTAGTAGGATATTATAATTTTAGAGTTGTAACTGTTTCAATAAGCTTCCTACAAGCTCAAGCAAATTCAGCCCATATATTCGATAATTTTAGGTTCATTCTAGTGCACAAAGAGGATTTTCAAAGGTTGGTATTGTTTCATTGGTCCCTGCATTACTTGGGTCCATTTTCTCTCAACTGCTATCACAGACCCCTAACTGTCTGCATTAGTTAGTTTTGCCCATAATCTGCTTGTGTTTTTCATTTTTAAATTCTTCAATATAAGCTCTTTTAAGCTGAAAATTGGTAGTTAAGCTCTTTGGTTGCTATAGTTCCTGATGCACATTTTTAAGAATTTTTCCAATAGCTTATTGTAGCTTTTCAGTAGGTATAAATTCACCTCAGCAGCCTTTTGTTGCCCTGCACCCTAGCAGCCCTTGTAGCTTAATTAGTTTAGTCTCAGTGCTTATTTTTCTTTGTGTAGTGCTTATTCTGTTTCTTTTGGCCCTTCTTAATAGACTTTAGCCTGTTTAGTTTAGATTAGTTTTCTCTTAGCTTATTAATAGCTATTTAGCTTATTAGTTGTCAACCTTAGTTCATTTTTTCCTTCCTAGCCTACTAATCTGTTTTGATAAGCTGTTTATAAGCTTATATGAAGTTTTCAAAAAATATTTTCTTTTATAAAAAGTGCTTATTATCTGTTGCTTATTCAGTTTTCAAAAAAAAAAAAAAATAGTTAAAAAAAAAATGCAAGACCAGGGATTCGAACCCTGGTCTGCACACTCACAACACACAACCTTAACCATTATGCCCTTGGGTCTTTTTCATTAGATCCTTGCAACCTTTATTTCTTATCCCTTATTTGCATATTTAGTCTTCAGCCCTTATTAGCTTAGTCCTAGCTTATTTAAATAAGCTGGGACCTCTTTAGTATTTTTCATAGGATTTTTTTCTCTTAAAGTAAATTTTCAAAATTTTTTAGAATTTTCAGATTAATTATAGTATTTTAAATATATTTTTCTTTTAAATTCATTTTTTAATTCATAATAAATTAAATAAAAATCAGAAAAATATAATTTTTTTTTGACAAAATTTTCTTTTAGTATTTAGCACTTAGGAAAAATAAATTTGCACCCATAGATTTAGTATTTCATTAATTTCACTTTTAAACTCGGGATTAGCCCGGGTTTTACGCGTTTTTAGGATCCCTTTACGTTTTTAGATACGTGTGCCTTAGGTTTAAATTTCCCTTGCCTTAGTAATTATTTTTAGTTTACATTTAATATTTCTAGATTTAAAATCACAATCTCTCTCATATTTCACCATTCACTACACGTTTCACGAAACCGATATCACAAATTCCATGCATCCTTCATATGGACAACGAACCGGGATTACACATATTTCCCTTTGTGTTTCCCTTTTGGATTATAAATTATTCATATCACTGCCCAAAACCGAACGCAACCCAGAACAACGTTGCTCGTGGGAGAGCATATGTGCTTGGTGATGGAAATGCACCACAGGATCCTGGCGTCGTCACGGGTACATTCTTATTAAACCAACTTAGTGCTAAAGTATTATTTGATTCTTGGGATGATAAGAGCTTTGTTTCTACTTCATTTGCTTCATTGCTTTATATTGCCTCAGTAGAACTAGACACAACCTATGTAATAGAAATAGCTAACGGAAACCTCATAGGCACCAATAAGATAATCCAAGGATGCACCCTAACGTTACTCGACGAACCATTTTCTATCGACCTCATGCCCATCCAACTCGGTAGTTTTGAAATCATTGTTGGCATGGATTGGTTATCCCAGCACCGTGCCAGAATCATTTGTGATCAGAAGGTCGTCCAAATCCCGCTCAACGGTGAAACCCTTATTGTTCATGGCGATCACAGCAAAACCCGACTCAACATCATCTCGTATATCAAGACGGTGAAATACATGAACAAGGGATGTCAAGTATTTATGGTTCAAGTGACGAAGAATGAATCAAAGGAAAAACGAATTGAAGAAGTACCAATTATCAAAGACTTTCCTAAAGTATTTCTGGAAGACTTGCCCGATGTCCTACCAACTCGGCAAGTAGAATTTCAGATTGACTTAGTGCCTGGAGCGGCACCTGTTGTAAAAGCACCTTATCGGTTAGCACCATCTAAAATGAAAGAGTTGTCTGAGAAGCTGAAGGAGCTGTCAGATAAAGGATTCATCCAACCAAGCTCATCACCTTGAGGAGCTCCAGTTTTATTTGTAAAAAAGAAGGACGGGACCTTCTGAATGTGTATTGACTATAGAGAATTGAACAAACTCACCGTCAAGAATCAGTATCCATTACCCAGGATTGATGATTTGTTTGACCAACTACAAGGATCGAGTGTCTACTCAAAGATTGATCTAAGATCGGGTTATCATCAGCTAAGAGTCAGGGAAGAAGATATTCCCAAAACAGCCTTCCGAACACGATACGGGCATTATGAATTTCAAGTAATGCCATTTGGTCTTACCAATGCACCTGCAGTATTCATGGATTTGATGAACTGAGTATGCAAACCGTACTTGTACAAATTCGTGATTGTGTTCATCGATGACATTCTAATATACTCACGTAGTAAAGAAGAACATGCTGAGCACTTGAAAACCATTCTAGATTTGCTCAAATTAGAAAAGTTGTAAGCTAAATTTTCCAAATGTGATTTTTGGCTCCCAGCAGTACAATTTGTGGAAAACTAGAAGGGGGGGAGGGTTGAATAGTTTTCCCGGCTTTTAAGTTCTTTTTAAATCTTTTTAAGACTTCTTAAAAAGCTTTACTATTGGAAACCTTTTATTCGATTCTTATGTGCAATCAATCAACACCAATATGAACTAAACACTAAACTAACTAATAATAAGTAATGAAAGTAAAGAGTAGAGATGGAAGGATCAAACCGGGAAAAAGGATTTATAGTGGTTCGGCTACGAAGCTCTTCTTCGCCCTACTCCACTCCCCGAGTACCACACTCGAGAGTTTCAAGCACTATGTCAACAACCTCCCTTTAGGCGGAGAAAACCGTACACGTCGCTTATCCTATTTCCGACTTTAAGCTAGATGTCGAGTGCTAATCTTAGCTAGCACCAATCTACCACGATCCAAACGATCAATCACTCAAGCCAAATGGCTTCAAGAGATCTCCAAGATCTCGACACGATCACAATGATCAACACTCACTTGACTAACACTATCCTATTGACCCTTGATCTTCTTGATCAATCACACAAGCCCAATGGATTTAAGAGATGTTCACTATCTCTATAAGATCACAATGATCTTCACTCACACTCTCACAAAAGAAAAATGATCTTGATGTATGCTATGATACAACAAGGATGTAACAAATGTTACAAGAAACCTAACAACTACTACAACTCTTGTATCTTCTTGGATACCTTGAGTTCTTCTCTTGCACTTGAAGAGGAATGACAACACCTTGTACCAACTTGGATACTTTGTGTTCTTCTCTTGCTATTGAAGAGGAATGAAGAGGATCTCTAAGTTGGATGATTGGATCACTCTTGAACAAAAGAAAAACTAAACTAAATGATCAAGAAAAGAAAATGGTGAAAGAGATTTAAACTCAGAAGTTTCTGTGTGTGAAAGGGTGAAGAAAATCTGTGAAGTGGGCTGGTATTTATAGGCAGAAAAAATCTGGCCGTTATAGAGGGACGGCTCCACTAAATTTAGTAGAACCGTGACGCTCTATTTTTTGTCTTTTCTTGTGAAAACTTATTTGGGGAAGTTTGGAGCTGATTTTGGGGGGAAAAATAGCTGTTATGTATTTTAAACTTATTTTTCCATTAAAACATTTCTTAATTATTCAAAAATAATTTGTAAAGTATATTTTTGAAGAAAATGTTTTGTCACATAAAAATGTGAAGTCTAAAACTCAAATTCACTTCTTTGATCATTAGTTAAGTTGTAACTTTGTTCTAGAGTGATTTGTGTAGAAACGGGATCTTCCGATTAAAAACTTGTTTACGTTAATTTTAACGTAACGTGATTTCACATTTTGTCATCCTCAAAACGTGAAGTTATCGAAAGATAGAAATAACGTTTTTAGAACATTATTTGCATCAACAATCTCCCCCTTTTTGATGATGACAAAACATAAACTCATTTTAGGTTAAAATTAATTTTAACAAGTTTTTAATGAGTTTACTCCCATTTCTCCCCCTTTTTGTCGAAGCAAAAAGGTTGCTAAGGCTCCCCCTTGATGTATACTCCCCCTCGTTTGGAGGACACCAAGGAATCGAGCAATGATTCGTGCTACAAAACAAGGTTAGATAACAAGTATGCAAAGTCTAACATGTAGCACACATGACAAATATCCAACCACAAAAATGACTAAATAACCAAGCCCCAAACATAAAATAACCTCATAAAAGAGAATATCCATTCATAAAGAAAAGCAAGGGTCATACATAAGTATGACTACAAAATAATCACAAGGAAAATGGACAACAAGAAGCATAAATCCCTAATGACTAGAGGCAAGCTTCATTTCCAAGAAGTGTCCTAAAGGTGTATTGGTGAAAAGCTAAACAAGATAATGTTTAGTTTTGTGGGCTATGAGGTGGTGGAGATGGTGACATCATGGGGGGTTGTGGTGGTGTTAAAAGATGTTCCACATAAGAGAACATGAAGTGAATTTCATCTCTCAAAGAGAAGATGAGGTTACGGTTGTGGAGGCAACATAGGCAATTAGCACTATGTATATCAAAGGGATGAGGTTGGATGGGTTGAGCCATGATAGGAGAAGGTGGTGGTGGTGAGTTTGTTGGTGATGGAGTTGGCATGGCATAGTCCAATGGAGTTATGGGTGAGAGTGTGTAATCCATTGAGGATGGTATGGTGTTGAGGGAAGGAGATGATGAAGATGTTGTGTAGGTAGAGGATGTTTTGGAAGGTGCATTAGGTGGTGATGGTGAGTTGGGAGTAGCTTGGGAAGGTGGTGTCATTGCTTCATCATCTTTTGTAAGATCCACAAAGAGGGGTCTTGTTGGTGGTCTTATGGTTATTCTAGGTTTCTTTGAGATGTGAGAGGTGGATCCTTGTATGGAGGACATGGTGTGTGTGTGTGATGTGAGGTTGAGGATGATCTGCAAGATAATCTTGCAAGGATGAGGCCTTATATAGGCAAGATGGGTGAAATTTGAATTAAAGTGGATGAGAGTGTCCTATGGTGTAGGAAGGGAATCTTAGAGTGTATGTGAGGTTGGAAAATTTGCAGGTTTGAGGTTAGGGTTGCAGGGAATTAGGAGGAACAGTGAAAATTCGTCAAAAAGGTACACGGTTCCTCTAAACATCACACGGTACCGTTAAATTTAAAGGTACCGTGGCCTATTTAGTGGTATCGTGACACTATTTTCACGGATTTTCCTGTGTAGGCTAGTTTTGGGCAGCTAGAGGGATGTTTTCTAGGGGAACTAGTTCCTGGAAATGATAGTGCCTCAAATCACTAAAGATTTATTTGCCTAATATGTCTCATATCAAGCTACTTCTAGCATATAAAGATTATCATGTAATTTGCCAAGATAATCATAAGCATGCAATCATAAGTGACAAAATAAGCTATCATCCAAATAATTCAAGCAAGGGGATAGATTAAATATCAAGCATGCAAAATGACAAAGAGTATTAATCTCTATCATAGATAAATCCTAATATTAATGTTAATCCCCTCCTAACTACTTATGACTTGAGCTTTCTCCCGTTTTCATCACACTCTCGCCTTGAGCATGCATCTCATTCTCAAGATTCGGATCATCAAAGGGTGCATAGTGGGTGGAAGATTCAGAAATGAGAATGGATGAGACATATGACTCATTTAGGGGTTTCATCACGGGTTTGAAGAGTGAATATTGAGGACTACGAAGGTAAGGGTGAGAGTTCATGAAGTGGTGATAGAGACGGGTTAGGAACATCCCATAGGGTATCAATTTATTTTTGTTACCCTTGAGATGTACAATTCGCTTAGCGAAGAAGTAGGCGAGATTGTAAGGTTGTTGGGTGAGGAGACAGTAAATCATATGAGCACAACACGCCGAAAGTTGCTCATAATTTCCAGTTAGACTTAGAACATTTTCTCGCAGGATGACTGCCCAAGAAAGTAGTTCATGACGAACCTCATCCAGACAAATTTTCGTTGGATTTGGGTAAGAGGAGGAGTACTTAAGAGTACGAAGGGAGTTTGGTAAGTTCAGTTGGAGAGGGTATATAGGAACAATATGGACTATCCTCTTCATGAAAGTTGAAGATGGACTCAAGACACCAATCTTCAGTATAGGCACATTGCCCATGATTGGGAATTCGGAGAATTTGAGCAAATTGCTCAAGGGTTAGGACAAATTTGAAATTTCGGACCCAAAACCAAAGTGACAAAGAGTGATCCTCGTTACGTACGAATTCAACTTGTCGAAAGAATTCTAACACAAAATGAGGACAAATGTGCTCGTTGATGTGTAGTAAGCAATCGAATCCTATAGCTCTAAATGAAGTGTTGATATCCCTATGATAAATTAAGGACGGATCAACGACTCGACCTTCATGAAACCGACGGGTTTCAAGATTGACATAGTCACATATGTGGTTATCGGGTGTTGTGGTTTCATGAGATATTTCGGGTGTATAGGTATCGGTTAGAAGATGATCAAAATCATACTCATGAGACATTATTGTTTCCTATAAGAAAATTTTAGGAAAAATTAGAATTTAGAGTAGGTGCATTAGAGACACGTGCCTAGTGTGTGCCTATATGCAAACTATGTGGAGGTGCGGTAATCTCGACTCTAGAATCAAAAACTAATGAGATTACCCAAACACTCCTAATTTACTTTTGCTCAAGCAAATATGTCGAAAAGTACATATTGATTATGTAATTCGATCAATATTTGCGAGATCATGTATGCATGAGAAAAAGTTTTTAGTTTGCATCAACAATGCACGAAAAGTTTTTCATGAACCTAATTTCGATGAAATTTTTCGAAAACAATGGAATTGGGGTGTTTGGCAACTTCAATGTTTTGGTGCTAAGGGTTTTGAAAAATTTGAGTGTTGATGACTTCTAATTGCAAGTTTCCTAGACATGAATATGTGATTCAATTTTGTTTATGAAAATCCTATGTAAAGGGAATCACATGTTGTCTAATCTTAGTATAAAGACTCAAAAATTGAAAAGCCCCAATTCAATTTTCATGTATGAGCAAACCCTAGACTCAAAATTGAAGAAAATTAAAGTAAGATAACTTACAATTCATGTTGAAAGAGTGGAAGTGATTGATAATTTTGAAAATCAATGTCTTGAATATGATCTTGAAGGGGTGTAATTGAATTTTGGAGTGTGAGGTGTGGTTTTGACAGTAGTTGCAGAAGTTGGGAAGGTTTGAATTTGGTAATGTGGGAAAAAGGAGACTAAAATACGGGATGTATCAGATACACGGTTCCACGGTACCGTTAAATTTAACGGTGCCGTGCCACCTTTAGCGGAGCCGTGGTCTGATGGGATGAAATTTCATCCTATTTTGATTTTTGACGAATAAGTCTCGCTGATTTAGTGAGACTTTTTGACACGAGGAAAGAATTTATACCTAATAAATTCTTTTGACGAGGGGAACCTAGTATAGACGAGATAAATTCAATGAGTCATGAGATTTATGGAATGTGTTCCATCATTCCTAGACCTAGACGAAGTTAATTGAAGGATTCTCGTTTGAGAGGTTTGGTTAGGATGTCGGCGATATTGTCTTGAGAAGGAACTTTCTCAATAGAAATATTTCCTTTCTGAACATTATCGCGAAGGAAGTGGTGACGAATTTCAATGTGTTTAGTACAGGAGTGTTGAACGGGATTTTTGCTCAAGTCAATAGCACCTTTATTATCACACATAATGGGGACGTCATCTAAATAGATGTCATAGTCATTAAAGATTTGTTTTATCCATAGTGCTTGTTGACATGCCTTTCTGGCGCTTACGTACTCGGCTTCGGTCGTGGAGATAGCAAGAGCCGTTTGTTTCTTGGAGGACCAAGAAGTTAAGCAACAACCCATGAAGGTACAAACGCCACTCATACTTTTTCGATCCACATAATCTCCCGCATGATTAGAGTCAGCATAAACAACAGTTTCTACACCGGTCCCCTTGGGATAGAATAATCCCAAGTGTATAGTGCCTTTAATGTATCGGAAGATACGCTTAACCGCTTCAAGGTGAGAGGTTTTGGGATCCTCTTGGAAGCGAACACAAAGGCAGACACTAAACATGATGTCGGGCCTACTTGCCGTGAGGTATAGCAAACTTCCTATCATACCTCTATACTTAGTGCTATCCACGGACTCACTTTCTTCATCTTTCGTGAGTTTTATTTCCGTGGACATGGGAGTTTTCATGGGCTTAGACTCTTCTAAACTAAACTTCTTAAGCATCTCCTTACTATAATTCGATTGATTAAAGAAGATACCATCTTTTATTTGTTTAATTTGTAAACCAAGGAAGAAATTTAATTCGCCCATCATGCTCATCTCAAACTCGTCACGCATGATCTTAGAGAAATCATCGCACAGTTCTGGACAAGTTGAGCCAAATATGATGTCGTCGACATATATTTGAACAATAATGAGATGTGAATTATGTTTCTTTGTGAAAAGTGTGTTATCTACCACTCCCATGGTATATTCATGTTCGATCAAGAATGCCTTTAGTCTATCGTACCAAGCTTTAGGAGCTTGTTTGAGACCATAAAGTGCTTTCTTGAGTTTACAAACATGATTCGGTTTCTCGAAATCAACGAATCCTGGAGATTGTGCAACATATACCTCCTCGTTGATATAACCATTTAGGAATGCACTTTTCACATCCATTTGGTATAACTTAAAGTCTAAGGCACAAGCATAGGCAAGGAGTATCCTAATAGACTCTAATCTAGCTACGGGTGCATAGGTTTCATCGTAGTCTATTCCTTCTTGTTGGTTATAGCCTTGTGCTACCAACCTTGCCTTATTCCTAGTTACGACGCCATTTTCGTCGAGTTTATTCCTAAACACCCATTTAGTTCCTATGATGGTTTGATTCTTAGGAGGAGGTACTAAATCCCAAACATGGTTTGCGGTGAATTGATTAAGTTCCTCTTACATGGCGACTACCCAACTTTCATCCTTAATCGCTTCACCGACATTCTTAGGTTCTACGGTTGATATGAAACAAAAGAAATTACTTTTGTTTTGTGCTTGTGACCTAAGAGTTCTTTGGTTAAGGTTTCCTATGACATTTTCAATAGGATGGTTCTTGGATTCCTTAATATTGACAACTTCGTCAACTTCAACTATTTCATCCTCAATGTCATCTTCTAAGGGTTTCTTGCCATTAACCTTAATGGCTTCATCCTCATCTAAGTCATCATCCACCAAGGGTGATGTCTTAGTTGGTGGAGGACTTTCATCGAATGTCACGTTGAGTGACTCTTCGACTTTCATTGTTTCTTTGTTTAGGACTACATAGGCCTTGCTATTTTGGGAGTATCCTAGGAAAACACCTTCGTAAGACTTTGGGTCAAACTTGGTGAGGTAGTCTTTAGTGTTTAGTATGAAGCACTTACTTCCAAACACTCTAAAGTAATCTAGAGAAGGTTTTCTACCTTTCATGATTTCATATGGTGTTTTTCCTAACATAGGTCTAATTAGAATCCTATTAAGTATGTAAGTTGAGGTGTCCACCGCATTACACCAAAACTTTTCCGGAATTGATTGTTCATTCAACATCGTTCTACTCATCTCTTGTAGAGTATGATTTTTCCGCTCAACTACTCCATTTGATTGTGGAGTGCGTGGAGCCGAGAAATTGTGTGTAATACCATTAGCATCACAATATGCTCCAAATTGCACTTCATTATCAAATTCCCGACCATGATCCGTTCTAATAGAAACAATTGTACATCCTAGTTGATTTTGGACTTTCTTACTAAATATTTCAAATTCCTTAAAAGCTTGTGTCTTATTCTTAAGAAATCTAGTCCAAGTATACCTAGAGAAGTCATCAACTATCACTAAGGTGTAGTAGTTTCCTCCGTAGCTCCGTACGGCGGATGGACCAAATAAGTCCATATGAAGGAGTTCTAGGCATCTAGAGGTCGAGACCATATTCTTAGCTTTGTGACTAGAATGAGTTTGTTTTCCAACTTTACAAGCGTCACAAAAGTGTTGATCAAACTTAATCTTAGGTAGGTTTCTAACTAGTTCCTTAGACGCCAATGATTGTATTAATCGCATATTGGCGTGACCTAATCTCCTATGCCATAGAGTGGAATTGTCATCTATGGTTGCTAAGCATATCCTATCCTGAGGCTTATTTCCTATTTTCATAACAAATAGGTCATTTCTCCTAACTCCTTTGCCGATGGTTTTACCATCCTTAATAATCTCACTACCCTCTTCGGAGAATATAACTTTACACTTATTATCTACCATTTGACTAATGCTAAGAAAGTTAAATCCTAAGTTATCTACATGCTGAACATTTCTAATAGTGAGGGAGTTTTGAGTGATCGTACCTTTGCCTATAATGTTGCCCTTAAGTTTGCTACCGAAAGTGACATTACCTCCGTTGGGCTAATTTCCTTTTAAGTTCATCACTTTGTTTATCATAAGAAACTATTTCATCCTTTTTAGTTACCGGATTCATTTGAATCGGTTGAAAGTCACCCTCGGTAATAACATGCCAAAGATCAATGTCTTTTGATTTCACATACGTTTCGAATCTTGTTTTCCAATAGATAAAGCAATCGGTTTCAAAAAGTGGTGGTCTTTGTATAGATTGCCCTTCTAGATATTTGTCGGAATCCATTGATCGATTCAAGTTTTAAAATACAATCTACTTTAAAATCTTGACTGACGTGGCTTCTGATACCAATTGTGAAAAACTAGAAGGGGGGGTTGAATAGTTTTCCCGGTTTTTAAGTTCTTTTTAAGTCTTTTTAAAAAGCTTTACTATTGGAAACCTTTGATTCAATTCTTATGTGCAATCAATCAACACCAATATGAACTACACACTAAACTAACTAATAATAAGTAATGAAAGTAAAGAGTAGAGATGGAAGGATCAAACCGGGACAAAGGATTTATAGTGGTTCGGCTACGAAGCTCTTCTTCGCCCTACTCCACTCCCCGAGTACCACACTCGAGAGTTTCAAGCACTATGTCAAAAACTCCCTTTAGGCGGAGAAAACCGTACACGTCGCTTATCCTATTTCCGACACTAAGCTAGATGTCGAGTGTTAATCTTAGCTAGCACCAATCTACCACGATCCACACGATAAATCACTCAAGCCCAATGGCTTCAAGAGATCTCCAAGATCTCGACACGATCACAATAATCAACACTCACTTGACTAACACTATCCTATTGACCCTTGATCTTCTTGATCAATCACACAAGCCCAATGGCTTCAAGAGATATTCACTATCTCTATAAGATCACAATGATCTTCACTCACACTCTCACAAAAGAAAAATGATCTTGATGTATGCTATGATACAACAAGGATGTAACAAATGTTACAAGAAACCTAACAACTACTACAACTCTTGTATCTTCTTGGATACCTTGAGTTCTTCTCTTGCACTTGAAGAGGAATGACAACACCTTGTACCAACTTGGATACTTTGTGTTCTTCTCTTGCTATTGAAGAGGAATGAAGAGGATCTCTAAGTTAGATGATTGGATCACTCTTGAACAAAAGAAAAACTAAACTAAATGATCAAGAAAAGAAAATGGTGTGAGAGATTTAAACTCAGAAGTTTCTGTGTGTGAAAGGGTGAAGAAAATCTGTGAAGTGGGCTGGTATTTATAGGCAGAAAAAATCTGGCCGTTATAGGGGGACGGCTCCACTAAATCATCGACGGCTCCACTAAATTTGGTGGAACCGTGTCAGACAAAGACGCTCCATTTTTTTGTCTTTTCTGGTGAAAACTTATTTGGGGAAGTTTGGAGCTGATTTTGGGGGGGGGGGGAATAGCTGTTATGTATTTTAAACTTATTATTTTCCATAAAAACATTTCTTAATTATTCAAAAATAATTTGTAAAGTATATTTTTGAAGAAAATGTTTTGTCACATAAAAATGTGAAGTCTAAAACTCAAATTCACGTCTTTGATCATTAGTTAAGTTGTAACTTTGTTCTAGAGTGATTTGTGTAGAAACAAGATCTTTCGATTAAAAACTTGTTTACGTTAATTTTAACGTAACGTGATTTCACATTTTTTTATCCTCAAAGCGTGACGTTATCGAAAGATAGAAATAACGTTTTTAGAACATTATTTGCATCAACACAATTTCTTGGCCATATCATCAACAGCCAAGGTATCCATGTGGACCCTGCCAAGATTGAAGCAGTTAAAGGTTGGGAATCTCCTACAAACCCAATGGAGATTCGTCAATTTTTAGGTCTCGCTGGTTACTATCGAAGATTCATCGGAGATTTTTCAAAGATTGCAAAGCCTTTGACAGAATTGACCCAGAAGAACAAGAAGTATATCTTGGAAGAGAAACAGGAATCGGCTTTTCAACTCTTGAAGCAAAAGCTTTGTGAAGCACCCATCCTAGCACTACCCGAAGGAAGCACAGACTTCATAGTGTATTGTGATGCATCGCATCATGGTCTTGGTGCAGTGCTGATGCAACGAAGCAAAGTGATAGCCTATGCTTCTAGACAGCTTAAGAAGAACGAAGAAAAGTATACCACTCATGATCTAAAATTAGGAGCAGTAGTTTTTGCTCTTAAGATGTGGAGACATTACTTATATGGTACGAAGTGTACAGTTTTCACCGATCACAAAAGTCTTCAGCACATACTAGATCAAAAGGAGCTGAACATGAGACAGCGCAGATGGTTGGAGCTACTCAACGACTACGACTGTGAAATTCGCTACCACCCAAGAAAAGCGAATGTCGTGGCTGATGCCTTAAGCAGAAAAGAACGAATCAAAACTCTTAGAGTCCGATCTCAGGGAATGACCATTTGTTCACCACTTCCATCCCAGATTCTCATTGCCCAAGAAGAAGCTCTCAAGGAAGAGAACCGACCTCATGAGAAGATTTACGAAATGCCAGAGAATGAAAATGGTTTCGTAAAGAGATCAAACGGAATGTTATGCTTTAAAGAAAGAAATTGGGTTCCTCTCTACGGAGGTATTCGTGATATCATCATGCATGAATCTCACAAGTCCAAGTACTCAATTCACCCGGGTTCTGACAAGATGTACCAGGATCTTAAGAAAATCTATTGGTGGCCAAACATGAAAGCCGACATAGCTAAGTATGTTGGAAAATGTTTGACTTGTTCAAGAGTCAAGGCGGAAAGTCAAAAACCGTCAGGATTACTTGTACAACCTGAACTACCAGTATGGAAATGGGAGAGAATTACTATGGATTTCATCACTAAGCTGCCAAGGACGTCAATTGGTTTAGACACCATCCGGGTCATCATTGATCGACTCACCAAATCTGCACATTTCTTACCTATCAAGGAGACTGACGAGTTGAGCACTCTCGCTCAGTTGTATCTAAAGGAAATAGTGGTTCGACATGGAGTTTCGATCTCCATAATCTCCGACAGAGATAGCCGATTTACATCAAGATTTTGGCAGTCTCTGGAGAAAGCTCTCGGTACGCGACTAGATATGAGCACCGCTTATCACCCTCAGACTGATGGTCAGAGTGAAAGAACGATTCAAACCTTAGAAGACATGTTCAAGGCATGTGTGATAGACTTCGGAAAAGGTTGGGATAAACACTTACCATTGGCTGAATTTTCCTACAATAACAGTTACCATGCCAGCATCAAGGTGGCTCCATTTGAAGTACTTTATGGTAGAAAGTGCAGATCGCCTGTTTGTTGGACAGAAGTTGGTGACGTAAAGCTCACAGGACCAGAACTAATCCACGACACGACGAAAAAGATTTTCAAGATCAGACAACGACTTCAAGCCGCTCGTGACAGACAGAAGAGTTATGCTGATGTAAGAAGAAAACCCATGGAATTCCAAGTCGGTGACATGGTTATGTTGAAAGTTTCCCCTTGGAAGGGAATGATACGCTTTGGAAAGCGTGGAAAGCTAAATCCCAGGTATATTGGACCATTCAATATCCTTGAAAGGATTGGTCCAGTTGCTTATAAACTTGAGCTCCCAGAAGAACTCAGTAGAGTACACCCCATATTTCATGTTTCACAACTAAAGAAATGTTTGTCAGATGAAACGCTCACCATTCCACTGAAAGAAATCAGACTTGATGACAAACTCGTGTTCACAGAGGAACCGGTAGAAATAATGGATAAGGAAGTGAAACAACTTAAGCAAAGTCATATTCTCATTGTCAAAGTTCGATGGAACTCCAAGCGAGGACCGGAATACACATGGGAACATGAAGATAAGATGCGCGACAAATACCCACATTTATTTTCATAGGTAACCCTAGAAACTACCATAGATTTTAATTCCAGGACGGAATTCTGTTTGACTGGTGGGTACTATAGCAACCTGTAAAATTAACCAATGATTTGTAAACATTAATCAAGTATTAATTATCATTACAGTTCAGTTAACCATTTTTGCGAGCAAAATTTAAAATTTTGTTTATTACGTTACATTAATTCTCAAAACATTGGAACGAGCTCAGACACGGACCACAAGTAATCCAACACACTCATTATAAACCAAACGGACTCTTACACTATTCATTAGCCCAATATTTGGCCTGTCACTATTCATTAAAGCCCAACCCAATACTTTAATTTCTTTTCTTTCTTAAAATCAGTCGACTAGAACCATTTAGCTTTGCCTCGTTTATTCTTGAATTCGACACACAAGCTACCCCAATTCTTATACCACTCGAATCTCTATACTCCCAACTATTAGTGTGTCGAATCCCATTCCTTGATTTGAACGTTTAAACATTGAACAAGAGCCAAAGCTAGTCTCACCCGGCCACATTTAAAATTCGTATCACATTATTCATTTTTGATCCATTTCGATTTAGAAATGGTTTTTCCTAGTCCTTTTGATCTCCTAAGATTTATGTTAAGGTTATAACTACATTTCTCGCCTTATCCTATGATATCACACGTTAAAACTAGTTTTAGACCCATTTGATACATTTCGTTCGAACAACAAAAGAACCCAACTTGCCCATAACCGAATCTCTCATTAAGACCCTCCCATAACCCTACAAACTAGCTTCAAAGATTCTTATCTCATCCCATTTCCTGCACATATCGAATATTACACAAATTGCATCATTATAATACATTAAAATCAATACACATGCATGCATATATATCGAACTCAACGTATGAACCATTTGCCACTTGCATAACTCACTCACACACTCTCTAAGTCTTCTAAAACCTCCTGCCAATTCAGTCCAAGGAAGCCAAGAACCATTCTTTATCATTCGAGTTCATATTCGAACGGATAATCCTTGTTTCGAATCCTTCTTGATTATTCAAACGTATCACCCCACCTTTAAGGTGGTGTAAGCACTCCTAAACTCTTCTTAATCCATTTATATCATGTTATAGTAGCTCATGCATTGTTTCTATTTAATTCGAACGCATATATTTCATATTATTTCATTTACGCTTTCTCCTATTTATTTCTTACGTTTTATATATATTGCCTCCTTCATGGAATGGCTAGGATTTCATTTTATGCATTGATATTACATTTACACGTTTATTTCATTTCATTTCGAACTCATTTTATTTATTTCTCATATCGCATTTTATTTATATGTCATTTTTATTATTAATCGAACCATGTTAAACACGATTAGAAATGGCCACATTAAGACCAAATACATAAACGTGACCCATCATTTTTATTGACCAACCTATTTCTTCATAAGCTTCTTAACCAATTTCGTGTTTTGATATTTCCCTCACAAGCCCTTAAAAGCTCTTGAAATATATCAAACCAAACGCCACTCGAAATGTTTTAAAACTCTTTATATTTAACGCATGGGCTAATAAGCCCAATTAGCAGTTTTTAGCTTATTCAAATAAGCAGTCGGCCTAAGCCTTTTTGTAATGTTTTTAGACTTATAAAATAAGCCCAAACTCGAACACATTTTTATGTCTAAAAGCCCACGCATTGTGTTTTGTTATTGGGCCTTTGTTTCGAACATTAAAAACCCATTAAGCTCTAAATTAAGAAATTTGTATATTAAGCAGTCGAAAAGCAGTTAAATAAGCTTTATAAACTTATAGAAACTCTCGGATTTATTTTCCAAACCTTTTTTGTGAAAAATGGACTAAATTTGCAAACTATTTCAACTATAAGGACTAAAACTGTCAACTTTGTAAAAACAGGGTATAAGCTGTCAATTCAGTAACTTGAGGATATATATGGATAAAACAGTAAACTTATAGTTAAATATATCATTTTGGGAACTTCTGGACCGAAAATGTAAAATATAAGTAACCAGGGACTAATGGTGCAAATTTGACATCATTAGGGTTAAAAATGTAAAATTTGTATAAGTTCAAGGACCAACAGTAACTTTTTTTTATTTTCATTTCCATTTTCATATTTCATATATTCTCATTTCATTCACGTGCATTTTATTTACGTTTCGTTCAATATTTAACTTATAACGTTTATATTTATATATAACGGATTTCAACGATTAACTTAACGTTTATATCAAACCACTTTCGAGGAAACGATGTTTATGGTTTCAATAACATAGAAACAAGATAATATTATATATAATATTATTTTTGAACTTTAAGAATTTTAAGCATATCATTCACTCTCATCACAAACCACATCGTCATTCGATACCATTTCAAACATTATCCGTATTAGGCCAAAAACAGTCAAAATCTCAGACTTCCTTATTATTATCCATGTCGTGTGTTGGAGCCATTCCCTTAAATACATCTGATTTCATATTTCATCTTTGCCAGTTACATTCAAGGTGAGTTCATAGTCCCACTTTTAACTTTTATATGTTTTCAAATACGTGGGGAGATACATGTTATAAAACAGAACGCAAGTATTTTCTGTATGCTTTACCTGACTGATATTGCCTAAGTTACCGTTATTGCCTTTATTTAAAGTCCCTCCCATCATGAGCCATTAACCACTGAGTTGGACGCAAATATAGTGAACAGATCTGTGAAGGCTGACTGCCTGTTTGAACTATCTTGAAGATGGCCTTAGTTGCTAGCTGGATAGGTCAAATACACTTTATTTGAAACCAAAATAGGAAGTCGGCAATCTCCTATAGAGGGCCATAACTCATGCCATTAATTTGGATTGTTCATTCCGTTTGAGCGGTGCCGTTAATGTTTGAGTGTCATGAGACTTAGGGCAATATATCAACCGCAATACTTCTATTTCAAAATGATTGTATTTTTCTATGAAATTATAGAATTGTGTTCAAACTGATTATTATTATAAACGCTATGATTTCACTCAACAATTTTGTTGACTTTTAAGCATGTTATCTTAGGTAATTAACATGAGCATTCAAGGCATTGGAGCAGGCATGTAACGGATGGTTTTGGTGTCAAATAAATTTCTGTCATTCATATTAAACTTACATTATCTTTTGTGGAATACTAAACGCCGAAATTTCCTTTTTGTATTTGAATTTCTAAATGAATGATAATGATTTACAAAACGTCTCTTTTGAGTCGTTTTCTATGATTATAACTATGATCTATCCAGTAATACCCCTATTAAGTCTTCCGCTGTTAACTCAAAATTTAGGGGGTGTTACAGTATGAAACACCATAAAAGTCATGAGCCATATTCATTCATGAATATACCTAAAGCAAAAGGTCCAAATCTTTTTTGAAGCGGCAAAACTTCACATTAACATAGGTAGTTCATTTCATTCATGTCATTGCTTATACACTTTTCCAAATGAGCTTTTAAAAAGTTATACTTCAACCTAAACATCAACTTATTGGTGGGACACAACGTTTTCGATATGATGCAAATCTTAATTGAAAAATATCGTGAACATGCTTTTGAGGAAATCATGGAGTTCGTAGACATGCTGCATACTCGTCGATCATCAGAAGGATTTTGGCTTACATCTGATCCTGAAGTACTACATGGAACATTTAGAAAGGTTTGGTTCCCGCTAATTAAATGCTAGTCTTGTTGAGACAATCATGAGGTTCATGCCTATGGAGGCAGATCACTTTGACATGAAACATTGGGATATTGCAATTGATCGAATTCAATAGAATTTTCGATTGGATGTACATTCCCAATGTGGGAGCATTGTTGCTAAGGGACCATGAAATAAAGCCTAAACGGTCTCAACTGGATTTTGAACAACTCAGGGCAGCTAGGGCCAGTCAGTCTGGCATGTCAGTTATGTTCATGATGGAATATAAATTAGTTTTTCCTAAAATTTTCTTAGTAATCGTTACTAATGGAAGTTTACTTTTACAATGATGAGCAAGAGTCTAGAATACATGATAAAGAGAAGAAGGAATCAGAGATCAAGATGATTACTTGATTTTATTTTCTAGTTCTTTTAAAACAATTACTATTATTTCTTTGTATAAAGCATTGAATAATCTTTGTTAGGATTTTTCCGTCTCCTTATTTAGAGGCGATGTTTGTTGAACATGAATGCTCTCTTTTAATTTTGTAACACTTCGGTATTTAAGTTAATATTCTCAAGACAATATACATTTAACTACATTCTTCAAAAACAGCTAAACTAAAGTTTTCAAGCATATATCTACCAAGATAAAGGGGAAATATTCGACATTCAACAAAAACTCCAACAACCAACATTTGTGGATTTGAAGAAGAATGAAGAATAAATTTGGGGAGATTGTTTGATGCTCAAGAGATGAAAATTATCCATGAGGGAGCATTGAAAAAGAAGATTATCTTCATCAGTGAAATATCAAATCTTCTACTGGCTCTTCCCAACTGTTAAATACTCCCAGCTTTTTGAAACACTTGGCATCTCGAATCTACATGCTGAAGATGCTCATCAAAGAGAAAAGATTCATTATGACATGTTCAAAGAATCAAAGTTAAGGGTCAAAGTTTAAGAAATATATGGTCTTCATGGATGCTTTAAGAGAACTAAGACTTCAAACATTAAGAAGAATCAAGACGACAAAAAAGAGGGCTTCAAGAGTCGATTGATGCGTTTATTCTCAGCATTTAAGATAAATGAAGACGAGAGAGAAAAATATATATCAATTTCTGCTCTCAATAAAAAACCCTTTGTTGCAGCTGAAGAATCTTTCTATTAATCATCAACCAAAGCCATATGTGCTTTTTTTTTATTCATGTACCCAATAAACCACATTCATTATGTGAGGGAGGAGACATTAGTTGAAGCATAATGGATATTTATCAGGAAGTCGATAAACCAAGATGTGGAGTGAAGAATAAAGACACGACAAATATTGAAGATGAGATCAAGAATCTTCATCTACATTAACAACATCTACGTCAACATCTTCTACTTCAACAACAAAAATACCATCAACAATAACTTCCTCAACTTCAAAATAATAATATATCATAATTGGGGGATATTGTTTACCACAGTTTCCAAGGTTAATTTTGCTGCTACTCTGAATGTGTCCACCACATGACCAAGAAATTCTATCAAAAGATGATGATTGAAGACATAGAAGATTATGAGTTGATAATGGTTTATTAAAGTGTCTACAAAGATCAACTTTCACAAAGCTATCATTATTACGCAATATTCCTACAAGCTGACAAGCAAAGACAAAGAAGATTTACATCAAGCTCAGTCAAATTGTCATAGACTATTCTTCAACAACTCCAAATGTTCAAGAATGAAGACAAAGATCAAGTGTTAGAGTTGCAGGTGAAGAACAAGAGATGACAGTCTTCAAGTTTGTGCAAGGTTAAAGCTGGATCAAGATCATAACGAGAGACAAAGGTCCTCAAAAGATGACTTCAACATTCATCAATCCTTCTCAGCATTCAAGATTCATAGAGATCAAGAAGTGAAGACAAAGACTACACTAGGCTAAACTATTATTACATTGGGGAAGATTGTTTGGAATTATTAATGATTGTAACAATAGTCTATCAATAGTATATGGTTAGTTTAGTTATCTTTGTAATAGTTTATGTATTAGGGATTAAAAGTGTAATAAGTCTATTATCAATCAATGATTTGAAGTATAAATATTCAATCATTTGGTTGATGTAGATATCTCTTTCCACATTTTCTCTTTATGATTAAATTGATTTAAGGGCATCTCCAATATATTATATCATTTTAAGTTCAATACATTATAATATCACTGTCATGTCAGCATCTTATTAATTTATACAAAACACTCTCAATGCATTGAACTTTACATAGTTTAATGAATTTTCACGTCATATTATTTTTAGAGTAAACTGCAAAAAATGTCCCTAAACTTTGTGATTTTTGCGAGAAATGTCATCATTTTTAAAAAATTGCCAAAAATGTCCTTAACGTTTCTGTTTTTTGCGAGCTATGCCTTTGAACCGTTACTGTACTTGCAAATTCCCTATTTTGGCTAACGCTCGTTAGTTTTTCACGTTAGTGGCCGTATGAAATGACTATTTTACCCTCATCTACTACTGGAACATTTTATGCAATTTACTCTTTATTTTATTTTGAGTTCTCTCTCCACTATCACTAACCCATATTTTATCAATCACCACCACCCTCTACCACCACACAGCCATCATCACTACACTCTCTCCACTATCACTTTTTATTTTATTTTTGCAGTTTACTCTTTATTTTATTTTGAGTTCGCAATTATCAGATTTTAAGGGCCCGCTATTACATTTAAAGGGGTATGTTATATGTTCCGGAAAACATTTCCACATAAGTTTAAGAGTGGAGTTATTTTGCAAACCAAACAAAGCTCACATACGAAGGGACACATCCCCACCCTCCATTTAAATTTGATCAATGGCTAAGATTAAAAGTATTTCCTAATTAAAAAAACACGGAGGGGCAGTTTGGTAAAATTACAACACAAACAATAGAGATCAGATCATTATCTCCTCATAACTTCACGTACCAAACACACACAAAAACACACAGTAGAATTCCGGTCAAATTACAAGCCCTAGATCAACAAAAAAAACAGAGATATTAACCACAAGATCACATCAAATCACAATAAAATGGATAAATCTAGCGTTGACGAGGTTGTTCGTCAACAATACGCGGTGCAAAATGATCCGCTTCAGGTGTCAGTTCAAATCTGGTTCAACCATCAGTACAAAATCCAATTGCAGGTAATGATTATACTATTTTAACTTTATTTTGAAGATAATACAGAGATTATAATGAAATGACTGTGAATTTGTTGTATGTAATTGATGTTTATTGTTTACGTCTTTCGAAAATTGTGATTTGAGTTAATTCTGTAGATTTTAGTTATAGTGAATTGACGTGAAATGAAGTGTTGATTTAGAAGTAGTGTTAGAAGATGTTTTTGTTACTTATTAGTTGAAGTTTACTTATCCGATATGTAATGTGATAAGTGGTGTTGAAGGTTGGATTGATATTCTAGCAATCTAGCTAATCCGGTTCGTTGATTTTACCTTTATATATGCTGATATGCGAAAGTGATGATAAATTGGGTTAAACTAGTGTTTTAGGTGAATAAAATGGTTTAGTTAGGTATTTAACTGAATCGGTTATGATGTGCAGTAGTAAGTGAAGTAGAATGTCGATGGCAGACGAGCCTTTGTACCCGATAGCGGTATTGATAGACGAGCTGAAGAATGATGATATTCAGTTGAGGTTAAATTCTATTAGAAGATTGTCTACGATTGCCCATGCTTTAGGGGAGGAGAGGACTAGGAAGGAGTTGATTCCTTTTTTGAGTGAAAATAATGATGACGATGACGAGGTACTTCTTGCGATGGCGGAAGAGTTAGGTGTGTTTATTCCTTATGTTGGAGGAGTTGAGCATGCAAATGTGTTGTTACCACCGCTTGAGACGCTGTGTACGGTTGAAGAAACGTGTGTGAGGGATAAAGCTGTGGAGTCGCTATGTAGGATCGGGTCACAGATGAGAGAGTCCGATTTGGTTGATTGGTTTGTACTTCTGGTTAAGGTTGGTTCATTTCACTGTAATTTATAGCAGTTTTGATACCTACTGTTTTGGTTTAATTTTGGAGACGTGACATGCTTTCGGTTTATGGTTGCAGAGGCTGGCGGGTGGTGAATGGTTCACGGCTCGAGTATCCGCGTGTGGGCTGTTTCACATCGCTTATTCTAGTGCATCAGAGACATTGAAGGCGGAATTGAGGTCGGTATTTAGCCAGTTATGTCAAGATGACATGCCGATGGTCAGGAGAGCAGCTGCGTCAAACATGGGAAAGTTTGCTGCTACTGTGGAAGCTGCTCATCTCAAGACCGACATCATGCAAATTTTCAAGGATCTTACGCAGGATGGTAAGTTATTTCCTTCATATGTTTGAAGTTTTAGATGTTAGGCCGAGTTTCTGATGGGCAATAAATAGTGTTGAACGCAACTCATTGCCTTGCTACTGAAGTGGGAAATAACCACTAGAACACTCGATAGGTGATACTATATTGCCGACTCTTTTTTGTTTTGACGGACACACTCGTTTTTTCTTTGGTTGGAACAGTGCGCCTGACTGTCAATATTTTTACTTGGAATATTCTTTACATAGAGAATATCCCTAAATTATGATAGGTGATACTATATTGCCGACTCTTGTTGTTGTTGTCGTGTTTTTTTTTTTTTTTTTTTTTTTTTTTGGGCTTTTGATATTAGCATCTGAATTAGAAGGCTCATGCTCGTATAGACAATGTGGTCCTTGGGGTTCGGTAATATTGTATGATTGTACATTGTGTATCCTTTTCTTATGATTAGTAACTCCTTTCCGGAGCTAGGCTCTAGATGGGAAGAATAATGCAGAAACGTTTCGGAGAGAGTAAAAGCTATATGATGACATGAAGTAACTCATATTAAAAACAGTTTTGGACTAAAAGCTATATGAATTAAAAACAGTTTTGGACTAAAAGCTATATGATGACATGAAGTAACTAATTTCCAAATATCTGTACCATAATTGGTTAGTAGACGCAGTTTTATTTGTACCCTATGGGCTGTGACGCGTAGTGTGAGAGATGTAAATGACGAGAATAGTAGATTTTGAGCTGAAAGAATTATACCACTAGGTGTACTCATGTATATGGTGCTATGTAAACAGATGAGAATAGTGGATTTTTTCCTCTGATGCGGCCAGCTCGTCACAATTCACAAATGAACACATTAACATTAGTCATTAGTCAAAAGTGACTATCGAATTGTGATGACAGTTTAGGTGCATGGGCATATATCTTTCTAATACATTCTGGCATTCTGCATGTGGCTTAGAGTTGAGAATCAAATATGTTAGACAGAGTTCAATATCATAATCAAATATGCTTGTGCATTTTCATATTGTCTGCTACATAATTCATTTGCTAATAAAATGTTGCTTAATGTGTTCTTTCGTCTCTTCTGTAAATGCAGACTGTGCAAACACAGCAACGAGCAGAGAGGGATGCTGCAAGTGCCCGGTTGGAGCAAAGCAGAATTGTGCTTACATTTGAGATTGGCTGACCACCATGGTAAGAAGTACAAGGTCATTGAAGAAGCAAGAGCATGTTAGTTGTTATTTTGGTTCAAACGTTTCGTGAAATTAGTGAAGAATGCTCCGTTGTTCAAGATGGAAGGAACATCCATTCATTGCTTCAAAGTGTTGATAGGAAATACCAATTGATGGGCAGGCTCGAGTTGTTGGAGGATAAAGGGTGGATCTCAATGGATAATTACTGAGTTTTTATTATTGAGTTTAATTATTACTGAGTTTTATTATTGAGTTTGCGCAGACTGTAGTTACCTAATTACATTATGAGGTATCACCTGTGATACAAAATAATTTATTAAGTATCACCTGTGATACAAAATAACTTATTAGGTATCACCTGTGATACATACAAAATCACACATTGGTTAGTACTGCTAGTTGGTTTTAATGTTGTTCAATGTTAGTGCTTGTTGAAAAGAGTTTGTACTGCTATTGATCAGTTTGTGATATCGGACGGCACATACAAAACATTAAGAATTTGATTATTTTCATGTTGCTTATTGTGTAGACTTTTAAGCTTATATTTTTTTGCTAAATATTTGTTGTTACCTACTAACATTATGAGTTATCACCAATGATACAAAATAACTTATTATGTATCACCTGTGATGCAAAATAACTTATTGGGTATCACCTGTGATACAAAATAACATATTAGGTATCACCTGTGATAGTTAGACTGTAGTTAGCTACTTGTTTTTGTAGATACAAAATATGAGGTATCACATGTGATTCAAAATAAGTAAGTAAAGCACAAATAAGCAAAAACGCAAATTAAACTGAAAAACGAGTTCTTACGGGAATTAAACGAGCCTAAGAAAACCTAAAAATAAAAAATTACCCCTAGATGTGTAAATTTGCTTTTTATTTAATTTATAATGAATTAAAAACAGTTTTGGACTAAGAATAATATTAAAAATACTAAATTAATACGAAAAAATTATGAAAAATTCTGGAAAACTACTTTAAGCTATATTGAACTTAGGAAAAATAAAAAGGAATCGACGGCTTATTTGAATAAGTTGTGAATAACCTAAACGGAAAAAAATTGGTTAAGCGAATTAAAGGTGCAAGCTATAACGAAAAAGACCCAAAGGCAGAGATGGTTGTGGTGTGTTAAACTGGTTGAGGATGGTAGAGGTCTGGGGTTCGAGCCTAGGCTCACCCTGGGCTTCCCAACTTCCCAGTTTTTGTTTTTGCAATTTTTTTTTTCCTTCATGAAACTTATTAATAAGTTAAAATGGAAAAGGCAAAATAAACAAACAGTTAACATATTAGGTATCACCTGTGATATAGAATAACTTATTAGGTATCAACTGTGATACAAAATAAGATATTAGGTATCACCTGTGATACATACCAAATATTAGGTATCACATGTGATTTAAAATAAGATATTAGGTATCACCAGTGATACAAAATAACTTATTAGGTATCACCTGTGATACAAAATATTTTCATGAAACTTATTAATAAGCTAAAAATGAACAACTTTCGTGAAAACAAAAATTTTATAACTTGAGAATTAATTTGGAAAAGGCAAAATAAACAAACAGTTAACATATTAGGTATCACCTGTGATACAAAATAAGATATTAGGTATCACCTGTGATACATTCCAAATATTAGGTATCACCTGTGATTCAAAATAAGATATTAGGTATCACCAGTGATACAAAATAACTTATTAGGTATCACCTGTGATACAAAATATTTTCATGAAACTTATTAATAAGCTAAAAATGAACAACTTTTGTGAAAACAAAATTTTTATAACTTGAGAATTAATTTGGAAAAGGCAAAATAAACAAACAGTTAACATATTAGGTATCACCTGTGATACAAAATAAGATATTAGGTATCATCTGTGATACATTCTAAATATTAGGTATCACCTGTGATTCAAAAAAAGATATTAGGTATCACCAGTGATACAAAATAACTTATTATGTATCACCTGTGATACAAAATAAGCTTAAAAGTCTATACGTAAAACAATTAAAAGAATAATATCACAAGTGATATAAAAAATTATGAGGTATCACCTGTGATACGAAATAACATTTGTAGTATTAAAGAAATCACATATTACTTTTTATTTTCCATTTGTAGTATATCACATGTGATTTACTGTTAAAGAAATCACATATTACTTTTTATTTTCCATTTGTAGTATATCACATGTGATTTATCATTAAATAAATTTCCCATTTGTAGTATATCACATGTGATTGACTATTAAAGAAATCACACATTACTTTTTATTTTTCATTTGTAGTACATCACACGTGATTTACTGTTAATTTTTTTTCATTTGTAGTATATCACATGTGATTTATCATTAAATAAAATTTTCATTTGTAGTATATGATATGTGATTTAAAGAAAATCACATATTAGCGTTGATCTTCTAATTGCAAAAAGTAGTAAAAAATGACGGTTAGTATTTAATATCATGTTAAATACTAAGCGTCATGACTTTTCACTTCGTTTTAAATTCATCACTTTCTATTTCCTATTCTTCTACATATTTCTTTATCCAAATTCAATGGCATCATCATCTTCTCAAAACGATCCAAAGAAAAAACGTGTAAGAGATTCATCTCCTCCTCCAATGCCAGAGAAATATAAAAAATTAAGTATCTCGTCAGAAGTTTGGAATATTTGTCATTCTAGTAAGTATGGTGCTGAACATCATATGATTGATATCTATAACAAACGTATCAAGAATCATGAAGCAAGAAACAAATTTTCATGAAACTTATTAATAAACTAAAAATGAACAACTTTTGTGAAAACAAAATTTTTATAACTTGAGAATTAAGGTGGAAAAGGCAAAATAAACAAACAGTTAACATATTAGGTATCACCTGTGATACATAATAACTTATTAGGTATCACCTGTTATACAAAATAAGATATTATGTATCACCTGTGATACAAAATAAGATATTAGGTATCACCTGTGATACAAAATAAGATATTAGATAATATTTTTGTCTATTATTTTCGTACAACACTTTTATTTTATTGTTCTTCACAAATAGCAAAAAGCGCAACGCACTATTGATTAATAAGCAACTGAAGTTTTTTTATCTAAAGATTCTAAGTACAAGTAGTTTGTTTATCACTCTGTATTGTGAGTAAGAATCTGATAAACCAATAGCCATCTAAAATGCTGATTTTACAAATCAAAAGTGCATTACGAAAACTGCTAACCTACTTTGTTGCCGGTATTGTCATGTACCAGTAGAAGACAATAGTTATTGACAAAGTGCATAGAACATTAGAACTACAACAGCAATGACAAATTATAGTAGAGGTGAATACATCCAGCAGCAAAAGAAAAGCCTTTTACAACATCCTGATCTCAATTATTTGTCTATATTGTTAATATCTAAGCAAACATTCTAGTAAAGTTAACCAAAAAAGATCTTACACCCACAAAAAACAAGGTACCAAAGAACAAAAAAAAAAAAGTGGGAATTTACTCGGATTCCTTCTCAGGCATCAATTATTTGCTACTCCATTTAGGCTATACCAACGATGTCATCATCTGAATCATCATTACCGACCACCACCCCAACGCCAAGTAACGTGTTGAGAATCATTTGTTCCCAACCTCGTATGCTTGCAGTGAATGAACGAAAACGAGAGGGGCGGCTACTCGACTCACCTTCAGATGGTATGGGTGACACCCACTTACATGCATACCTCGATCATGAGCAATATCCATTGTGTTCATCAGCCAGCTTCCCACCAAAAGAATTTTGTGATGTAAACCAACATCAACACATTATTTACAAGCATAGAATCTGACACTTTCCTGTTTGTTTCGTACTACAAGGTTATCAATCATAGTTACTCGGATGTACAAAAAAAAGTACAATGACAGAAACATGGCAATTCACGATACAACTGCTGATGTTAACGATGTTGGAGTGCAAACCTGCTTGATGCAGTATGTCACAGCAAGAACAGCCCATGACATCATACCAAATCTGCAGTTTGTGAAAACTTTGATGTCGAAGTTTTTCCCAATTCGGGGATACAATTCCATGCCTTATCATATCAACAACCATAAAATATACTGAAGTCAGAACCAACAATACTTTAGGCGTCAAGGTCAAACATGTAAAGTATGAGATGCTCATCCAATAGAAGTCGAATATTATGTTTCCTGATGAACCATAATCACTGGAAGAAGGTGCCACATGACCCTGTATTTAAATCGTTTAATATTGTCAGAACTCAGATGCATAGACCTCAATATAGCATGATATATTGATTGATATGTCATGTCAGAATGACCATTACCTTGATGTATAAGAATACACAGAAGACCAAGCTTCCGAAAATGAGCGCATAGTATATTTCTCCCAAATGATCATAAATAACTGTTGGATTGAATATCCCAAACCTGAAATTTGAGCAATAATATTTGTCAACCCGAACTTAAGCAAGAAAAAATCTTTATTGCAACTCCTAGAAAGTATAATAAAAAACTATAATTAGTCACATAATCAGAACTTACCTATTCATTAGTCACAAAACACTCAGTGACTCAACCACTTACTCAAAACATTTATCGATTTCAAAGTTAGAGTAAATACGTACTTATAGATCATGCGTGATATGTCACTGAAAAGAGAATACAAGACTGATAATCACATGTGATATGACAGTAAAACCAACATATCAGCCTCATTATCAGATAGAATACGACACAATATAATGATACTAGCTATATAAAATTACACTTACCCCATGCTCGAACATTGTTCGGTACTTTGACATATACATACGCCTAATAAAATGCTATCCTACACCCAATGTTTATGTGATGCGGCTGTGGACATATATCAGCATAATAATACAGTAGCATTTATATTACTAGCCTATATCGACAATCAGCAAAACACAACGATAACGAAAAAAAGAAAGGAAAGACGACGCTTACCGTACTTTCCAACTATACCAGCCTTCTTCGTCCTCTTTGTCTGCAATTCACATTTTAAGAGGTAACCATTAAACCATAAGCATAAGCTAAAGAATGTTTTTTTTAGCTTATAGTTTATGTGGTTTTCGGCTTATGTGACATGTGATATCACATGTGATATCACAGGTGATATTACATGCGATATCATATGTGATATCACCGGTGATATCACAATATCACATAATATCACCGGTGATATCATAGGTGATATCACCTGTGATATCACAGGTGATAATGTGATATCACCGGTGATATCACGATATCACATGATATCACCGGTGATATCACAGGTGATATCACCGGTGATATATCACCATGTTGAAAAAGCTTAAATGAGCACCCACTATAATCTGTTTCAGGATAGGGAAAAGCCATACGTTGGCATCAGAGAGGTCTTGTGCTTCTACATTCAAAGGCAGAAACTTTAAGAGTGTTTCAGGCCCTAATGCGACTAAAGCTGCACCCATGCAATCATGCAACTGCAAACATAAAAGGTAGTTGTATGTTAATGTGTTGATTAAAACGAGAAAGGAAAGGTTTCTTATACACCAAACTTACCTGTTTCCTGTAAGGAAAATCTTCCAAGCTCTTAACGGCACCTTTAAAAAAGTACAAACTAAACTCACCTGAAAGAGTAGGGTCAAGACTTGAGATTAATCACTTACAGTTGACAATGTGTCAGTTAGATAAGAGTTATAAAAAGAAAGCTAAGATTACCTAATTTATCAAACATTGCTGCCACAACTTGAAATGACATGTCCCACACGGCAGCATAACTATAATCAAGTAAACTTTAAACAGTTGCACAAAGTTTCTCAATGATGGTCGGCCCAGTTTTTCTCGCACCCCCGCTTGTCATAATCTGATGTACACCTTGTTTGATCAAGATGTCATCAATGCACGTATGTATTAAGCTCTTGAATGCCTCCATAGCAACAGCTAAAGGCTCCTCATGTTCAGACGCCAATATATCTGCCACCGCAAAGTCAGAAACATAAGTATTCATTTACGCACCACATTATTCAATTTTAAAATTTTCCAAAATACAAACCTTTGAATGCACTGAAGACAACTGGATGCTTAACGACACAAGTCTGGCGCTTGAGACAGCCAATGAGCATAAAAGATCAATCAATGCTTCAGGAGAGACTTGTAGAGTTGGTTGGATGCAAAGTAAATACAACGCATCAGTAATCCTTCGGGTGGCTGCCGTTTGGTGCAGTGCTAGAAGAGACTTAAAGTAGTTCAAGATCTTGTTGGAGAACTTAACGGACATAAGCGGAAGAATGTCCTTTAGAGCGTCCAAAACATACAAGACCTCGAGAGCTTTAGAAGAGGAACCAGCAATTTCTTGATTGTTATTGTTTGAGCCTCCGAAAAGTAGAAGAAACCTTTCGAATGTGGTTGCGATGGCTTCACTAGCAGGTGGCAGCAATGAGGTTTTTTGGAAAGCTTGCATAACCTCTCGCAGGCAAACATGAGCTTGTCGTCTAACCTATTATATAATAAGACATTTAATGATCATTAAGTAGTTATTCACAAGCTAACTACTAGTGCATCTTTCTACTATTGTTTTGAATCAACTAGCAACTAGTGGTTAGCGTTTTGGACAAAATGTATGTTTCTAAATGCTCCAAATCAAAACGCCACTTCTAGTAGCATTTACAAGCAACTAGCTTTTTCACTTACTAATCATGTCTATATAGCTATGTTACCAAGCACTTTATCAAAACTGCTCTTGCTACCCGTTTAATAGTGTTTTAAAGCAACTAGCGTTATAAACTAGAATTCCTAATTTCTCTAAACGCTCCAAATCGAAATTCGTTTTCACGTAGCCAAACATACTCAGTCTAAATTAAAACAAACACCTATGGCTTGCTACTACTTATGGCTTGTTGTTACCAGTTGGGTCTAAATTAAGTGTATAAAAAATCATAAATAAAATACCTTGAGATTAGAATTGGCAACGAAAGCGAGAAGAAACGAAAACAAAGGAGAAACAAGGGACCAGGTGCTGGATGAGCGATGAACAAAAACAATCAAATGAGAGATACTTTAATCCACGATACACCTTCAAAATTAGGGCAAAATTATCAAAACAAAATACATTCAAATTACACATCAATAATAACAAATACATTAAGGTTTAATTGAAATAGAAGAATTAACCTATAATTTGATCAATCTGCTCAAATCAAATCATAGTAGATATATCAATTAAAATCATGACTAAAGCATCAGATTAAAGCAAATATATTAAAAACGTGAATACCGGAGGAGTCGCGGTGGTGTCTCGGTGTGTAGCGGTTGATGCGATGGAGTTGCGGAGGTGTTGCGTTGGTGTTGCGGTAGAGTAGCGGTGGTATTGCAGAGGTGTTACGGTGGAATGGCATGTCCTCATGTTGTTTATCTTCTCCACCGAATTTGGATTTAGGAATTTGGATTTAGGGATTTGATAAGTGGATTGGAAGGTGGAAGTCAGGGATGAGAGAAACAGTTTTGTGTGTGTGTGTGTTTTTTTTTTTTTTTTTTTTTTTTTTTTTTTTTTTTTTTTTTTTGAGAGAATAGAAGAAGAGTTTTTTTAATTTTGTGTTTATATAGTTTACAATTATACCCCTGTAGTGTAAATAATGAATTTAATCTCAGCCTTTAGATCAAAATGAATGGAAGGTTGGGATTTGTCCCTTTGTATCTAAGAAATGTTTTGTCCTCAAATGATCTTTGATCTAAGTTTAATTAGTTATCTTTAACTGATGACCGCACATAAAAGAAATAAAATAAATAAAAAATAAAAAATAAAAAAAATCCTGTGATACATATTTTCTAAAATTGTCCGCAATCCATGCAACTAAATAATGGTATTATTAAAAAAATAATAATAATAAACCCTTTTCCAATATGATGGCTGCTCCCCAATTTCAAGATCTTATTTAATCCTACAATTAATTCGCTAGCTGATAGTATAATCACAATCTCATGTAATGTTATGTCTTCGACAATGACGGCTGCTCATGCTCTTTTTCCAATATGACGACTGCTCCTTTAACACCACAGTTTCTTTGACACCATAATTTTGAAGTTTTAATCGCTATTTTACGTAATCTTCGGTTGTGGATGCCCTAATATAAAACTTTCTTGACTCCCAATTATTTCTATCTTTAACTGTAACTAACAATTTGTTTTAAAAAAAAATAAAAAAAATGTAACTAACAAGACACAACTATATGCCAGGAACAAAGCTAGGGCAAAATAAACCAAAAAGTAATAGCGTAGACTAATGTAACATAAATGCAACTACCAACCAAAACCGTTGAAACACTGCCAAAAGCACGTTTACAAATAAATTCAGTAGACGTATTAATTTCTCACCAACAAACGCCATTCATTTAAACTTACTCTTACGCTCTTACTCTCCATCTCCTTATATACACTCTCATTTATGTATAAGCCTACACGTACTATCACGAATATGACATCAAAACTTTTCACAAAACACATAAAACAAGTTTGCAACATCATACCATGAAAATCATTAACGTATGAAGACTGAAGATTGTGTGTGATAATTGGGTTCACTTCTTATAAGGTTGGTTCACTTTCCGTTTAGCTGATCTTTTTTATTTTTGTCTAAAAAGGCTGAAAATGACTTTAGTTGTTGAAATATCTTGTCACTTTCTCGTTTTACATTCCTAGTAATTATATTGCACAATATAAGAACATCAGATTTTACCTTCGAAGATATAATAGTACTGTAGTATATGTTTTTCTTTTTCTATAATGGCGATTTTATTAAAACTAACAAAGCTAAGAAAAATAAGAATTTACTATGTGTTACAACATAGAACAAGCAAGAGTCTAATCAATAGTCCAATTCAACAAACATGGTTTTAAGTTTCTACAATATAAGATCAATAAGTGAGAAAGGAGCTTAGCATCAAAGTGTCTATTTGTTGAGCTTGTGCTAACATTGGTATACTAATAAATAGATTTTGGATTTTAAAATCAACCAGATTTCAGGATGTTTATGGTTTTGATGTAGCTCGTAATTTATATTCTGAGGTTTGTCCCTAGCTAGACATCGTAGGAATTAGGAAGACGTGACTAACTGCTTATACTTGTTTCACAAACCTGTTAAAAGATTAAGATTTTACCATTTGATGATAATTCAACTTCTGTTACAATTACCTGAAATTATTTAGTCAACTACATGTAATAATTATACAATCCAAACAAAATCGGTTTACCAAATATTAGAAACCTGAGTTTATTATTTATTAGTAATACGAATTCGAGGTCATGTCAAAATGATAAAACAAATACGGAGTAGTTTCATTATACACGTCCAATTAATCTCCTTTGAATTTATTTAATAATGTGTGATGGGTAACTTTTGCAACTTGTAAATCATTACTCTATGACTTATAGTAATGAATTCGTTATCGTTTAGTACAAGCAGTCTTTCCGAAATAAATCAACAGAAAACGTGATGCGTGTTGCTATGTATATAACTCATTAATAGGTTATCATAGAGGTGCACAAATCGGGTAAATTTCAAAACGAACCGGTTTTCAAACCAGTTTCGGTTTGAGCAAACGGGTCAAAACCCGGTTTTGGCTCAAACTGGACCGGTTTGAAACCGGTTTTTGCCAAAGAAAACATGAACCGGTAGTGACCGGTTTTGGGTGAACCTGTTCCAAAAACCGGATTGTTTTTTTTTTTTTTTCTTTTTTTTTTCTTTTTTTTTGTTATCGAACTAAATATAACAAGTGCATTTTTTTTGGACTAATAGACTATATATTGGTGCAGTTTTTTTTTTGAACCAAGTATATAACAAAACACAAATGTTAAATATATTTAAACATCAAATTGTTTCTTGCATACATAAACGGAAATACGAAATACATAAAAATAAAACATCGTCTTCTTGAATAACATTAAATGAATAACATAAAAATAACGTCTTGAACTATTCGTCTTCGTCAAAAGGTAGGGCCATACCAGTCGATATTTCTTCCAAGTGTATTTCTTCTTCAACCCGTTTCAATTCGCCTTCGAGTGGTGATATATGTTAAATCCTTTCAATGCCATCGAGGTAGTCTTTCAAACAACTGCAAGTTTCCACCGACACCGGAGTGAGTTTTGATCTTCTCGGTGATATAACCATCCCACTAGTCAAAAAGGTGGATTCCGAAGATACCGTACTTGATTACACCGTTAGTGCGACATGGGTCATGGCGGCTAAAACCGGAAATTGGGATTCCCGATCTTTCCACCAACGCAAAATATCCAAACTTTGAAACTCTTCAATGGCCATTTGAGACAAGAATCAGATCCTTGGTACCTTCCGAGCTCGCTACTAGGGGTGTTACCTCGAGCTCATTTTTTGATTATCATTTCTAAGAAGATTATACATTCGAATTGACTCGCTAGTACCATGAGAACTCGAACCCGCCTTTTGATGCATAGTATGGATATGTGAAAAAACTTGAGCCATATTTAGTTAAATAAATTTGAAACATATTTTAAAAAACACGGTTAAAGCGATCAACTTGTCTAGAAACATAGCCCGGGTCATCATTGGACAAACCCAAATCATAACCAATGTTAGAAATCAAAACCTCAACTCCGGTTCGTTTTAGAACAAGGTTCAAAACGGCGACACAAGTTATAACGCAAGGCAATTCTTCAAAATATTTTTTAAACTTGAATTTCATCGGTCTCACCATCTCTCTAAATAAATCACTTTTCGATTCAACCTCCTCTAACTTTGAATCCATTAAATAAAGTTGGTTTAAAACTAAACAACTTGTAGGATAGTAAACTCTCGTTAACAAAGTAGTTGCATTTTTAAAAACTTCAAGCATTTTCGTAACAACTTTTATATCATACCAACCATCCTCGGTATAAGGGTCAACCTTAAGTTTTCGTGCAAGTTGTTCATGAAACACTTTTAAAGTATCTTTTTGTAGTAAAGCACTTTCAAACATCAAACAAGTGGAATTCCATTGGGTAGGTACGTCCCAATTCGGACCTAAATAAAGAAAATTTGTTCTAGCACAAAACTTGATATAGTTATGATATCGTATATTACTACTACTAAAAATATCTTTCAACATATTTTTAAAAGCAATTCTTGTTGGCCCGATAACATTTAACCCGTCTTGCACAACCAAATTAATGATATGTACTACACATCGACTATGAAAAAAGTCACTGTTGCATATCGATTTGCATTTTAGTTTTAAAGACTCAACCGCATTGGTGTTGTTTGACACATTATCGAAAAATATAGAAAAAATCTTTTCTTGTAAATTACACGTTTAGATGATCCAATATAAAATAAGATAAAGATTATCGCCGGTATGGGGGTATCCAAACAATTGAAACGCAATTGTACGCTACATCATTACCCAATGAGCGGTAACTGAGCGGTAACATAAAGATACGCATCTGGTGAACCTGTAACACCCCGTAAATTTCATTGGAGCAGCGGAAGACTATTAGGGGTATTACTTCTTAGATCACAGTCATAATCATAGAAAACGACTCAGAAGAGACGTTTTAAAAAGCATTATCATTCATTGAAAACTTAATAATTCAGAGTACAAAACATAGTTTCAAATAGTTTGGGGTTTCACAAGAGATATGAAAAAGTTTGTAAAAAATAATAACATCATTTAACACCATCAAGGGGGCCCAATGCCAACTCCGTGCCATTCATGCCTCTTAGTTACCTGAGATAAATCATGCTAAAAAGTCAACACAAAGGTTGAGTGAATCCATAGTATTTATGTAATATTTGTTTGAACACAAGCTGAATAATAGTAAAACAGTGATATTGTAGTGTAATATATTGCCCTAAGTCTCATGACATGCAAACGTTAACATGGGTGATATCATAAAATGATATAAATAACAGACATCATCAAATGATGTAAGTGACAATGCCCTCGTGTAGGATCTTGCAATTCTCCTATTTATTATCAAATAAAGTGCATTTGGTTACCATTCCGGCTAACACAAATGGGGCGTCAACTGTCAATAGATCTATTCACTATATTCGCGTTCACTCGCAAGTGATTAATGGTTCATGATATGAGGGAATTTTAGTGGAAATAGTGGGAACTTAGGCAATATCAATCAGGGTAGCATACAGAAAAATACTTGTGTTCAAGTTTGTAGCATGTATCTCCTCACGGGATTTGAAAACGTATAAAAAGTGGGACTATGAACTCACCTCGGTGGTACAGTAGTCTAGTAGTGATCAAGTGATGTAAGTGAATAGCTCTGACTTGCGACCTAGAGTAAATACGACAAGTTTTAGATTCATAGGTTTAGGGCTCGATTGGAAATGATAAGATTGGAATCTTTAAGTGGGGTAGTATCGGGGCTTGTGTGGTAAAAGTTTAAGGTTCAAGCATGACGTCTTATAAGTATTATTGAAGTTATATGAATAGTGTTTTCGATCTCGAGTTTAAAAGAAAGTTGTTAATTTTTAACAAAAGTTAATGGATGATAAGTTAGAAAATATTTATATTATATAGTTTTCGTCTTTTAGCCGGTTTTTAGTAAATAATACTAAATACATTAGTTTGACGAAATATTCAACCAAATATGTTGAAAAATATTTGTGTTTACATTTTTATTAAGTGTGATAAAAATGTATTAGTTCGGGTTCAAAAATATTAGTCAAAATGGTAAAATAATAACAAAAAATGTCCGCAATGGATTCAAACTCGGGTCTCACAGGTAATCACCGGCGTCTCACCCGGCTGGGTAAGCCCTTATTCATTTATATGTCTCCACTGTTTTAATTTTATTCCAAATCGAACTGTTAAAGAATTAATATACCGAGTTATAAAAAAAATATAAAACCACAAGAGTGTCACCGCCCAAGTTCGAACCTGGGGTCAGTAGGATAAGTGCTAAGCGATGCACCCATTGAGACAGGCGCTTTTTGGTTACATTTAACAGTTCAATTATATTTAATGGATTGTATAGCTGTGTTTCATTTTAGTTATAACTTCACAGTTTTCATGCATAAGTTTTGGCTTGTAAAGCTTTTATAAGTGTTAAGCGTATAGGACAAAATACCACACAAGTTTTCAAGCAACACAACCAAGTTATAACATGTGGCTATGTTTATTCGAACGTATAAGAGTGTATGTGTATGTATATATACCTACATGTCGAAGTGAAAAAGATATCAAGCGACCCATATTTAGTTTTCTAAGACTTGACATGTTAGTTTATAGCATGAGACTTTAAGTTCAAAATAGATTTCAACAAGTTTAGAGTTGTCGATACCCACAGTGAGTTGTGATGGGTGTGCCGAACAAGAAAACAAAAGTGTGTTAACTTTCAAAAGTGTTTGTCAAAGATTACTTCCACACAAGTTTTTAAATAACGACAATTGAGTTATACTTGTATTTAAAACTTGTAACAGTGTGTCGAGAGACACATGCAAATAGCAAGATAGTTGTCTTAGTTTTAAAAGCTTGCCATGTATAAGCATGCATTATATGTTTGACATAATTAAGGTTTAAGAAAAACAAGGAAACACAAATAATAGAGGATTGAATCCTTACAGTGGGTGAGCGAGAGTGATGTCGAGTAAGAGAAAAGAAAACAAGGCCAAAATGCTACCCAATTTTTCTAACCCAATACTCCAAGTTTGCTTCCAATTTACCCAAGGATTTTCCCAAACTTAACTCTTGAATACACTTGAAATTTTTAGAAGATTTTGAGGGAGTTTTGTATAAGGAAAGGGGTGTGTGTCGTATGGTATATAAGGACCAAAATGGAGAAGAGTTTTAGTTATTATCCAAGAGATTATATTTTACTTAGTTACATGTGTCTTGATTATGATATTCACTAGGTGGTATCAAGAGAAAACCAACAAATAGTAGTGTGGTTTAAGGATGGTTTTGCAACCGATTTGACAAAAGGGAGGGGAGAAAACCATGCAAGTTGACTATATGTTGGGTAATAGGATTATACATTGGGTCTTGATGGTTAAGGGGAGACATGAAGTATCTTGTAGTACATGATATGACTTAGGCATTGAAAATAGAAGTATCAAAAACAAGAAGGAGTGGAATGGGCGATGGTGAAGAAAATCATTGGAGGATTTTTGTATTTATATTAAGGTGTAATAGATTTTGGTATAAGTGTATACATATAATGTAGTCTAAGTGTCATTACTAGTCACCTTGCAAGTGTTAATGTGTTATTACGTATAAAAATGGTGGCAACATTGAAATACTGAGGTTTTTAAAATTTAAAAATGTTGATGTGTAATTCGTGTCTCGTTGAGCTTAAAAGTGAGTCGCGGAAACCCGGTTTGATACTTGCAAGTAAAAATGTATGAAATACATTTTTGGGAGTGTTTTTATACAAGTATTATAAAAACATTTGTATTGACACGAAACCGAGTTTATTCAATTATTTCCATAACTAATTGAGTGTCGGTACGCAAGTGAGCTATTCAAGATGATACGTGAATTATGTCTCGTAGTAGTTGACGAACAAAATTCGTAGATGCAATGTTTAAAAAAAAATTAACACGTAAAAAGGGTTAATTAAGCTTTCACATTGAGTTACTTCGTGTTTAACATTAATAAATGACTGAGAAACTACAGGATACTACAAAACCGGATGGAGCCGTCTAAACATCACACGTTAAATTTACACCAGTTTCTAATGCTTGAAATCCTAAAATCATTTATTTTTTAGCCATTTTCCAGATTTTTATACAATCACGTCTAAGGGTCATTCGACTTATATGGGTATATCGAGGTTGAAGCGTATCTTGAATAAGTGAGGTCATTCGCTTATTGTCGAAGTGGTCAAAAGGCAAGGTTTCTTGAATCACAAATTTTGCCATCCTATCACGAACCCGATCTGCCTCGTATACAAACAACGATCCATCAACCCTATTGTTGTTTCACTGGAACTCGACGCCGCTTTAACAATGGGACAACTTTTCCTCAAATGATTTTTCAACGTACTATTCGAGTCATGTCTGAAAAACCCCTACATTGCTTACATCTTGATCTTTTCGAATTTTCCGACATCAAACACAAATCGAAATTTACCAAAATTTCTGAGTTTCTAGTCGTCGGTAAGATAGAAGCCATTTTTGGATCGGTTGAAGAACCACCAACGAAAGATTGAGAGAGTTTTTTCGCGTTTTTAGAAACCTAAAAATGTTGTTGAGTCTTTAAAAGTAAAATGCAAATCGATTTGCAACGGTAAGTTTTTTCATAGTCGATGTGTAACACATATCATTAATTTGGTTGTGCAAGACGGGTTAAATGTTATCGGGTCAACAAGAATTGCTTTTAAAAATATGTTGAAAGATATTTTTTGTAGTAGTAATATACGATATCATAACTATATCAAGTTTTATGCTAGAACAAATTCTCTTTGTTTAGGTCCGAATTGGGACATACCTACCCAATGGAATTCCACATGTTTGATGTTTGAAAATGCTTTATGACAAAAAGATACTTTAAAAGTGTTTCATGAACATCTTGAACGAAAAATAAGGTTGGCCCTTATCCCGAGGATGGTTGGTGAGATATAAAAGTTGTTACGGAATGCTTGAAGTGTTTAAAAATGCTACTACTTTGTTGTGGGGAGTTTACTATCCTACAAGTTGTTTAGTTTTAAACCATCTTTATTTAATGGCTTCAAAGTTAGAGGAGGTTGAATCGAAAAGTTATTTATTTAGAGAGATGGTGAGACCGATGAAATTCAAGTTTAAAAAATATTTTGAAGAATTGCCATGCGTTATAACTTGTGCCGCCGCTTTGAACCCGGTTCTAAACCGAACCGGGGTTGAGGTTTGATTTCTACCATTGGTTATGATTTTGGTTTGTCAAATGTTGACCCGGGCTATGTTTCTAGACAAGTTGATCGCTTTAACCGTGCTTTTGAAAATATGTTTCAAATTTATTTAACTAAATATGGCTCAAGTTTTTCACATATCCATACCATGCATCAAAAGGCGGGTTCGAGTTCTCATGGTACTAACCGAGTCAATTCGAATGTATAATCTTCTTAGATACCAAGGTAACACCCTTAGTAGCGAGCTCGGAAGGTACCAAGGATCTGATTTCTTGTCTCAAATGACCATTGAAGAGTTTCAAAGTTTGGATATTTTGGGTTGGTGGAAAGAAGGGGAATCCCAATTTCCGGTTCTAGCCGCCATGGCCCATGACCTAGTAACGGTCTAATCAAGTACGGTAGCTTCGGAATCCGCCTTTTCGAATAGTGGGAGGGTTATATCACCGAGAAGATCAAAACTCACTCCGGTGTCGGTGGAAACTTGCATTTGTTTGAAAGACTACCTTGATGGCATTGAAAGGATTCAACATATATCACCACTCGAAGGCGAATTGGAAGGGGTTGAAGAAGAAATACACTTGGAAGAAGTATCGACTGGTATGGCCCTACCTCTTGACAAAGACGAATAGTTCAAGACGTTATTTTAATGTTATTCAAGAAGACGATGTTTTATTTTTATGTATTTCATATTTCCGTTTATATATGCAAGAAACAATTTGATGTTTGATGTTTAAATATATTTAGTGTTTGTGTTTTGTTATATACTTAGTTAAAAAAAAAATGCACTTATTATATTTAGTTCAATAAAATTAGAAAAAAAAAAAAAAAGAAAAAAAAAAAGAACGGTGTTTGGGACAAGTTCACCCAAAACCGGTCACTACCGGTTTGTGTTTTCTTTGGAAAAAACCAGTTTCAAAACGGTCTGGTTTGAGCCAAAACCGGTTTTTGACCAGTTGACTCAAACCGAAACCGGTTCGGTTTTGAAATTTACCCGATTTGTGCACCTGCACAATGGAGGTCGAGGTAATCGGTCGACCGATCAGTCGAGGATGGTCGTCCTATTGTGGGTGTTCGGTCGTGCTCTGTCGCCAGACGAACGCAACCCTCGGTCGGAAATTCGACCGAGTCCTTTACTCACAAACAAACAAAAAACTCACCTTCTACAACAATAATTCGAACGTTATACCAAAAAAAACATTTTTTTTTTTAAATTTTACCACTTTTACAACATTATAAATACTAGTCTCAAATACACTTCTAAACACATAATTCAAACAACTTCTCATCAATATTCATTATATCAAGCAAAAAAACTCCCAAATCAAAAACCCCATGATCCCGACTACCCCAAATTGTCCCGAATTTGAATTTCTCGCTGGATCCGAATTTCTGATTAACCGGTGTAACACCACCACTAAATCAACGTATAAGCTTTCATTCACCCGGTTTTGTATATCAAACAAAACTATCAGAACTACCACAAAATCAAAACCCGTTTTACCATAATCGTCCATTCTCCCCACCGTATCGTTCTAATAACGATTTTAACCAATCACCAAGTGGGTCGTCGTATCATCCTACCATGGATTTCTCGACGTCTTCCCAACCGAATCATGCGTTTTCCCCGCTTGAGCGTGTTAATCTTGATATGGAAATGGAGCAGTTAATGCAAGACTATCCGCCTCAACATTACCCGACTCAACATTATGCGAGTCAACATTATCCGAGTCAAGATGTTTCGATGGGCAAGGTTCGCACCACAATTCGTTTCAAGGTTCCATTCCAGTTGAAGACGATGACGATATCAAAGAGATGTCACCCATCAAACCAAAGAAGCCTTTGAGACGTGCTGCAAAGGCTAAGGGCAAGAATGTTGCAACCCAAGAGCCAAAGCCCAAACCATGGACAAAGGCGGAAGAGGTCGCGCTGTGTAAAGCTTGGACTCATGTGTCGAAAAATTCCGAGAGAGGAAACGCTATCAATAGGGAGGGGTTTTGGGATGAGGTGATACAATACTTTAAAAATGAAACTGGTTCAGACAGAACATACGACTCGATCGTGACCAAATGGAAGAATAGGGTTCGTCGTAGGGTTGGTGCATTTTGTGCAATTATGGAGAATATCGAGCAGAATCTTTAAAGTGGTGCGAATGACCTGGATGCGTACCAAAAAGCTTGTAAAGAATACCAATTGATTCACAATCATGAGTTTACATTGGAGGAGTGTTGGAAAGTTTTAAAGGATCATGTTGCTTGGAAGGATATTGAGATGCCTTGCTTCTACAATAACAGAAGGGGTAGGAAGAAATCCAAGACTTCGGAAACCACCTTGGGGTCAACAAAAGGTGGTTTGAATTTGCACAACGTGAATGATTCTGAGGAGGAAGAGACTCGAGAATCACGACGAGAATTTGGTCGTGACCAATCCAAGAAGAAATCATCCGCCTCCTCTCGTGAGCCACCTTCATCATTTGTTAGTTCGTTAGCCGAGAAGTACTTCAACTTGAAGTTTTCAAAATCGGGAAAAAATAAGGAGATCAAGAAGTCGGCGACAAGCCGAGGAGGCGAGGACTACATAAAGCTGAGGAAACAAGAGATGGAGATGGAAGAGGCAAGAAGTAGGCGACAAGAGGAGTTGGAAATGCAGAAAATTGAGCTCCAACGTCGGCAAATTGAATCGATGGAAAAACAAAACTGGACCAAGACATAATTTTCTACAATTCAGCAATCGACCCAAATTTGCCCCACCGAAAACAACGTGAACTTATGGATATGAAGGCATCAATCAAGCAAATGTATAACTTAGTTATTGATTACGTTTTTAGATGTCTTTGTAATGTTTTTATTATTATTTCAAGCATTGTAATTTTTAAGTTTTATTATTAATGAAATTTAAATTTGTTGTTTAAAAAATTTTTAATCTAAAATAAAATTAAAAAATAAAATAAATTAAAATAAAAATAAAAATTAAGAAGGTCGCTGCTGTGGATACTTGGTCGTCTGAAGGTCGCCGGAGAGAGAAATCTGATGTGCCCGGCAAAATCAATAGGCTATGCACAATGGTGACCACGCACGACCATCTCTTGTCGCCGACTTCTTTATCTCCTTTTTTTTCCCGATTTTTTCGACTTGAAGTTGAAGTACTTCTCGGCTAACGAACTAACAAATGATGAAGGTGGCTCACGAGAGGAGGCGGATGATTTCTTCTTGGATGTGTCACGACCAATTGGTCGTGATTCTCGAGTCTCTTCCTCTGCAGAATCAGCCACGTTGTGCAAATTCAAACCACCTTTTGTTGACCCCGAGATGGTTTCCGAAGTCTTGGATTTCTTCCTACCCCTTCTGTTATTGTAGAAGCAAGGCATCTCAATATCCTTCCAAGAAACATGATCCTTCAAAACTTTCCAACACTCTTCCAATGTAAACTCATGATTGTGAATCAATTGGTATTCCTTACAAGTTTTTTGGTACACATCCAGGTCATTCGCACCACTTTCGTGATTCTGCTCAATATTCTCCATAATTACAGAAAATGCACCAACCCTACAACGAACCCTATTCATCTATTTGGTCACGATCGAGTCGTACGTTCTGTCTGAACCAGTTTCATTTTTAAAGTATTGTATCACCTCATCCCAAAACCCCGACCTGTTGATAGCGTTTCCTCTCTCGGAATTTTCCAACACATGAGTCCAAGCTTTACACAACGCGACCTCTTCCGCCTTTGTCCATGGTTTGGGCTTTGGCTCTTGGGTTGCGACATTCTTGCCCTTAGCCTTTGCAGCACGTCTCGAAGGCTTCTTTGGCTCTTGGGTTGCGACATTCTTGCCCTTAGCCTTTGCAGCACGTCTCGAAGGCTTCTTTGGTTTGACGGGTGACATCTCTTCGACATTGTCATCGTCTTCAACCGGAATGGAACCTTGAAACGAACCGTGGTGCGAACCGTGACCCGAACCTTGCCCCAGTGAAACATCTTGACTAGGATAATTTTGACTTGCATAATGTTGAGTCAGATAGTTTTGAGCCGGGTAATGTTGAGGCGGATAGTCTTGCATTAACTGCTCCATTTCCATATCAAGATTAACACGCTCAAGCGGGGAAAACGCTTGATTCGGTTGGGAAGACGTCGAGAAATCCATGTTAGGATGATACGACGACCCACTTGGTGATTGGTGAAAATCGGTATTAGAACGATAAGGTGGGGAGAATGGACAATTATGGTAAAACGGGTTTTGATTTTGTGTTGGTTCTAGTAGTTTTGTTTGACATTCAAAACCGGGTGAACGAAAGCGAATACGCTGATTTGGTGGTGGTGTTTACACCGGTTAATCGGAAATTCGGATCCGGCGAGAAATTCAAATTCAGGACATTTTGTGGTAGTCGGGATCGTGGGGTTTTTGATTTAGGAGTTTTTTTGCTTGACATGATAAATATTGATGAGAAGTTATTTGAATCGTGTTTAAAATTATGTGTTTAAAAGTGTGTTTGAGGCTGTTATTTATAATATTGTAAAAGTGGTAAATTTTTATTTTTATTATTTTTATTATTTTTATTTTTTTTAAAAGAAAAAAAATCAGTATAACGTTCGAATTTTGGTTTAAAATGTGAGTTTTTTGTTTGTTTGTGAGTAAAGAACTCGGTTGAAAATTGGACCAAGTGTTGCGTTTTTTCGTATGGCGACCGAACACGACCGAACACCCACAATGGGCCGATCATCCTCGACCGATCGGTCGACCGAGTGCCTCGACCTCCATTGTGCATAACCTCAAGGTAGTGAGCGGTCACCATTGTGAATAGCCTTATGTTGTTCTCAATCAAATATCATTTTGGTTTTCATTTACAATTTGATTCATTGTAATTTGCAATTGCACACTTAATTTGGGATGCACTTATATGGTTGATACATATTTTAAAACAAAATAAAATAACAAAGTTAAATTATGTGAAATAAATATTGATAATGCACTTAGATAGTTGTCCCAATAGCATGTGTGAAGCTCTCAATCAGCTCTTTTAAGTTTTAATTAATACATGTGAGATAAATTTGTTGCGTATCTTTTATAATTAGTTGTTACTAAAATATATTAATAACATCGGTAATGAATTGCAAGTTAAGAGACAGATATATACCTATCTAGAAGAAGTGATTAGACCGGGTTCCATATGCCGAAGCCTCATAACTCTGTTAATAATATTCTGTTGTGGGTTTTCTGTCCATTAGTAAGTTTGACTTGGTTTATGAAACACATTTTGAGCGGCATTTTGACCACATCTCCCTTGACAAGTCTCTTGCCAAAACAAATGGTTCATAGAATCATAGGTTGATTCATGAGAGCATTGTGTATGCATCAGTAACTTGTCTATTACTTACGTTAGATTAGCATCACGTTACTTTTACTTCTACATCACCATTCAGATCACTTTTCTTTTGTTATTTTCGGTTATAGGACTAATTGTATAAGTACTAACAGAAATGAATCATAAATAAGGTAATATTGAAGTGAGTATCAAGTTTTTTTTCTTCAAGACAAAAGCTATAAAAGTAACTAAGTAAGTATTATTATTATTTTAACAGAAAGCAAAATGCTATGGATTGAAATGGCATCAATCGTGAGAAAATGACAAAAGAATCTCACTAAATTTTTTTCAAAAATGTGTTGGGTCATGTAAGTCAATAATCCTGCCGTCCTCCTACTTACTCAAACACCCCAACACACTTGCAATATAAATTATATCCTCATAACAAGCTAAACTCTGTACAAGCTCATGAAATATATCATATGAGACGTATCCAGAAACAAGACAAGATATTAAAGAATAAAACTTGAAACGCGAAAAAGTATTATGGATACTATCAGTGAAAGATCTGAGAAATCATCATATGTAGAACCCTCGATTGTTATGGGTCCTATTCTCAAACAAAAATCGTTTAAGGTAATGAAGTGTGTGCTAACACTATACCATGTTTTTTTTAGCTTTTATCATAGTCGTGACATTTTTTATATGTTGAACTATACAGGAATTAGACGCGATAGATATGTCAACAATGACTTTGGTGAGCAATGGCTGTGTTGATTTTAGAGGAAATATTGCGGATAAGCGAAAAACTGGAGGATGGAAAGCCTCTCCATTCATTATTGGTATGAGATAACTAGCGTTTAAATACTTCTATCTATTTTTGTATCAACAGGTTGATTCATATTTTCTCACATGTATCATATACAAATGTTAGTAAAAAAATGCACTTCCCTAACATGATCATATGAACACGTTTTAACTCGGACTATTTATTTATAGTGAATGAGGTGGCGGAGAGGCTGGCCTTTTTTGCAGTAGCAGTGAGCATGGTGTTGTACTTAGTGACGCAGATGCACCAATCGCTACCAAATGCTGCGACCCATGTCACCGACTGGATTGGAGCTGCCTATGTTCTCACTCTCGTTGGAGCATTCATAGCTGATGCTTATTTGGGCCGATTCTTGACTATCATCGTCTTCTCCTTCATCTACTTTGCTGGAATGGTAATGCTCACACTTTCAGCAAAACTCGACAGCTTACGTCCCCCAATTTGCCTCAAAAGACCATGTCCTCAAGCATCCACTAGTCAAACGGCGTTCCTTTATACGGCACTTGGCCTTATTGCCATTGGCACGGGAGGAATTAAGCCTTGTGTCTCATCCTTTGGAGCAGATCAATTCGATGAAGAAGATGATCGAGAAGTTGTGAAGAAATATGCATTCTTCAATTGGTTCTTCTTTGCTATTAACATGGGTGCATTGCTTGGAATTACACTTATGGTGTATGTACAACAAGAAAAAGGGTTTGCTTGGGGTTTTGGTGTTCCCACCATAACCATGTTTATGTCGATCATAATCTTGCTAGCTGGATTTTCAAGCTATCGATACAAGAAACCGATGGGGAGTGCTTTTACGCGGTTTGTTCAGGTAATTTCATTACTGAAATGCGTACGTATATAGAATATCATGTTGGCATTATAGAATGCACAAACTTTTGAGTACATCATTACATTTATTTTTGTAAAGATTGTGTTTCAGCTTCTCATTAAGATTTAGCTTCAGAAAGATATTCTATTTTTGTAGTATCGTAATTCGATCTTGGTGCTCTAATTTCTATTTCGTGGATCTGTCACTGCAGGTAATGGTAGTTGCAGTCAAGAACCATTTCCGAGGAGTCCAAGTTGTCTCGGACAAACAACTCTATGAGGTCCCAACCCAAGAATCTGACATCTTCGGTGCAAGAAAACTCACTCACACACCACAATACCGATTCTTAGACAAAGCAGCCGTCAAGCATCACGCATCAGGATCGTCCACCACTCAAAACCGATGGAACTTATGCACGGTTACACAAGTCGAAGAATTCAAATGCTTCATTAGGGTTTTACCTATCTGGGCAACAACCATTGCTCTTTCAATCTCTTTTGCACAACTCTCTACCTTCTTTATCAGCCAAGCAAATCTGATGGACAGGAAACTCGGGTCAAGCTTTGTCATCCCATCTGGCTCAGTCCCAGTCTTCTCCGCCATCAATGCTCTCATCCTTGTCCCCATATATGAAAAGATGATCGTCCCTGTCCTCCGCAGCAAAACTGGCCACCGTCGTGGCCTAACTTCCTTGCAACGAATGGGTGTAGGTCTATTCGTTTCCATTTTCGCTATGGCTTCAGCTGCAATGGTGGAACACAAACGAAGAACTCACTCTGACCCGAAAATCCTAAGTGTTTTCTGGTTGTTTCCTCAGTTTTTTCTCATGGGTACTGCTGAGGTTTTCACATATGTGGGACAATTAGAGTTCTTTTATGATGAAGCTACGGATGGCACAAGGAGTTTAAGTAGTGCTATATTCTTGAGCGAGATTGGTATAGGGAGCTGGTTAAGTACTGCGATCGTGAAGATAGTTGAAAAGGCGACCGGAAAGGAGGACAAAGGGTGGTTGAGGAACGATTTGAACGTGAGCAAGCTGGATTATTTGTACTGGATTTTGATGGCGATTAATGCTCTCAATCTGGTAATTTATCTGTGGGTTGCTCGACGTTACAAGGGTCGAGATGGAGCAAGTTCCATAGGTAGTGTTAGAGATGAAACCATTAAGGATGATCAAAGTTAAATACTTAAATCTTAGGCATATTATTATTTGAAAAATCATTGTTTTCCAGTAACTGATTGTGTATTTACAAAACTCATGTTGATTTTGTTTGTTTGTTAAGACCAAAAGCTTGAATTTACGATTACCTTCATTTGGTTTCTCGGTCATTTGACATACTTTTAGGTTAGCGATACCATAAAACTGTTAGGTTTTATGGATTAAAATTAATATGTTTATGTCCGGTTTCGAACCCGAGAATCGGGATTGCACACAATAACGTGAGAGTTTCAATGGATGAATAAATTAAATATGTTTATGTATTTTATTTATTCATTTCACAAACAAATACTTAACGACAGTTAGTATTTAACGGGGTTAGAGATAACGACCGTTAAAGGACTAAAAGTGAAAAGTAGGATCTAGAACCCATGAAGTGGGTTGGGTCGGCTGGAAACTAGCTTTGGGCTAGGGTGGCCGGTTCTAGGGTGGAGTAGGGAACAAGTTTTGTGATTTAGGGTTAGCCTATAAATACAATTCATTGGGATAATTACTAAAATAGCCCGATTGCCCAAGTGCTAAGAGTATCTGTCCCGATCTCAAAAAATTCCCCCTTAGCCCAAGGGCAACCGTATATTCACGTATTGTACGGTAGTGTATTTTGGGCAACTTTTATTTGTTGGGCAACCGTATACTTTACAGATGGTTTTTTTGGTCATTTCAAAAATTTTACACTGTTCACTGCTTTCATTACTGTTCATACCGTATTCGAAAATAAAAATTTAAAAACAAACAGCATCTCCTCTATACACTTCTTCCCTCCATCTCGTTTCACAGTCACGGTCAAAAAAAATAAACTGGGATTATGTTCGCGCTTGTTTATCTTGTTACACTATTATTTCAATCTCCAATCTACTACCATTGTTTTCCCTGATTGTCATCTGAAAACTGAGTAACTGTTCATTGAACAGTGTTCCAATAAAATCATTTAACAACCGTCGATTGTTTGTTTGATTCGAAAAAATGTGGTATAATATGGTATGTACAGCGTATTACGAATCTTTATTACATTTGTTTTGTATCGTTATTGATTTTTGTTTATCTGGTATAATATAGTGTTGTTTGTTTGTTTATGCATTTATGTGGATTATGATTTGATTTTTGTTTTGGGATGTATTTGATAAGCCACGATTTTGGGTTGTATCTGATACGCCATGCCTGATTCAAATAAGGTCATAAGCAAAACACCCTATTCTTATGGTCCAACACTAAGTGGTTGTAGTTAAGTTGTAATCATCTGAACTGTGTATGATAGTGTTTACTTTGGCTGTATACATGTGTTCAAACTTATTTTGTTATGAATTGTATGTTCTGAGTTAACATATTTTTTCCTTTTAGGACTATGAAGCTAAACTAATCATTAGTAGCAAACTCAACTACTTTTGGATGATAAATCGGAAATTAGACGCAAAACGACGGAACTTGTTTAGGAGTACATGCTTTGGAAAATGGTTGGATTTGTTATACTTTGAACATGAAACACACCTCATTGACTATATGGTACGGAAACAAAGAAGAGTGGACGAGTCTCATTATGATATGCCCTTTATCTATTACCTAGATGGACATACTCTGCATTTTGGTCGTCCTGAGTTTTGTCTAATGACGGGGTTGCGGTTTGGAAGTGTGAGCTTTGAGTTATACACTTCTGGTGCTCTCAAATTTCGTGATAGGGTGTTTCCTGACAAGCGAGGTTTGATTGTAACCAACTTAGACCTTATTGGTGTCATCGAGGATGAAGAGCAGTTTCGCAAGCTATGTGATGAAGACGCAATACGGATATCTCTTTTGTTAGTCTTAGAGGTGATCTTTATGGGTCGTTTATTGACATCCCAAGTTGATGACACATTGATGAGGTTGGTTGAAAACCTAGAAGCTTGGAATGCATTTCCGTGGGGTGAACATATTTGGACCCATTTATATGACCAACTTCATAATGTAATGGATAAGCACACGGATAACCACCTTTTAGTATTGAAGAAAAACCCAAAATCTGTTCCGACCTATACTTTGTCTGGATTTGTATTTGCTTTCCAGGTTTGTATTTATTTTTATTAATAATATATTTTTCAGCCGAACATTTTGATGGACTGATTGATATGTTTGTGTTTTACAATTTGTTTAGATTTGGATACTCGATTCTTTTGAAAGATCTGAACGTTGGTGGAGTAAAGACCCTAATGTGATTCCAAGAGCTATTGCATGGTCTATGAAGTCACCATTCAAAAGAAGCGACCGTTCCTACCTTTTTTCAGAGGTCACTATTTTTTTCTATTTGTATTTACGTAAAATAAATTGTTGAATCCCTGTTGAGCAATGATCTTTTTTTCTTTTTCTTGAATTGAAACAAAATTAATCACTACGCCGAATATAATGAATAATCTTAAGGAGAGCAATGAACACACATAGGTAGGAGCCTGTTTTTTTTGTACTATCCCTTATGCTTCTTTCTAAGTTGCAGAACCAAATCATCTATGGCATCCTGTCTCTCTTCTGGAGTATACATTTCTCTTTCCTCCTCCCGAGTTTGCATTGTCTTTTTCTTTCCAACTTGTAGGATCGACGCCTTGATTGATCTTTGAGCCAATAAAAATCTCTGTATGACAAACTTATATTTATGCGGAAACTAAATATAAGATTGTGAAGAAGACAATGACTAATGAACTATGATCCTAGAATAAGTGTAACTAGAATAACTGTAATACGACTAAAAAATAAGCAACGACCAGCAACAATAAACACTGCCAGCAGGAACACACCAAAGCTACCAGCAGGATTGCACTTGCGCAGCAGCAAGATTAAGTAACCAGAAGCAACATCTTTAAAGCAAACATTTCCAGCAGCAACCTCTATATAAAAGCAGCAACATAATATAATCATCTCCAATTAAGCTGGTTACCATGTAATTCTCTTGATCTTGACTGCTACTATGACAATGTGTACATCAAATCACTTAAGTTTCATACTATTCTCATCACTTCCAGGTGTGTTATCTCCTGTGAGAGGTGAATCATTGAAAATTAATGGATTTGATGTCTCTTTACCAATAGCCATCACTACTGGAGTAGCCAATGTTTTTGTGTGTAAGACCATGGTACATTGATAACCATATGATTTTTAGTAAATCATCAACTATAAACGGATTTGACTTGTCTTTACCTGTAGCCGTTTGCTCAGGACTAGCCAATTCTTGGTTACAGCAGAACCTTGGTGAATTGAGTACCAAATATGGTTTTCAAACTGCCTTTACCACAAGCCATATGCATGTGGGCTAGCCAATTCTTAGGAAATCCAACTTTGTTGTGATCTTCTTTGTATTCAAGGGTTGCCATAGTGTTGAATCAGGGATTGAGATGTGCAAATAAGAAGGAATGAGATGTGCAATTGATTTGAGAGACTGCGGTTATTTTGGGAGAGGAATTTAATATTTAGTTCGTGAATACGGTTTCCAAATTTAGCAGATCTAAATTCTAAATTTCTCGCGTAAACTTTGACTAATTTGAATTTAATTTATTCCCAAAATTAATCCCCCAAATTCTTAAACGTCCGCAGCAATGAAGTCAAGCAGAGTACCTTTGACTAAAAAACACTACCAGCAGCAACGTTAAGTCAACCGGCAGCAATGAGATGGTCAATCGGCAGCAATGAATGATGTGTGACTAACGTCAAATCCCCAATTAACTCTAAACCAACCCAACATTTA